>NQII01000248.1:465575-502692 GCA_002778355.1 Clitarchus hookeri | reverse complement strand
CACCTCCCTGTCGTGTCGTGACTCCCACATCAGTCTGTGACTAGAGCCACCTCCCTGTCGTGTCGTGACTCCCACATCAGTCTGTGACTACAGCCACCTCCCTGTCGTGTCGTGACTCCCACATCAGTCTGTGACTAGAGCCACCTCACTAACTGGCGCACACACTATCAAGTGGTTTACAGGATGTACTCGCGCTCGATAGTACGCGGGTTCGAATGCCGGTTCACCCATCTTCATTTCACGTCCCCACGGTTTCCCGAAATCACTCCAGGTGAATGCGTGTGCCATTACTTACCACAGGCCATTGCCAATTCCTTCCCCGACCATTTAAACCGTTTATGGTAACGCGAACTACCTTAGTAAAAGGTACCTGCGAAATCTGCCGGGAATATATTGAGCTGTCCACGAGATATGATTTAAAATCTCTAAATTGAGTATTTAAATGATAAACTGCCAGAGTGGGAAATTTTTTTTTAAGTTGTAAGTATGGCTCCCCAGATATGCAATGGCACGTTGCAACGGACAGCCTCCGGGNGCTGTCCACGAGATATGATTTAAAATCTCTAAATTGAGTATTTAAATGATAAACTGCCAGAGTGGGAAATTTTTTTTAAGTTGTTAGTATGGCTCCCCAGATATGCAATGGCACGTTGCAACGGACAGCCTGCGGAGCATGAAGCAGGCGATACGTCCTGCAGTCCCTTCAGCTTTACCTTCTTCAAATATTTAACCTTTTTGATTTTGACGTGAGGCAGAGAAAACAATGGTCAGGAGGCGGTGTACAAAACCTAGGACTGTACAGGAAAAGTGTGGTGTATGAAGGAGAACCCTGGAAAATTCGTACTTCATAAACCTTTATATTATTCTGTGATTCTACAAAAACTTTTATATATGACCAACAGGGTCATCACAAACACTCGTATAAATTCTGAAAAAACTTTTAACAAATTATCTGAAAACCCCTTATAAAAATAGTTAAAACACAATAATACAAATTTATATAGAACATGTATACTTATCTTTGTCTTATCTAGTTTTCTATGTCACCCCTCCCCCATAGCTATATAAAACGGAGGGTAAATCCCCCTAAATGTCTGCTCCCGGTGTCTGGTTCTCTCTTCATTCTAAAGCCCCATACATGAATTTTATTTATACAACATTTCTGGGTTCTCGAACCACTTGATTCCTCAACCTCTTCTCATTGGTCAGTTCAAAATGCCGCCTCGCCACGTGGCCGAAAAAGTCATCTGCTGGAGCGGTCGTGGTAGGATCATGAGAAGGGTTGGGGGGGGGGTCGCTATGCTACACTCCCTCATCTCGTATCAGTTCTTGACCGAGTGGCTATCCAGCTGGATGTGAATCACGCTGCTCCGAGGAGGGCCGTATTTCTCCGTCATCACCAGGCATGGTCATTTCGGCGTACATTCATGACGGCTGATTA
The DNA here is from genome assembly GCA_002778355.1 of Clitarchus hookeri. Taxonomy (NCBI): domain Eukaryota; kingdom Metazoa; phylum Arthropoda; class Insecta; order Phasmatodea; family Phasmatidae; genus Clitarchus; species Clitarchus hookeri. Next base: position 501,251 of record NQII01000248.1, on the reverse strand, counting down.
ACTTTGATATGGGCAAATGTGACAAACCCTCTCAATGCTAAATATTAAAATGACCGCCACTTTGAAAATAAGTGCACGGCATTGCAGAACACTATATAAGTGGGATGACCTTACTAAGAACTATAACTACTAACAATATGCGTACACACACACAGAAACAATAATGTGATTTGATATAGGGAAATACATGTTAACAAAATTTGGTTTATGGAAGCCAATTTTAAAGATATAAAGAGTGATGAATGATAATCTAATGCTCTGTAACAAGGCAAATATAAAATTTTGTTTTTCGGTAATTTTTAATTTAAATTAAGTTTTCTGATCTTTCCAGGAAATAGGCAATACATTAATGTTACAAAGGGCTTCGATAGCAAAGAAGCACACATTTTTCTGCTCAAGAATGTGCCTGGTCTTCGTGATATATACATATCCTTAACAGGAACGCCAGAAAAACCGAATTTCATTACCATGTATTTCCCTGTACCAAATTCTGAGTGCTTTCAAACCAGGCAACAGCCTTAAATCCCTCTACGCCTGCGTGATCCCCTTCACAGTTGTGTGTTCCTCCGGCGTGCTTGTTAGTAGCTAAGACGGCTGGAGAATGGGCTGCGTCTCAGGGCTAGCCTTACNAGCTAAGCCGGCTGGAGAATGGGCTGCGTCTCAGTGCAAGCCCTATACGCCTTAGGCCAGGGTTATCATGTTTGAAAGGGACGCATACATCGCGGCTACAGCAGGGTCGTCTGGTGCCATGGCCGCAGTTGTAGCCATGTACACACCTGAAGGAGGAAGGGCACAGCAAACCAGTGCAGAGCGGAGAGGCCACTGGGATAACCTATGCGACAGTCGTGGAGGAGAAAAATACACTGAATGGGGTGGAATCCAACCGATAAACTTAACGATGTGATTCTTATAAATAAAAGTTAACCTGAACTTAATATTACGGGAGATATTCACCCTTGAAAATTGACATTTAAAAATGCATTTTTTTTGCAAAACATCTGAAACGAAGAGAGATTAAACTACAATTATATTAATGTTATTGGGATCTTAAACCTAAGATCAGACTATCATTAATACATATCCTCGTAATGAAACAAATAGGGGTAGCAACCCTCTTTCTGCAGGCAATATTTTCACCATCAGGAGTTATGAACTTTTGATGCTGGTTTATTGGGCTGTATAACCAAATTAACGAAAATGGTCTTCGTGTTGCAACTGCCCAGGGTCTACGGTTTTCGTGTAATACACACACGGAGCTTCGGCCGCAGTGATACGGTGGCTAGCACTTAGGCGTTACTACATATATGCGCGTATGTGGCTGTTTTCACTGCAAACACGATGCTGGAGGACATTTACAACGCTTACGGACAATAGCATTAAGCTTACAGTTCTCAAGATGGCTGTTTGCTTCGGCCGCAGTGATACGGTGGCTAGCACTTAGGCATTACTACATATATGCGCGTATGTGGCTGTTTTCACTGCAAACACGATGCTGGAGGACATTTACAACGCTTACGGACAATAGCATTAAGCTTACAGTTCTCAAGATGGCTGTTTGCTTCGGCCGCAGTGATACGGTGGCTAGCACTTAGGCATTACTACATATATGCACGTTTGTGGCTGTTTTCACTGCAAACACGATGCTGGAGGACATTTACAACGCTTACGGACAATAGCATTAAGCTTACAGTTCTCAAGATGGCTGTTTGCTTCGGCCGCAGTGATACGGTGGCTAGCACTTAGGCATTACTACATATATGCGCGTATGTGGCTGTTTTCACTGCAAACACGATGCTGGAGGACATTTACAACGCTTACGGACAATAGCATTAAGCTTACAGTTCTCAAGATGGCTGTTTGCTTCGGCCGCAGTGATACGGTGGCTAGCACTTAGGCATTACTACATATATGCGCGTATGTGGCTGTTTTCACTGCAAACACGATGCTGGAGGACATTTACAACGCTTACGGACAATAGCATTAAGCTTACAGTTCTCAAGATGGCTGTTTGCTTCGGCCGCAGTGATACGGTGGCTAGCACTTAGGCATTACTACATATATGCGCGTATGTGGCTGTTTTCACTGCAAACACGATGCTGGAGGACATTTACAACGCTTACGGACAATAGCATTAAGCTTACAGTTCTCAAGATGGCTGTTTGCTTCGGCCGCAGTGATACGGTGGCTAGCACTTAGGCATTACTACATATATGCGCGTATGTGGCTGTTTTCACTGCAAACACGATGCTGGAGGACATTTACAACGCTTACGGACAATAGCATTAAGCTTACAGTTCTCAAGATGGCTGTTTGCTTCGGCCGCAGTGATACGGTGGCTAGCACTTAGGCATTACTACATATATGCGCGTATGTGGCTGTTTTCACTGCAAACACGATGCTGGAGGACATTTACAACGCTTACGGACAATAGCATTAAGCTTACAGTTCTCAAGATGGCTGTTTGCTTCGGCCGCAGTGATACGGTGGCTAGCACTTAGGCATTACTACATATATGCGCGTATGTGGCTGTTTTCACTGCAAACACGATGCTGGAGGACATTTACAACGCTTACGGACAATAGCATTAAGCTTACAGTTCTCAAGATGGCTGTTTGCTTCGGCCGCAGTGATACGGTGGCTAGCACTTAGGCATTACTACATATATGCGCGTATGTGGCTGTTTTCACTGCAAACACGATGCTGGAGGACATTTACGACGCTTACGGACAATAGCATTAAGCTTACAGTTCTCAAGATGGCTGTTTGCTTCAGGCGACAGTGAGTATGTGGTTCCCTGCAATGTCTTTAATGCCCTGCAAATTGCGGTAANAGATGGCTGTTTGCTTCAGGCGACAGTGAGTATGTGGTTCCCTGCAATGTCTTTAATGCCCTGCAAATTGCGGTAAAGTTCACGTGTATAGACTCAACAAACACACAGAAACACATATTCTTGTCACTTTACTCCAACTTGCTTTCTTGTAGTATGGTTATTGCCTAAAAAAGGCATAACGTGGTTTTTTGGTATCTATAAGAGTAGTTGAGACATCCTGTTACTTTTCAGACAATTCACAAGATGACAATATCACGCTGGGCGCCTTTTGTTACCTTTCAGTTTAATCACAGATTCAGCTTCAGCATATTTATTATTTTAATATCTTCCTCTTCAGCACATTCAACCAATTATTCATCAGTCTTCTCAAATACAATGAAATTCAATATTCCTTATCTTCACATATTACACATTTACCTTAAAAACACCTCGCAGCAACTTATTATTTACATCAAAATATTCATAATCATTATATCATTAAAACTAACTACAAGACAACGTCCGTCTCTGGAGGCGGTAAGAATTATTCTGCTGGAAAAAATTATTTCTATTTTACATCTGCCTTATTTATGTTGTCTCCTGTCCTCCGATTGGCTGTCGTCTGACCATGACACATCTCTCCGCCAATCAGCAGTAGCGAGACGAGAGACAACCAGAATAATTTTATTTAGCACTTTTGTTTAATAAACATTTAATGCCGACTACCCTCCAGGAAAGAAATGAAAAATAACAAACAAAATATCAATATTGAATACTGTCTAGTAACAAATGAAAAATACTTACACATGATCTCTATGTCAATAAACTATTAAAATAACAAAATTAATATACTGTTAACTCATATGATAAAGCATATTTTGGAATGATATTAAATTAATGGACAACATAGTACTCTGTAATCATATACACTGAAAATGTCTGTGACTAACGGTAAACATAACCCCGGAAATCTGCACCTCAAATAATAACATGCAAAACACTGTACTTCAGCTAGGCCAATACTGCAACAGCCAGCTGGCTTAACGCAATGTTTAACATTTAATGCTTAATTAACAGAACAATTTACTGTGAGCATTCTCATTAGTTTGCCTTTAGTGTGATACGCTCCTGTTATCTTGATTCATTAACGCTTTCAGACATACTTTAAATTACTGTTTCAGGTGTTGCAAACAAAACAAATTTATGATGCGTGCTGCACTTAAGTAAGTATACACAACACTTGTTTCGTAGTCACAGTCAATGAGTTGTAGGCTACATGTTCGGCTACACTTGAGTTGAGAGATTTGGGCGGCTCTTAACAGCGAGGTCTGGAGGGCCGAGAAGGTGAAATGAGGGGAGTATGGAGCAGCGCCGGAATACAAGGGCCGGGAAACGGGAGATCCCCGACCAGTGGCATAGTCCGGCGCGATTATCACATGCGAAAATCTGGGATTGACCCGGCCGGGAGTTGAACCCGGTTCGCCTGGGTGGGCGGCGAGCAGTCTAACCGCTCAGCCACCGCGGCCCCTTCAGCGTTAAGACACGGGACTACTTTCCCTCCGTCGTTACCAACTTAACTGGTCACTTGCCAGTCAGTGTGTCCACTAAAGTATGTGCAGGTAAGAAGGCCAGTGACTTTTTCCAAAGGTTGACTTCCAAAGTGATCAAATAACTGTGAACAGCCTATATCATCAAGGCATATCTAAATACAATTTTTATTTAGTGTTATTATTGTGATCTACACTGCACACCACCGCGGCTCCAAGGAAACATGAAAATATACTTACACAGGTCAGTGTATCTTAGCTTCAAAACGTCGATTACAAAGTCCTGAATTACGTTTTATGATTACACTTTTGGTATTAAGGTGGGTTCCACGTCATGAACGGAAAGGTTCATATGTTAATCCCCTTAATTTTTGTAGTACCCGCAGTAACTGCAAAACATATACTTGAATCATTCGAACCCAGCGAGCTCGACTGTGTATACAACAAACAGGAAGGTTATTTTCTGCAGTCACTTTACAAAACGAAGCTCAGGAAGATTATTGATGACAACGAAGCAAGATTACAGCAAGTACTAAATATTGCACACCGTGGAATCAAAACGAGAAAATAATGCGTAGAAGTAGAAAGTGCGTAGGACGAGTTGGAAGAGCCCATTGCCGCTGCACGAAGGGGTGAGGTTCAGTTCAGTAGNTAGAAGTAGAAAGTGCGTAGGACGAGTTGGAAGAGCCCATTGCCGCTGCACGAAGGGGTGAGGTTCAGTTCAGTAGCGACAGCGGCCGAGTACGGTTGGGCGAGAGCTGCTCCGCGTGTGTATATTAATTGTTGAAAAATCTTAAGTCAGAGAGCGATGTTATCAGCTTGGTGTGTATATCTCCAGCAGTGACACTTGGTTTCCCTCCCTCCAGCGGCGAGTGCTCGGGAGGGTCCCCGCCCCTACACTGCCTCACCTATCTTCACACCCTCAAAGCTACAGCAAGATTATTTTCTCATTCGAACTTTACTCTGTTTGTTAAATATGCCTGAAACCATGAACGAGAGTGTGCCTGAAAGTGTCGAGATAAAGTAATGGAAGTGGCATCTCGAGCGTCGCTGAGGGTGAAGTGAAGTTGACATGAAGCAGTGGCGGAATGCAAGGGCGAGGGAGACAGGAGATCCCCGAGAAAACCCTCCGACCAGCGACATCGCCAGGCGCGTTTCTGCAGGCTGAGAGGAGAGAGGTATCGACGCTACGGTTGGTTGTTGCGAAACTTGTAGGAAATGACGGGTGGTTTGCGCGCAGCCAGGGCCGGCCGGCCGGAAGTGGGAGTGGCTACCTCGCCTTCATGGCGGACGACGCATAGTGAAGGCGACTGCTTGTCCGCGGACGTCTCCAGGGTCACACGGAACACCAACCTGTGCACTAACTACACGACGTGGTGCCTGCCTCGAGCTGTCTACCGCGTCTGAGGCCGAGAAGCGCAGTAGCAATAAGGGCGACACTGCCACGCACATCTAGTCCGCCATCGCCGCTACGCGCAAGGCTGTGAACTGGCGTGCGGTGTTCTCGTGTGGCCACTCTCAGCGGTGACACTATCATTATACTGGCGGGAAGTATGCAGGCGCCTCGTGCACTTGTGTATGTGTCCGACCTGAATATACAGGGTGATTCTAAAATAATGAGACAAACATTGAGGGGTGGTAGAGCTCACTAAAACAAACCATTATTGTGTAGGAATATATGGGCGGGAGTGACGCGTTGAGGCACAAACACAAAAATAAAACATGAAATGCAGCACACTGTTTATTTACAATGTCGCCGCTAAATGCCTTTTTACAGCAATGTTTATCATAATTGCTCAAAATTGTTACCACCGACAGTAATGCAAGCTTGGTAGCGTCGGTGGAGTGATTGGCGAACAGATTCAAATATGCCGGGTATTTCACGCACGCCACCATTGTCAGCCAATCACGCCATATGTAGAGGTCGCCAAGCATGCGTGACTGTTGGTGGATGCATTTCCAGCAACTGTTTTAACATTTTCTGTACGGAATCACTCGTTAAGTATGCTGCTAATGAACATTTTATGTTTCCGTTAATGTGTTATGTTTGTGTGTTTGTGCCTCAACGCGTCACTCCCGCCCATATATTCCTATACAATAATTGTTTGTTTTAGTGAGCTCTACCACCCCCCAATGTTTGTTCCATTATTTTAGAATCATCCTGTATAGAGATACAGTGCTTTCTAATATAGGTTTTTATAAAAGCTATTCTGGGTCCTCTGGGATGCTGATTGTAATGAGCGTGACGTTCTGAAAGCCATCAACAGTCCTCGTCTGAAGTCTGTGTTATTCTCGTAAATCAGTATGTGTTCTGTAATCTCAGTACAGCAAAATAGATCTCCAGAGCTCACCCTCCTGTGCCTGATCCGACACGGTATAACAGGAGAAACCATTCCGAGCTCTTTATAATACGAGTGCACCTCAGGATTCAGGACTTTCAGGCATCCACATTGTCACTACAGACATATCCACGTCAGGTATCATAACGTGGAGATGCGCCCAGCCAGGCGAATTGTGCCAGCACGTGTCTATTTTGGAGCTTGATCAGAGCTCCTAATTGGCAGCAGTTGAATGCTACCAATAGAAAGAGATAACGCATTGGACGCACGTTTAATAGTTGGGTTGGGAAGCGTGTTCTTGAAACACTATTGAAGTGGCAGGTGGGCCGGAGCCTTAACACCGCCATCTACCAGCAGACGTAGTAAGCTTGCGCGCGAGTCATACAAGCCAAGGCCGACCTGGGCACATAGCCTCTACGAGCAACACACTCAACTGTACTACCGCGAGTCTTTCAGCGGCGACCACGTCATTCTATACTCTTACAATAACGATCAATATGTTCTGCATTTTCATACGCTACTTCAACTGAGTTTTTTCCGCACTCACCGTTAGCGACAACGTCCGGATTAGAAATTTGCTCTTTCTAGGAACACACATTCAATACGCACACGGAAGAACTAGTATATCTGGAGGAGTGAAGTTTCTTTATATGCGTCACGCAAAAATATAAAACGGGTTTGCAATAAAACTTGTTAGTGCTGAATCTGCTCGCCATTAGGCCCAAGTACACGGCAGCCATTACGTAAGCGAGACCGGAGTGAGACTGGCAGCGTGTCGCCGCGTTGTCAGTTGTTCTGCATTGCTATGTAGTACTTCCTATTGGTCGGCGGGCGTCTGGCGGGCTCCTCTGTGGCCGCTGATTGGCTGGCGAGGTTGCGCCGCGACGCCAGGGTGTGATGTCGCTGCTTGGCACGCACACACACACTCTCACACAAAGAAATAGTCCACAGATGTATCACATAAGTGTATGTGCGTATTGAGAAAACACGAATGCTTAAGTGTTTCTCCATTCATCCAAGCTAGCTGTCCTATAATTGCTTAGCAAACAGTCAAATTGGTAGTAAAAACTATCATTCCTTAACAGTGTTGTTTTTGCAGCTTGATTTTAAATGTACATGTCAAATACACAGGTTGTTCGGAAACTCAGAGTCCAAACTCCACACAAAGTTTCTTTCGACCAATAGTAACACAAAATCCACTTACACTTATATCCGGAAACGTATTTTTGTTTCATTCGATTGCATTCAAACTTGCTGCGTACAGTAACGCCTGGAGAACAAGGCGGCGCGACCATGCGTGTTGGACAAGTCGCATAGGTCGCAGGCGCGCGGGACTAAGTTATTACATAAGCAGCGTCACGCGCCTACTTCCTATGCAACTTGCCCTACACGCATGATCGCGCCGACTTGTACGCCTACAAATATGGCGGACTGCACCGACCAAGATGGTGGAATGAGTATGAGTGGAGAGAAGTGTGGGGAACCTCCTCAAATTTAAGTTTTTTTTAAATAATTTTTCATTTTTTAAATATAATTGTTTTGGATTTTCTGGGTTAAAGGTCACCGGGGTCAAAGTCGAAAGTCACCAGGGTCAAGGTCAAGATTACCTGGATCCAATATGGCTTCCGACAGACCGGAATGACAGAGCACGAACAGTTCCAACGTTCCGGTCCCAGGTCCCGATGTGACAAAGTCGCCATAATCCCTCTATTTAGCACATTTTTGAACCTTAGTCATTTATAAACATGGTGTTTTTGTACAAAAAAGAGAAAAGAAGCAAGGATCAAAGTGTGCATTATTTTAAACAATAAAAAACTTTACGAGGCACTTAGCTCATTTAGATTATGTTGTAACACCTTTTGCAAGGAATGTATCGTGATACTTAGCTCTTTTCCAATGTTCTAAACTTTTATCTATTTTTTTTAAATTTAGAGTTTGCAACTATTTAACACTGTACACTTATCACATTTGTGTATGGATTGGGTATTCTGTGTCACCTATATATTAAAAGAAAAAACATCACAAAATGCATAAGACAATCTATTGTTGGTAATTATTCTTAGTTTTCTTCAAACTACGGTACATAGCACCTTCAGCAGGCATCTTGTTGTGGAACTTTTCTCTTTTCCAGTTTAACATATTTTGTAAATATTTTTTCTCAAGTAAGTAAGTCTATCACATTGCAAACATATTTGGCATATGAATGCATTTGCTATGATGCAATATAAAATTGTTTCAAAGGAATAGGGGCACAGATGGTTATAATAACCAGTTTTTATTGAACATCTTAAAAACCACGCAATGGAACTTACCTCACTCAGAATTTCCACACTACAATTGTTTTCTTGCATTTACGGAATTAATGTTACAGTTGTAAATAAAGCGCCCGTAATTTAGAGAAGAATTCCGGATGCTGCGTCGCAGTGTTTTCCGTAATATCACGGAGTTTGAACAGTGAACTGCAGTCTGGTCCAGATCCCGGCTGCTGTAGGGAAGCATCTCTCTACAGAGTAGGATGCCTTACGTCTCGATTTAAACGGGACAACCTCGTTTTTACATAATATTGAAAGGGTCCTGCCGGTTTTATTTTTCTCCTTATTTTTTCCAGAGGGTTTAGCAAACAAATAAAAAATTAATATTTTAAAGTAAAAAATATGTGATTATTTTAACTAACTAGTATCGGCCATTGACGGTAAACTTAGTACATCAGAGGCGACGCGATATTCAGCTCTGCACCGATAACCTGGACTTAGACAGTCGGCATACCTTAGTAGTCTCGTGGCCTGTCGTGTTTAACAGACTGTACTTGTCGTCTGAAGTAGGTGTCAGGCTGCGTTGTTGTGGTTTGTACGTGATGGGAACGACTAGTCTCATCAGTCATTATGCGTCATTACTCGCATACAGGGCCTGTGCTGGAGTTGTGGATCCAGGATGGAGTTGTTGAGGAATCCATAGGCAGAGCTGACAGGAGGTCTGAGGTATTGACTTCTGCATCCTGGACACAGTTGCAATTTAAACCTTAAGAGTGGGTTTTTTTTAAGTGTATGCCTATCCAGCACTGCTAAAAATGCTGTTTTAATTTAGAGTTAAATTTTTAAGCAAATTTAACATTTCCTNTAAGTGTATGCCTATCCAGCACTGCTAAAAATGCTGTTTTAATTTAGAGTTAAATTTTTAAGCAAATTTAACATTTCCTACTCATCACTTTTCTTTCCTTCTTAGCATCTCTCTTATCCCACGGCTATCAAATTCACTCCTGCCGACTCTTAAGGGAATTGGCCAAATAAAGATTTATATTTGCACCAGAATATGTTCAACTTTTAGACATTATCAGTTATTGTTCTTTCCTNAATTGGCCAAATAAAGATTTATATTTGCACCAGAATATGTTCAACTTTTAGACATTATCAGTTATTGTTCTTTCCTCGCAAAATGGAAAAAACTCTGGCTCATAGTTTTTGCTTAAATTGTGGGAAAATCACAACCTTGCAGTTTTAAAAATGTACAAAGAAAGAAAACTGACATATGTTCGTAAATGAGATGATTCACTGAAAGATGTCAAGACTACTTCAAGACTTATATAAAATCATACAAAGATGTTTTTGCAATTTAAAAAAATTGCCGAATATAAGAACATTATTAAATATGTTTTATTTGTTGCTTTCCCAGAAGTTTTGTAAAATTACTTTTGTTTAGCGTATCTTAAAATGAATGAAAACAAGAATTTTCAATTGGCCTTTTTAAATTTTCTGCCAGTCGATTGGTATATTTTATTTGTAAATTACAAAAGCAGTAAAATTTTGACTTTGATAAGTCATTTTGGAAAAAAAAGGTGATCTGACCAAGTGTAGCTGAGGAAAATGCAGTCAAAGATAATGTGCACAAGTAGAACAGTGCGTGGTACAAATATAAAGTAACATTTTTTTTGTGGCCAACGTTGTTTACCTGATGTGGTATTATTGACCTTCTTGCATGCAGGTGCAAGATGTGTCTGACCTTGAGGATCTGAGGAGTAACTCCACCCTCCCAGTCCTATGGCCTTTCCGCCCCTAGACAGTAGTGTAGGCAGCTACATTCTGGAACACGGAGAGTAGCTACTGTGCAGCTCACACGCGCACTCATGCCCCGTGGTAGTCACGAGGAGAGCTGACTGAGGAATGCAGCATGGCGAGCTGGAAGGCGGAGTGAGAAACGGAAATGCTGGTAGCAGTGAGTAGCCTTGTCCACTTCCTGTCGCTGTGTCAAGCACAGTTGAAGTGGAGGGCGTGTGGAAGAGCAGCTCAGACCTGCGTGCTGTATCTTCTGGACAACAGCGCTGCACATATCTCTTACAGTCTGGCGTACACTGGAGCATTGCCCACACAACTAACTACTAGAGCTGGTTCATGCTGAACTAAGCACTTCTCAAAGCTTAGCATCATCCCGACATACAAAGAAGTGCCAAAAATAACTGATACACCTGACTAATATCGCGTAGGCCCCCCGCGAGCACGCAGAAGTGCCACAAGACGACGTGGCATGGACTCGACTAATGTCTGAAGGTATGCAGGAGNGGCCCCCCGCGAGCACGCAGAAGTGCCACAAGACGACGTGGCATGGACTCGACTAATGTCTGAAGGTATGCAGGAGTCATTTCACACCATGAGTGCGAGGAGGTGGAGATCTCTTCTGAACAGCACGTTGCAAGGCATCCCACACATGCTCAATAATGTTCATGTCTGGTGAACTAGGTGGCCAATGGAAGTGTCTAAAGTCAGGAGAGTGTTCCTGGAGCCACTCGGTAGCAACTCTCGGCGTGTGGGGTGTCGCATTGTCCTGCTGAAATTGTCCACGTCCGTCGGAATGCACAATGGACATGAATGGGTGCAAGTGATCGGACAGGATACTTACGTATCTGTCACCTGTCAGAGTCGTATCTAGACGTATCAGGGATCCCATTCCACGCCAACTGCACACGTCCCATACCATGACAGAGCCTCCACCAGCTTGAACAGTCTCCTGTTGACATGTAGGGTCCATGGATTCATGAGGATGTCTCCATACCCGTACACGTCCATCCGCCCGATACAATTGGAAAAGATACTCGTCAGACCAGGCAACGTTTTTCCAGTCATCAACAGTCCAATGACGGTGTTGGCGGGCCCAGACGATGCGTAAACCTTTGTGTCGTGCAGTCAACAACGGTACACGAGTGGGCCTTCGGCTCCGAAAGCCCATATCAATGATGGTCCGTTGAATAGTTCGCACGCTGGCACTTGTTGATGCCGCAGCATTGAAATCTGCGCCAATTTGAGAAAGGGTTGCACGTCTGTCTCGTTTAATGATTCTCGTTAGTCGTCGTTTGTCCCGTTCTTTCACGATATTATTCCGGTCGCAGCGATGTCGAAGATTTGATGTTTTACCGGATTCCCGATATTCACGGTACACTCGTGAAATGGTCGTACGCGAAAATCTAAATGTTATCGCTACCTCGGAGATGCTATGTCCCATCTCTCGTGCGCCGACTATAACACCACGTTCCAACTCACTTAAATCTTGATAACCAGCCGTTGTAGCAGCAGTAACCGATCTAGCTGCCGACCGCATCACGTTACTCTGATTGGTTCCATACCTCTGTTATTTGCATTCGCACGCCTATACCAGTTTTTTTTTTCTCTCCAGTGTATATAAACTTGACATTGCCGCCAGCCTAGTGACTTCATCTGAGGCTTCACCAAACTCGCACAAGTCCATGGCACCAGACAAGCCTGCTGTAGCCGCGATGTATGCGTCCCTTTCAAACATGATAACCCCGGCCTAAGGCGTATAGGGCTTGCCCTGAGTCACACCCCATTCTCCAGCTGACCTAGACACTAACATGCACGCCGGAGGAGACACACAATTGTGAAGGGACTCACACCAGCGTGGCAGGTTTTGGGGGCTCGCCAGGAAAAAATAATTGCCTAGGGCTTTATTCATACGCCAGTCAAGATAAATAAATTGTTAGGAACCTAAATGTATTTTATATCATGTCATTTCGTAATTTAATGTTTATAGAGCAGAAAAAACACCAACTTGAATTTCCCTAGATTTAAACATTAAACTTGGAATAGAAAGTCAAAACTTGGAACTATTTTTCATGATTCGCTGCCAACTTAACTGGAAGTCTGCTTGTACACACAAAAATTATTCATAACTTCACAAAAAAAAAAAAATTGGAACTAGTTACCGAAACATTTTTTAGTACCATTATAAGTTAAAGCTTGTACATTTTTAAACTTTCAATATAACTGCAAAAATTTTGAAGTTGTTCTACAGATTCTGTTTCTGCACAAGTACAAATAAAACATTTCACAAACAAATTTTTTGTATTATTACAAGAAATTTTTATTTCGGTTGACAATTTTTTTTCTGTGTATGTGTGTACAGTCACGTCTATTCAGTTAACGGGCAGTAGTTTTTTTTTCTGGAGGTTGATTTTAAAAGTGGTTACTTTACCGTGAACATCCTATACCTACTACACACAGTAACAACATTGCCACAAATGTACGACTTATGTTATTCATGACTATGTACATTTGTTGACACTGTAAAATATTTCCCTAGAATATATTTACTTAAATGTTTTAGACAATCCGTTAAAAATCGTATTTTTAATCTAAAATTTAGTATTCTTATTGCTTCAGAAGGCACATTTTTCCAAAGAAAAAATTATTATGAAACCCTGATAGAGCAAGATTACCATAGTAATTACTATGGCTGTATGTAATGCGATACAGGTACTAATGTTAATATTAAATTTAATAATTTATTTTATATACATTACCTCATTTATAAAATTGATAACGTTCGTGACTGAAATGTATGCGTATAATATCAATTACTAATGCAGTTTCCTTAAACATGACTACACATTTTTATTACATACACCAGAGTAATAATTGTGATAGTCATGCTTGATGGAGGGAGTTTTTTTTTTGCAAAATGTGCTTTTAAAAGCATCAAGAATGGAAGTACGCTAAAATTTTGGTTAAAAATAAACTCTTATTAATGGATTTTTAAAAATACATTTAGACACGTAAATATTAACAAAATGTTTTACGGCGATTCAACATACGTGTGTTCATCGCTAGCACGCTAGCCATTGAGCCACCGCAGCCCCCTAGTATTGATAATGTGAGACATTGGAGTAAGCTCATCACTATTTTGTACAAAGTATTTTCCTACTATTCTTTAGGCTTTTAGAAGAAGACGGTGAATTATGAAGAAATGTGCTATGTGCTTCGTGGCAAATAATCGCTAGTGGCTGTAAATCCGGACAGCAAGTGATGGCGGGTCCACAAGCACAAACATAGACACTGAGCATAGGAAATAACAGTAGAACATAACGCACGACCACGCACATTGTGCGAGATTGATTCAGAATTGAAAAGTTACGTATTATTTTTAGCCAGTGAAAATTTGCTATGAGTCTGACGTTAGTCGACAGTGTTGGTAAATAATGTTTTCACACAGAACATATAATCTTGCAACAATAAAAATTACCATTGAGGCATTTCTATTAAAGTTTATACTGCAGTAAAATTAATGATATTGTGTCAAAGTTAATGATGTTAACAATTTACAAAGTCTCATAATTATTATTTTAATGCAAAAATATAGACTACTGTTGAAGTGTTAATGTTAATAAAGACTGTAAGTAATGTCGTCGCAACCAAAAGTTGTATTACGCTACAAACAAGAAAGAAGCAAATATTTGTTGTTTCTGCAACACTAAAGAAATGTTTAGCCAGCACAAGTTCACACGAACTTGGCGTTGTCGAATGGCAGATAGCAGGGAATTGCAACAATTTCGTGAAATAAAACCACTGCATTTAATTGTTTATAATCATAGTATGAGAACTAAATGTATCTTAGGCGAGTTCTCAAGCCTTGCAAAGCAGCTTGCGAATGCCAGTTATGCATACATTAGACAGGATTAAGTATTTCGACGCAAGGAAAGAGAACTGCGGTATGTTCCACTGAACAGCCGCGATATGGAACAGATAGAGCAGGTGATACGCGCCGGGCTTTGTAAAGCAGAGAAAGTCAGGTTCAAGGCGCGGGTTAGATTCTCCACCGAGCCGTTATTACTTTCTTCCGTTGGCAATATTTCTTTTTGTGACAATATAATCGTACTTAATTAATTCAACACCGGAATGATTTTTAAAGCAAATAAAATACAAGGCAGTGTTGAACACAAATGTTAACATCAATTCAACGCAAAATTTGTTTCGCCGCAACATAAGTAACACCTTAACGTTGCCAGTCCCGTAAGGAGTTAACGTTGTTACAGAAGTACTTAATGTTGCGTTAACGTTGATAGCTTAACATTATATTTCACTGACAGCAACAGTAGTTACTGACGGTTCACGGATAACAAGAAACTACTGTTGTAATATCATTAACACTGCTGTAACAACATTTTCTGCGTACAAAATATGGATATCAGTAACAGATTTAGTGCGATATGGTGTTGACAACTGACAGTGATTTAAAACAGCTGGCATGTTTGCCTGTATTAAAAATATTTGCGTTTGCGATCGTAAAAAAACGTGGACAACCTTGACAGTTAAGTGCTAGTACACTTGCACCTGATCTTTACTCTAAAGTTATATTTTGCGACATTCCTTGAGTTCGTTTCTGCACATTACTCCATTTCGTTGTTGCCCACGCGTCTGCACAAAACGAAACACAACAATTCCCCACACGCACTGTGTGATGACCTCTCACGCACACGACATGCTACACACGGTTGTGAATCACGTTCGGGATCACGGAGGTCAACTGTGTACGCACGACCTGTGACCTGTGGTCACCATTATGCTTCTATTTTTTTTTTGTGAACTCGGCTTTAGGATCGAAGACTAATCTGGGAGTGTCAACTCTTCCTCCTCATATGCTCCGTACACTAAATATGAGGTAGACAGATTATCGTCAGTGTCACATGATCAACAGATATGAACGAGTTTTGTTTGCACTGGAATTTTCAACAGACCCACGATTTTCTACGAATAAAATGCTTTGACTAAGTTAAATATATTCTAGTGTCATTAAGACCAGGTTAACCGAAGGTCGTCTTTAATCACGTGCTTACACAGTGTTCTGACCTCAAAGACGGTTCACTTTATTTTAGATGATACTGTTGGCAGGAAATCAGTTCGATGTTGGAACACGGAGAACGGCTGCTGCCGCGGCTACAGCGAGCACTCTACCCCTACCCCCTCCGCGACACGCTTGTTGGCAACAAGCGAGCACTTGCAGGCTGCCGTGTCGGTGTTGGATGACGGCAGAGGACCACGTGGCGCAGTTGAAGGTGCGTGTAGTCGCAGCGTTCACAAGCGTTCCGCCTATCACCAGGCACTTAGCTGCCTTCCAGCCGACTCAAGGGAAACTTACACTACATCCTGTCAGCACGCGACTCAGTAGCATCCCCACCACACCAGTCAGCTGTGTTCTCATCTCAATCTGCTCTTGACTTGTATACAAGGTGTATACCTTGTATACAAGTACAGTTACGTATTGCCTGGGGTGTATCCAGGTTTCCGATGGGTGGAAATGTAGGTCACGAAGAAAGTATAAGATATTGTTAATTTATTTACAATGCTATACAATACACACAGTCAATATTTACATGTTACAACTGCATATCCCTACTACCAACACGTAGTATTTCTGTCAGTGAGCGCAATTTTCATGCCGGTCTCAATCATAATTAAAGTTCATATCACTGTCTATACCTTCCCTTATAAGTTACACATACACGATCAAGATGTCCACTACCATACATTAACATCATTCCAAATATACGTCACTCGCGCATCTAGCCTGACTTTCTTACAGTCAAGCCGGTCAGTTTCGCTGGACGCAGCGGCGTCGACTGTCGTTACGATGAACTAACGCACCCGACGCTGATGGCCAGACAAGGCTACCCACACAGAGGCATACCGTTGCTTATGCAGCTGAGATAGTGTGTCCGTGGAGATCCTTCGCACCACGAGTTATGGACGAGCGGGAAACTCGCTCAGTGACTTCCAAGTAGTTCCCTCTTCCAGAGATGTAAGTGACATCTGTAGCGTAGTGGTGGGCCCTCCTACCTTCCTCCGTGTACTGGTGACGTCATCCCAGGAGGTAGGCGCTGGACCAGTGCCTAGGCGAAGAAGCCGCCGCGTATAGCAGTGTATACGGTATCTATAGTGTATACAGCATCTACAGTATATACAGTATAGTCCATCGATGGTTGCTTGCAACATTTGTGACGCCCTGGAAAAGCTTAATTTTCAGTCTGTCCCTCCGCCCCGTGCAAACAAAGCTTAACATAGTCTAAAAAATTACACCAAAAGTAAACATTCTGCATTCGTGCTGTTATGTTTCTAATATTTTATGCTTGTGGCTAGAAAAGGTTCGTGCTATTATGAGGGACGTAGTGAAGTTAGTTATGAAGACAGAACATATATTTAATACAATTTCTTGGAGTTACAGTTAATATAAGTTATTGGCGAGGAAGGTCCTAATCAATAACAAAATATTACTAACGTGAATGATAACGTCGCCGTAGGCTGAGTCTTGAGTCTGAAAGCGACGAGCGGCACGCCAAGCCACGTCATAATGGCTTCGTCTCGGTGTGGGTCCACAGACAAGCGGACTGACCCCGTACAAAGTTACGCCAAGTATTATATAGTCTCTGATGACGTCGTTGTCCCAAATACCGTGCTGTTATTGTTGTAATGTGTTTCGGATTGTTCGCCTGGCTTGGAAGCCTCCGCGGCACTGCAGTTCGCTAGGTTTGCCCGCCTTCGCTGAATCATAGCAGTGCGCACTCTGTGAAATAATATTTTACATAAGAGCTATTTCTTACCGGGCATTGCCAACGCATGTATTTTATCTCTGTTTTTATTTGTATTGATTACAAATGAATAATTTATATATAGAACATACGTAAAAGTTCAATTTAACCAAAGAAAATGAACTTCTACGTTAAAAGAAGTATAAAAGCTTGTGATACAGGACACGTGTTTTGGAAACAACCAAACACGTCAAAAGTGGGCTGATTCTTCAAAGGTTTGATTTAAAAAAGTGCGACGAAACCGCGAAAAGACCACAGTTACAGTTGAAAATGATAGTAAACATTCCGCTTATCGTAAAAATTATCTCTAAGATGGATAAAAATAACTGACTGTAGTTTAATATCCGCAAACATCTAGAGAGTAAAATGCTAGGTGGTTGTTGAGGACATCTGGAGCAATGAGCACCGCTGTACACCCGACAACAGTGCGGCTATTTCTGTTGCTAAGCACACCAAGTAAGCATCATGTTGAATGGGCAGCGAGTATATCCCTTCTCATCCTGTGTAACGTAAGCTATCAGTACACATCGTTCAGAAAACTACTAACGAATCATGTTACTCCAGGATTCCGAGCCAAGAGGCTCTTCCTTGGGGCGCTTGGTGTAAGCCACTTCGGACGATGCGAATAATTATCCNTCCAGGATTCCGAGCCAAGAGGCTCTTCCTTGGGGCGCTTGGTGTAAGCCACTTCGGACGATGCGAATAATTATCCTAGCAATGCCAACTGTTTTTCTTCCGATAGAAATGTAAACGTTGTAAAAACTAATCACGGTTCAGCTGTCTTCCGGAGGCGGGCGTTTTTCCCTGCGTTGGACGTCAAGAATGACCGCNTCCAGGATTCCGAGCCAAGAGGCTCTTCCTTGGGGCGCTTGGTGTAAGCCACTTCGGACGATGCGAATAATTATCCCAGCAATGCCAACTGTTTTTCTTCCGATAGAAATGTAAACGTAGTAAAAACTAATCACGGTTCAGCTGTCTTCCGGAGGCGGGCGTTTTTCCCTGCGTTGGACGTCAAGAATGACCGCTCCACCGCTTGCAGCCAGCGGAGCGAACGACCACCTCGGCACAACGCACTTCGCGTTCCTTCCAAGTCGACTTCCTTCCACTCGGGCTGGGGTCGACACGAGACTCCTGGTTGCCGAGTTCGGCACAGAAAAAATTAAGTGCGCTGCTGTGCCAGAGAGGTCACTTTGAAGCGGCCGGTAAACCGAGTAACTCCATCTGTTTGTGTGCAGAAGCAAGTGTTTCTCTACCGAATTGTGATATGTACTTGCCCCAGCCAAAATTATTCACGCCCTCCAATGGCGTTCACAAGTGCAAACAGTTAGAAATACAATTGCATTTCTCACTGAGCGTTCGTCAACAAATTTCTTAGTGGAAAAAGTTACGAATTTATGAAGTAAATAAATATAGTTGTCATCAAAACTAATTTTTCGATTAGGTTGTCACATTTAAATGACGTAATTGCGCAAGCCATGGTTTTGCTAAGTCTAGATTTATGACCGAATATTACACGTGGACATATTTAGTTAAATTTCTCCTCCAGGGAAAATAACAAATGTTATTGTTTACGCAGGTTGTAACACGAGAGATTTAAAAAATGTACATTTCTTACATAAACATTGCATTTATCCCATTTGATTAAATGCAAAACGGAGACATTCCGGTACAACGCCCCACCAGCACTACCTGGCGGCGAAAACTTTTTAGTTAATAAAGCTATTGGCATTGAGATTCCCGCCCTGAGTATAATAAACGTTACTGGAAGCCTCGTCCACAAGACAGGTTAGTACAGTCCCTGAGGCGCGCACGTGACTGTACCTGGAAGTGCCCTTACCTTGACCACCTCAGACACGCCACTGTGCTACAACTGTCGCTCAGCACACAGTGCTTCGTCTCTAACTTCCTCCATACACAGTTCACTGCACGACACTGCGCGTCGCACTTCTGGGCGATCCACGAGCCAGCTGCTGCCGATGCGCCGTTAGTCTAAGTCCATTGCGAATTCTCGATGAATACACTGAAGAACCNTCTACTACACGAAAGAGCCAAAACAAACTGGTATAGGCGTGCGTATGCAAATAACAGAGGTATGGAACCAATCAGAGTAACGCGATGCGGTCGGCAGCTAGATCGGTTACTGCTGCTACAATGGCAGGTTATCAAGATTTAAGTGAGTTTGAACGTGGTGTTATAGTCGGCGCACGAGAGATGGGACATAGCATCTCCGAGGTAGCGATAACATTTAGATTTTCGCGTACGACCATTTCACGAGTGTACCCTTAATATCGGGAATCCGGTAAAACATCACATCTTCAACATCGCTGCGGCCGGAAAAAGATCGTGAAAGAACGGGACAAACGACGACTGACGAGAATCATTAAACGTGACAGACGTGCAACCCTTTCTCAAATTGGCGCATATTTCAATGCCTCCTGTATACCTTCAGACATTAGTCGAGTCCATGCCATGTCGTCTTGCGGCACTTCTGCGTGCTCGCGTGGGCCCTACACGATATTAAGCAGGTGTGCCAGTTTTTCTGGCTCTTCAGTGTATAAACCATAGGCATGCAATACTGCTGTACTAATGCCATATAGTCCATTCACGGTTACAAACCGCTAAGCCAAGCCTTACGGAAACTATACTGTTATGCACTGACGCCCCCACTATACGTTCGCTCCATGCGTGGTCCGGTTCTGGTAAGGGGGCGGGGGCACCTCGACCCTCCCCTCCCCCAGGTAGACCCGCTCGCTGCCCCGTCGCTCGCTCTGTAGCCGGGGGAATGATTGGCAGCGGCAACCTGGCTGGCCTCACAGCCTCTCCTCCTCCCACCTGATGGAGAAGCCGACGAGTTTAGAGGATGCGTAAGAACATTCCGGGAACTATGACCATCGCCGCAACGCAGTATTTAGAGAAATTTCTGGCCAGGGCCTACGACCACATAAATATTGCAGCGGTCCACGGGACTGCTGACTGCAGTATCAGGACGAAGTCGAGTGCGGCGAGGTACATTCAGTGAAGAGGACGGACGACGATGGGAGATTGCGAGACGATGGCGGACAAGGTTTTTGTAGTGTGAATGGACGAGAGGGCGTGAAACACGAGTGAAGGCTTACTGTGCATGAGAACTCTTGGAGGTTTCTAGAATATTGCGGACTG
The DNA here is from genome assembly GCA_002778355.1 of Clitarchus hookeri. Taxonomy (NCBI): domain Eukaryota; kingdom Metazoa; phylum Arthropoda; class Insecta; order Phasmatodea; family Phasmatidae; genus Clitarchus; species Clitarchus hookeri. The sequence continues at coordinate 480,533 of NQII01000248.1, read as the reverse complement.
GTGGGATCTGGACTCAACTGAGGTGGGACTGTATGAACATGTGATACTGACTGAATTGTAAATATTAGAACTGTGAAATATGGACATATAATTTATTAGGTTTTGATACACTGTCTATTATGACTGATCTTAGTTATTTAATCACATTAATTTCTTTGAGGTAATAAAAATTGTATTGATTGAAATTTATTAACTCTAAGTAGCAAGAGATATCAATTTATTTCAAGGTATAGAAATGTAAGTTTTTTTTTAAATTTAATTTAAATAAATTAGGAAATTATAATTAACTCTTTTATTTAATTAACACCTCCGTACCTTAACGAATCTGATTTAGCCCACTGACTTTAGAGGAAATATAACAATACTCTAGTTCTACTTTTGTGATTGGATTGCAGGGGTTTCAATACTACCTTTTCAACTGTTTGGTCAGTAATAAATATGAAGAAATAACGTGGTTGTATTATGTGCATCCAATCTGAATAAAAAAATAAACCTGGCATCAAAACAGCAGTCAAAGAAAAAAAGTTTATGGTCCGAGAATGGGAAGTATTGGCAAGGCCAGGCTGATGGCAAATTAATTCGCGAGATTTACATATCTCTATCAATATGGCTTTAATTGCCCAGGTTAAGTTTGAGTTTGTTTTTATGAAATAAATAGTATAACTCCGCAAGTTAGTCATTAACATACAACAAGTATTCTACTAGATTATTTCTTGTTCATATATTTATAAATATAGCCTCCTGTTTGTCGCGAAAATATTCACGGGAATTCTAGACTCCAGTGTCCTGTGGTTTACGCGCAGTTTACCTTTGGGTATTGGCCACGTGTTTTTGTCAGGAGACTATTCCTTACTTGAGTGGGCCAATTAGAATTAGGTAACTCCTTCACTGCATGAGTGTCCATGGTTCATGGGCAGACACTTGCCATGTTTTGGAGTACAGATAGACCTAGAATACTTTCATGGAAAACCGGTGATCCTTTTTGTAAACAATGAAATACCTAGTATCGAACATTGAGGAACATGTATACAAATGCATTCGTCAGGCACCCACCTGACGAATGCATTTGTATACATGTTCCTCAATGTATACATTTGTATACATGTTCCCCAACTCTGCACACGTCCAACATCTGAGAGCATGTTCACGCACCTTGACTCGTCACTTTATACGACCTTCTACTACTGCTTCTTGATCCAATGACGGCGTTGTTTGCTTCATTCAAAACGACGCCGGGGATTGGTGCGCGTGGCAGTGTATTCCTGGCGGCAGCACGACAAGTTCCATCACCTCCCTGCCGAGTCTTATCACTGCAATGAGGTCATCAACATGGCTCTTTGAACAATGATTAGCACAACACACTTCACAGTTCGTCACATTCGATAACTTAGTTCCTTGGTCCTACCAAAGCGATGGTTGGGTCAGTGGTTGGCTCACGATTTCACTTGACAGCGACATCGCTAACGGAGTACCGATGCACGTTTAATTCCTGAGATATCTTTCGGACAGAATAGGTACATTTATGGGCCCCTACAATCACGGTCATTTTGAATGCAAATAAAATCTTTATACGTGCTCATAGTTTTTCCACGAAGCTATTAAATGTACATCTAGTGTGCTGATCTACGAAAGGAACACACTTTAGACGAGGACTGTTGAGTACTTTCAAAACATGGCACACATTAGAAACACCATTTCAAAGTAGGTACTCCAGAACAGCTAAAACAGGCTTTTTTAAAACTCTCTATCTCAAAATATATGCGTCAGATACATACAAACCGACTCAAGGGCCCTGTACTTAACCTTCCTACAGATTTTCAGTCAGAAAGAAATGTCTCCTATTTTTTTCTCCTTCAGTATTTTTTATTTTGGAAAATCTGAACTTGTTGTGATCCCGCATACCTTCTTATACATTCCACTGCAGTAACAACATCCTGTATCAACAGATAGCAGCACTGCATAAGTTTGAGAAATAGCTGGCATCGATGTATGTGTAAGACAGCATTGCGTGATTGAATTCCTGAATGTGGAAGGTGAAATGCCTATTCGCATTCATGAAAGGTTAAAGAGGTTGTATAGGGATGCAACAGGGGATGTCAGCGCTGTTAGACGATGGGTTCGTCGCTGTACAGAAGCTGATGGGGAAACACAGTTGGCTGATGCAATGTGGAGCGGCCAGCCGAAGACTGCAGTGACTCCACACTACATCCAGTTTGCCCACGAGATTATCAGTGTGCTAAGGATTACTGAGCATTGCTGAGCATTGTGCAACCCTCTTCCACAATCCTTGGCATTCCTCACCAATCCCCAGCACTCCTCAGTAATCCTCCACAATCTTCAGTGATCATCTACAGTCATCAGCAATCCTTAGCACATGGATGATCTCGTCGACACGCAAGATGTTGTGTGGACTCCCTGCAGTCGTCGGCCGGTCGCTCCGCACTGCACCAGCCAACTTTGTTCCCCCTTCAGCTTCTGTACAGCGACGAACCCATCGTCTAACAGCGCTGACATCCCCTGTTGCATCCCTATACAACCTCTTTAACCTTTCATGAATGCGAATAGGCATTTCACATTCCACGTTCAGGAATTCAATCACAGAACGCCGGCTTACGCATACGTCGTTGTCAGCTATTTTCTAAAATAATGTGGTGTTGCAATTTGTTTATGTAGGATGCTGTTACTGCAGTGGACTTTAGAAGAAAGGTTTGCGGAATCACACCAATTTCACATTTTCCAAAACAGCAAAACATTGAAGGAGAAGAAAATAGGTGGCATTACTTTCTGACTGAGCCTCAACATGTTCACCGCTGAAAGTCCCACAGGTACATGCAGTGCAACTATAACACTGCACGCCAGTTCAGATCCTTGCGCTTAGTGGCGATGGCACACTTGATGCGCATGAAAGTGTCACCCTTATCGCTCCCTCGCTTCTCAGCCTCAAATGCGGAAGAAAGATCTGTGTAGGAAGGAGCCTTAGCGAGGTCATTAAAGACAAAGCAAGTTGCTCAAAGAATGAGGAGAGGGGAAGATATCGGCCATGGTATGTGGTAAAGAACCGTCCCAGTATTCGCTTGAAGGGATTTCGGAAAATTATGGGAAACCTAAATCTGGGTGGCCGTACCTGGGATCGAACCCATGTCCTCCAGAATGCGCCATCTTGCTACGTGACTCATCGAGGACAGCAAAAAATGTTATTGCAGGGTTATTCCTTCACTTTTATGGCGTCTTGCCAGCCACGTTCATAGGGACAAAAGGGGTGTCCAGAAACTGCCTGTGTCATAGTGTATGCCCCACACTGCGCAGTTTTATGTAACTATTTAGTAAAGATGCAATGCATATAACAGCTATAGTGTATACGCTCGATGAGACTTGTTAATATATGAAGAAATTATTGCGACCACTGGCTGTGTGTATGGTTCATTCACGGTTACTTACAACACTTCTGAAGCCCTGAAGTTCTACTTCTGGGATATTATTCCGCCCAGTGCAAACAAAGCTTAACCAAGCCTAGAAAATTACAGCGAAGGAACTACACACCGCATTCGTGCACACTTAGTTACATAACATTTTGCATAAGAAATATGTCTTACTAAGCACTGCCAACACACTGGTTTTCTCGCTGTTTTTACTTACATTAATTATAAATTATATATTATAATGTATATATAAAATATAATTAAAAGTTCAATTTAACCAAAAATAAATTACTTTTATTTTAAGAGAAGAATAAAAAGCTTGTGAAACATGCCATTTCACTTTAAATGGAAGGCAATCGAAAATTAAAAAAAAAAAAGTTTTAAAAATTTTTGTGTTAGAAGGAGGATAATGTTTATTGTCTGACAGTGGAAGATTGTCGCAACATTCTATTTTCTTTTACTGGATATAAGGTAGATAAATTAGCGTTGCACTTAGGAAATTATATTTAATAACCAAATATTAACACTTAATATTAAGGCCAAATTAACTTTAGGCCAAATAACTTTAGGCCAAGTGACTTTTTAGGCAAAGTTACTATAAAGCCTAGGTGACTTTTAGGCCAGGTGACTTTTAGGCCAGGTTACTTTTAGGCCAGGTGACTTTTAGGCCTGGTGACTTTTAGGCCAGGTGACTTATATGCCAAGTGAATTTTAAGCCAAATGACTGCCAGACCAAATAACTTTTAGGCAACTGGTTTTTAGGCCAACCATCCTTTTAGGCAATGTGACTTTTAGGCCAAGTACCTTTAGGCCACGTGATTATAAGCCAAGTAAATTTTAGGCCAGGTGACATTTAGGCTAAATTATTTTATGCCAAATGACTTTTAGGCCAATTGACTCACTCCCGTATTATGTGTGGTAGTTGGTAGAGTATGGTGACTTTGTCCAAATTCGCCTGAAGTGCATATTTGTGCGTACCTGTTCTCAGAAGAGGCATCACAAGTGTTGCCCTAATTACAAGTAAATGATTAAAGTACGTAAGTATACTAAGATCTATACTCTCTATATGTGCCGTCATTTTGAGAAGAAATCTGTAGGCTATTCGAGGTAATAATTTTCGGACTGTTTTAGTAGGGATACCTTACTGCATGTAGCTTAGAATTTTGAACTGAGTAAATAATTATTGAAAGGTCTAAACAAATTCGCACTAGTCCTATGTTCGTAATCTACATAAGCTATAATAAATTAAGCAATCAAAATTGCAAACACACGTACAATCAGCAAGACAACAAATGTTACGTAAATCAAAATTAAAATATTACTTAATCCTTTATTTAGCCCTATAACTTACTACAATTATCAGGTTATTTGTAAGAATACACATTCATTAAAAGTAATGAGTTGGCTAATATATGTTGCCGAAGCCAACAAGATTGGTGCCAAGGGTAAGTAAAGTATGCAAGGAGGCGAGTACACCAGTATATACTTGAATACAGGCACGGCCAGAGTGCACAGTGGTCGCAGTGTTGAGAAGAGTGCGAGGTACGGCATAGTGTGCAGTGCATAAAGATTGGTGCCAAGGGTAAGCAAAGTATGCAAGGAGGCAAGTGCACCAGTATATACTTGAATACGGACACGGCCAGAGTGCAGAGTGGTCGTTGTGTTGAGAAGATAGCGAGGTACGGCATAGTGTGCAGTGCATAAAGATTGGTGCCAAGGGTAAGCAAAGTATGCAAGGAGGCAAGTGCACCAGTATATACTTGAATACGGACACGGCCAGAGTGCAGAGTGGTCGTTGTGTTGAGAAGATAGCGAGGTACGGCATAGTGTGCAGTGCATAAAGATTGGTGCCAAGGGTAAGCAAAGTATGCAAGGAGGCAAGTGCACCAGTATATACTTGAATACGGACACGGCCAGAGTGCAGAGTGGTCGTTGTGTTGAGAAGATAGCGAGGTACGGCATAGTGTGCAGTACATAAAGATTGGTGCCAAGGGTAAGCAAAGTATGCAAGGAGGCAAGTGCACCAGTATATACTTGAATACGGACACGGCCAGAGTGCAGAGTGGTCGTAGTGTTGAGAAGATAGCGAGGTACGGCATAGTGTGCAGTGCATAAAGATTGGTGCCAAGGGTAAGCAAAGTATGCAAGGAGGCAAGTGCACCAGTATATACTTGAATACGGACACGGCCAGAGTGCACATTGGTCGCAGTGTTGAGAAGAGTGCGATGTACGGCATAGTGTGCTGTGCATAAAGATTGGTGCCAAGGGTAAGAAAAGTATGCAAGGAGGCAAGTGCACCAGTATATACTTGAATACAGGCACGCCCAGAGTGCACAGTGGTCGCAGTGTTGAGAAGAGTGCGAGGTACGGCATAGTGTGCAGTGCATAAAGATTGCTGCTAAGGGTAAGCAAAGTATGCAAGGAGGCAAGTGCACCAGTATATACTTGAATACGGACACGGCCAGAGTGCACATTGGTCGCAGTGTTGAGAAGAGTGCGATGTACGGCATAGTGTGCAGTGCATAAAGATTGGTGCCAAGGGTAAGCAAAGTAAGCAAGAAGGCAAGTGCACCAGTATATACTTGAATACGGACACGGCCAGAGTGCAGAGTGGTCGTCGTGTTGAGAAGATAGCGAGGTACGGCATAGTGTGCAGTACATAAAGATTGGTGCCAAGGGTAAGCAAAGTATGCAAGGAGGCGAGTGCACCAGTATATACTTGAATACGGACACGGCCAGAGTGCAGAGTGGTCGTCGTGTTGAGAAGATAGCGAGGTACGGCATAGTGTGCAGTACATAAAGATTGGTGCCAAGGGTAAGCAAAGTATGCAAGGAGGCGAGTGCACCAGTATATACTTGAATACGGACACGGCCAGAGTGCAGAGTGGTCGTCGTGTTGAGAAGATAGCGAGGTACGGCATAGTGTGCAGTACATAAAGATTGGTGCCAAGGGTAAGCAAAGTATGCAAGGAGGCGAGTGCACCAGTATATACTTGAATACGGACACGGCCAGAGTGCAGAGTGGTCGTCGTGTTGAGAAGATAGCGAGGTACGGCATAGTGTGCAGTACATAAAGATTGGTGCCAAGGGTAAGCAAAGTATGCAAGGAGGCGAGTGCACCAGTATATACTTGAATACGGACACGGCCAGAGTGCAGAGTGGTCGTCGTGTTGAGAAGATAGCGAGGTACGGCATAGTGTGCAGTACATAAAGATTGGTGCCAAGGGTAAGCAAAGTATGCAAGGAGGCGAGTGCACCAGTATATACTTGAATACGGACACGGCCAGAGTGCAGAGTAGTCGTCGTGTTGAGAAGAGAGCGAGGTACGGCATAGTGTGCAGTACATAAAGATTGGTGCCTAGGGTAAGCAAAGTATGCAAGGAGGCGAGTGCACCAGTATATACTTGAATACGGACACGGCCAGAGTGCAGAGTGGTCGTCGTGTTGAGAAGATAGCGAGGTACGGCATAGTGTGCAGTACATAAAGATTGGTGCCAAGGGTAAGCAAAGTATGCAAGGAGGCAAGTGCACCAGTATATACTTGAATACGGACACGGCCAGAGTGCAGAGTGGTCGTCGTGTTGAGAAGATAGCGAGGTACGGCATAGTGTGCAGTACATAAAGATTGGTGCTAAGGGTAAGCAAAGTATGCAAGGAGGCAAGTGCACCAGTATATACTTGAATACGGACACGGCCAGAGTGCACATTGGTCGCAGTGTTGAGAAGAGTGCGAGGTACGGCATAGTGTGCAGTGCATAAAGATTGCTGCCAAGGGTAAGCAAAGTATGCAAGGAGGCAAGTGCACCAGTATATACTTGAATACGGACACGGCCAGAGTGCAGAGTGGTCGTCGTGTTGAGAAGATAGCGAGGTACGGCAGATTATGCAGTACATAAAGATTAGCTAGGCCGCTTATTCGTTTTCTACGCATGCACCCAACATCGACCAACCTCAAAGGAACACAACTGTCAAAGCCACATGGTCAAAACTGATGAACGAGTTTGTTCACTTATTAACTCTCAAAATACATTTTATATACGAATTAATATACTTCCGCGAATTTGAATGCGATCAAATAGCATTACAGATTGGTCAGATTGGTGGTATACGAACATGCCAAAGCACTTGTTGACTAACCAAACCAGTGTTGTAACCTCAAACCCAATCCGCTCAGTTATTGCTAGTCAAATTGGCAGTGTTGGTACTCGGACACTGGTAGTGCGCAGCTAGCGAGATCGCTCTACCTCATGGTGAGTGTACTTTTTTTTTTAACTAACTACTCTAAAACTAAGTGTTATATGAGCCCGCGGTAGAGACGGGAGTTTAAGTGCGCCTCAGGGCTAAGCCCCATACGCCTACAAGGAAGGGAGTATCATGCAAGGAGACATGCATCACGGCAAAGAGGGCCATGAGAACCTCCCTAATTGTACTTATAGCTAAACTATATTTAGAAGAGAAAGGGCAAAACCGGCATAGTCACCGTAAAAACCCTTTCGACAGGAAATAATTAAAAATTGTTGCATGCATTATCATGTTTAACAGAAAATGCCACAGGAGACAGATGGATAGGGATCATGCTCTTTATTATGATAGGAAAAGTGTTAGCAGAGAGGGGACGGGTCAACTTTCTTTCAACACTTGCGCATCACCCGGGTGGGGGGAGGAGCGCTATGGGGGCAGGTCCCCCCCCCCCCAANCCCCCCAAACATAATCGCCAGTGGATCCTGAGTCGAGTGTACGGTGCAGTGCGCAGTGACTGTGTGAAGTAGAGGAGGGGCGACAGTTAGCAGGGGGGAGGGGACGCCTACTGTGCACGGCCTTCACACTCGTCACAGATTGTAGTCGCAGCTAGCGGCAAGCAGTTCCGCTCTGGTTACACCAGTCTGCCTGCCTCCGCGCAGCTTGCATGCGCTCTCTAGCCGCTGTCTTCTGCTACACGCCCCTCCCTACTGTCGCGCTGTCAGCGCGCGTCATAGCTGCCTTTGTACTGTCACCCGCCCGCCAACACTGCGACCTCCATCAGTCATCGTCCTCTGCGTGTGTTCCCGGTCAACAGCGGGTTTCTTTCAATCTCCATTTACAAATGCGAGTCCTTTTGTAAGAATACGATACTTTTACCAATTCGAACTTCATCTACACTGAAGAGCCAAAAAAACTGGTACACCTGCTTATATCGTGTACGGCCCCCGCGAGCACGCAGAAATGCCGCAAGACGACGTGGCATGCACTCGACTAATGTCTGAAGGTATGCAGGAGGCATTGAAATCTGCGCCAATTTGAGAAAGGGTTGCACGTCTGTCACGTTTAACGATTCTCGTCAGTCGTCTTTTGTCCCGTTCTTTCGCAATCTTTTTCCGGCCACAGCGATGTCGAAGATGTGATGTTTTACCTGATTCCCGATATTCACGGTACACTCGTGAAATGGTCGTACGCGAACATCCAAATGTTATCGCTACCTCGGAGATGCTGTGTCCCATCTCTCGTGCGCCGACTATAACACCACCTTCAAACTCACTTAAAACCTGATAACCTGCCATTGTAGCAGCAGCAACCGATCTAGCTGCCGATCGCATCGCGTTACTCTGATTGGTTCAATACCTCTATTATTTTCATATGCACGCCTATGCCAGTTTTTTTTTTGGCTCTTCAGTGCAATTGCAATAACAATTGGTTACAGAAATTACACATGCATCTCAAAGCACTAGTTTACATAAACCGTGTTTTAACTAGGGCTGTGCTTGAGATCGACTCGAACGGCTCGATCGACTGACGTCACAACTCTAGAAATCTCGAGTTCGTATCGGTATCCCGAGCGTCCTGCCAACTATCGGCAGTCAGCTTACGATTTTCAAGAGCAGTGCCAACAACCTTATCAGTGTGTTTTCCCAAACGTAATGGAATTTATTTTACTTATGACAATTTGTTTCCAATTCTCTATTGTATTATAAACTATTAAGGAGATTTACTTCTAATTGCAAAATAAATAAATATGAAGATGTGCCAGTTCCTTGATCGTTCGTCTAATAAAACGCATTTTATTTGTTAATGATAAAATGAAACCTTTACCACTACTGCAACAGGACCTGAAGAAAAATAATTACACCAGTATCTCATCATTAACAGACATCTGCAAGTAAGTACTTGGTACACGAAAAACCAATATCACAAAAGTAATCTTCTTTTTGATGGGAATCATTAAATGAATACAACGAACGTAAGGACGTAAGTGAAACGTAAACGAAAGTAATTAAAAAACTATTGCTGTTCAAGAAAACAAATTTTGTCAACGATATTCCCTGATAAATGTTGCTTATTTAGTATCAGCCCTGTCTTAGAAAATATTCGCTCTGCAGGCACCGAAGTTGCCACCGCTCAGGTATTGTTTTGCCAAACGCGAAAGAGTTGGGTAGCTTCGCACATTAATTATGCTTAATTATGATTCTACGAATACAACTAGGTGTTGATAGGTTTATCTAAGCACCTAATTTCTTCGTAACGGAAACGAATATGCTCGACGAGGAAACAATGGGCCTGTTAACACGAATATGCACGAACCTTTAACAACACACGAAGTTATAAATGCTATAAGAAAAGACGGAAAACATCGATACCTCAGCGTAGCTGTACCGTGTATCTATAGAGCGCCGGACTGGGCTGAGTGTCGGACCAAGCTCGCCGATCATGTGGAGGTGTCGAGCTTGTTCCACACCATATCGATCTTGTATCGATACCTCAGCGTAGCTGTACCGTGTATCTATAGAGCGCCGGACTGGGCTGAGTGTCGGACCAAGCTCGCCGATCATGTGGAGGTGTCGAGCAACAAGGATAACCGGTTTCCATTCCCGGCACAGTCACTTTCGAATTTTTACGCTACATGGGGATCTTGCCGACGGGGTTTTCTCGGGGATCTCCCAGTTTCCCCTGCCATTGCATTCCGACGCTGTTTCATACTCACCTCTTTGAAGACCCCCGATCGACATTAAGAGCAGCTGGAACGTCTCCTCTACATTACACTGGCTGTATGCTGCCGTCGGGCGCATCTGAACAGCGGGTAGAAAGGCAGCAGGCGTGTTGTGACTAGGGCCGCCTGTTTACCGCGAGGAGATTCACGCGGAGGTTAGACTTCAATATCCTATGTACACACTTGCGGTATTCATTCACGCAGAGGCTAGACTTCAATATCATATGTACACNTATCGATACCTCAGCGTAGCTGTACCGTGTATCTATAGAGCGTCGGATTGGGCCGAGTGTCGGACCAACCTCGCCGATCATGTGGAGGTGTCGAGCTTGTTCCACACCATATCGATCTTGTATCGATACCTCAGCGTAGCTGTACCGTGTATCTATAGAGCGCCGGACTGGGCTGAGTGTCGGACCAAGCTCGCCGATCATGTGGAGGTGTCGAGCTTGTTCCACACCATATCGATCTTGTATCGATACCTCAGCGTAGCTGTACCGTGTATCTATAGAGCGCCGGACTGGGCTGAGTGTCGGACCAAGCTCGCCGATCATGTGGAGGTGTCGAGCTTGTTCCACACCATATCGATCTTGTATCGATACCTCAGCGTAGCTGTACCGTGTATCTATAGAGCGCCGGACTGGGCTGAGTGTCGGACCAAGCTCGCCGATCATGTGGAGGTGTCGAGCTTGTTCCACACCATATCGATCTTGTATCGATACCTCAGCGTAGCTGTACCGTGTATCTATAGAGCGCCGGACTGGGCTGAGTGTCGGACCAAGCTCGCCGATCATGTGGAGGTGTCGAGCTTGTTCCACACCATATCGATCTTGTATCGATACCTCAGCGTAGCTGTACCGTGTATCTATAGAGCGCCGGACTGGGCTGAGTGTCGGACCAAGCTCGCCGATCATGTGGAGGTGTCGAGCTTGTTCCACACCATATCGATCTTGTATCGATACCTCAGCGTAGCTGTACCGTGTATCTATAGAGCGCCGGACTGGGCTGAGTGTCGGACCAAGCTCGCCGATCATGTGGAGGTGTCGAGCTTGTTCCACACCATATCGATCTTGTATCGATACCTCAGCGTAGCTGTACCGTGTATCTATAGAGCGCCGGACTGGGCTGAGTGTCGGACCAAGCTCGCCGATCATGTGGAGGTGTCGAGCTTGTTCCACACCATATCGATCTTGTATCGATACCTCAGCGTAGCTGTACCGTGTATCTATAGAGCGCCGGACTGGGCCGAGTGTCGGACCAACTTCGCCGATCACGTGACGGTGTCGAGCTTGTTCCACACCGCGTCGATCCCATGTCGATCCTCGGCGTCATCCGCCCAGCCCTTGTTCTAACGTCAAATTCCATCCACGTCGTTTATGACAGTCGTATTGGAAGGAAAGCAGTTCAATGTCACGGAGAGTGATACTGCGTAGCTAGCGTGTCCACTCTACAGAAGCGTCTGCGTACAGTCGTCATTGCAGCTTACTTCACGCGGGTGTTTTAAACCCAACATCGCAATCACCAACTATCCTAGCTGAGCTTCAACTCACCAACAAGCATTGTAGATTGGTTGAGGTCAGTGGCGTGTAGCAAGTGTTTTGATATGGCGCAGGATCTTCTCGAGTATAATTAAAACAGGAGTCCGCAATGTCACAACAGGGAACCAAATTAACTCATTACAGACCATAGACAGCGACATAGCTGGCGCCCCACGTCTTTCTCGCTTTGATATACAAGACAACATAAAACATTCTTCGCTAACTGCCCGTGCGCGGGGTCGCGGTGGTGTAGTGGCTAGGTCACTCCCCTCGCAACAAGGATAACCGGTTTCCATTCCCGGCACAGTCACTTTCGAATTTTTACGCTACATGGGGATCTTGCCGACGGGGTTTTCTCGGGGATCTCCCAGTTTCCCCTGCCATTGCATTCCGACGCTGTTTCATACTCACCTATCTGAAGACCCCCGATCGACATTAAGAGCAGCTGGAACGTCTCCTCTACATTACACTGGCTGTACGCTGCCGTCGAGCGCATCTGAACAGCGGGTAGAAAGGCAGCAGGCGTGTTGTGACTAGGGCCGCCTGTTTACCGCGAGGAGATTCACGCGGAGGTTAGACTTCAATATCCTATGTACACACTTGCGGTATTCATTCACGCAGAGGCTAGACTTCAATATCCTATGTACACACTTGCGGTATTCATTCACGCAGAGGCTAGACTTCAATATCCTATGTACACACTTGCGGTATTCATTCACGCAGAGGCTAGACTTCAATATCCTATGTACACACTTGCGGTATTCATTCACGCAGAGGCTAGACTTCAATATCCTATGTACACACTTGCGGTATTCATTCACGCAGAGGCTAGACTTCAATATCCTATGTACACACTTGCGGTATTCATTTACGCTAGCAAGTTACGACAGCAGAAGAGAGCTTCACGCTTCTCAGCTTTATGTACAGATTCGCTCTTCAGGGAATGACTGCCCACGATGGATCTGGTATTCTGGAGGTTTGCTTCTACAGACACCCTCACAACAGTACAGTGACTGTGATATGAGCGAGCCAATCGGAATTAGGTTTCTCCGATACTGACCGTCCGTGATTCGCGAGAAGGTACAAAAGACGCGTATCAATCCAAATGATCCATCACGAAAGTTGTTCTGAACTAAAGTACGTTGGAACACAACTTGCGCTGAAATCCTTCCGCGAAACAACGGGCGCGCCTAGTTATGACTCATCTACTCTGGATTGCTTCCGAACAAAACTTTGCGTTGTACCGCGTTTCAGCGTTCTAGCGATGGTGACCACTCTTCCTTGCAACGATCTTTGCGCCAANCAAAACTTTGCGTTGTACCGCGTTTCAGCGTTCTAGCGATGGTGACCACTCTTCCTTGCAACGATCTTTGCGCCAACGCCAAAACTTTGCGTCAACGCACACCAGACGACAGTTGGCAATACTTCCATTGTAAAATACCTCTCTCTTTTGAATAAAATCGAGGCCAACTTCTGTCTTCAAAGTTCCCCTAGAGCTATTTGTGACCTCATTTAAATGAACACCACGTGCGGGCAGAAGATAATAAGTACAGAAACAAACACACTGCAAACATCTAGTACACTTTTCAAAAGTGGTCGTATATTATGAAGTTGTGAACTGTGATATTTAATACATTGCGTACTCTTACATAGGTTGTTATTGTGTACTGATAATCATAGTTTATAAACACGAACATTCTAATTTTAATCATAAAATTTAATGTAAAAAGCGGAGGGTTTATAAAATACATGTGTTGTTTTCAGGCGATAAAAATATTGGAAACGCGAATTTTACTTAAACATTGCAATCCAAGTAAATTATTATTCAATCTTAAAGTGTTATTTCATAATAAATACTTCATACCAGGAACGGTATTTAATTACGCTCATTGTAACTCTTTAACACGGTATACATAGTATAAAAATGCGTAGGCCTATGTGGATATACACTTCAGTTATTTTAAAATGTTCATAATTTATTCGTATGGCGAGAAAAGTTTTAAAGAGCTAGTTATTTAAAACATTGCAAAATAACTGTTGGTGTAAAAAAATAAATTATGGAACATAACGGAAGTGAAATGGCGAACATTTTGCCTTTAGGGCAAGGCAGAGAGGCTGACCAGTGAACTATGGTTGAAGCGTGGGAGCACCAGAGGTTACCGAGACATGCGCATCAACTCTCTCATCGCCTCTACGCGCAACTGGCATGCAGACTTGCCGTATAATCATGCTACCAACGTAGCCGCGCCAAAACTCCAGTCTCGGGCTGCCTCACACGTGCTCTACGATGCTGTGCGGTTACTCAGGTCCCCCAATCTAAACAACATGCGCATTCTTTGTACCACCAGATGTGTGATAAATTTAATATATCAACAATAATATAGAAAAAAAAANTAAACAACATGCGCATTCTTTGTACCACCAGATGTGTGATAAATTTAATATATCAACAATAATATAGAAAAAAAAAAAAAGAAATCAATTAAACACTAACTACCAGTAATAACAATAAAAGATAATAAAATTAAAAACAAGCTTACNAAAAAAAAAAGAAATCAATTAAACACTAACTACCAGTAATAACAATAAAAGATAATAAAATTAAAAACAAGCTTACCTCAGAAGAAATAGTTCGAGCGACAGAGCGGAGACCACCCAATAATGCATAATTAGAGTTAGAAGATCAACCAGCAATTATAATACTATAAACATTCAATCTTGCGCAACAAAGAAAAAATGTAATGCCCAAACTATAAATAAGAATATCACTAAAATATGGAATTACAAGCCAAGAAATAAATTTAATACAGGATAAAAATAATAAGGAATAAAATTAGAAAAACTAGGTAATACATTTTCCTAAGTAAATAATTTAATAGCATCAGAAAATGGCTGTAAAATATCTAGAACAGAAAGTAATGATCTCTGTGGGTTGTGACCAGCAGCTGCCAGGCGCACTGGTATCGCTGTAGTTAATCCGCTTGTTTCATCTCATGCGATGTCTGCATCCTGTATGCACAGAGTGACGACCGCTGTCCGA
>NQII01000248.1:370361-465545 GCA_002778355.1 Clitarchus hookeri | reverse complement strand
GGGGGGGGGGGATGCTTGCTAGATGTAGTTCTCTCACTTGACGGGAACACGTTCTCGGCATTGCCGTTCCCTTTCTGTACCCGCCGACTTGTTGTTCCAGAAGGGAGGCTACTCCCAAACTCCTGTCACAGTGCGCATCTTCCTCCCTCGTCGCCTCTCTCATAAGGCGCGTTGTGCGATTATCCACATACTGAAGTATGTTGCACTTTGCTTTGTAAAGTGAGCCAAGATTCTAAATGTTTTAATAGTATATTTTCTACTGAAACACTGCTGGTTTTGGTTTTAAGAGATCTACAAAGAATATATATATGTTAAAAGAATAATGCGAATGGTCTACAATAAGTTACAAATACTGAGTACGAAGTGAAGTAGAAACCTATCTCTGTGTGTCAACCCAGGTGGGCGTCGTCCCTCGACGTGTGTTTGCATGCATGACTGCATGTATATGCTCGTATGTATATACTTGAGTATGTATATACCGTATATGTAGTGTATACACTTGAACGAAACATTACAGTTTTTTGACCAGCAACATTTACAGTATGCACCTGAATCAAGTTGTTTGAATCTTACTTTATACAGGATGATTCTAAAATCATGGGACAAACATTGAGGGGTGGTAGGGCTCACTAAAGCAAACAATTATTGTATAGGAATATATGGGCGGAAGTGACGCGTCGAGGCACAAACACACAAATAACACATTAACGGAAACATAAAATGTTCATTAGCAGCATACTGAACGAGTGATTCCGTACAGAAAATGTTAAAACAGTTGCTGGAAATGCATCCACCAACAGTCACGCATGCTTGGCGACCTCTACATATGGCGTGATTGGCTGACAATGGTGGCGTGCGTGAAATACCCGGCGTATTTGAATCTGTTCGCCAATCACTCCACCGACGTTACCAAGCTTGCATTACTGTCGGCGGTAGCAATTTTGAGCAATAATTTTTAACATTGCTGTAAATGGCATTTAGTGGCGACGTTGTAAATAAACAATATGTTGCATTGCATGTGCTATGTTTGTGTGTTTGTGCCTCAACGCGTCACTCCCACCCATATATTCCTATACAATAATTGTTTGTTTTAGTGAGCTCTACCACCCCTCAATGTTTGTCCCATGAATTTAGAATCACTCTGTATATATCTTTGGCCCATATAATGTTTTAAAGAAACACGTTTATCGTTGGCATTAAGGACGCTTTCTCTCAGCGCACGCGCGGTAAACAGTTACAAACACAGTCTTCGTGAGGTCCTGTGTTAGATGACTAGCAGCTGCTAATAACTGGAATTAACGAACGTAAATGCCGAGAACGTAGGCGCGCGCGTGTGTGCAGTAAAAGCTGCTAGCCAAAACTCGACAATTTAAATAAAAGTAAAGTAAGAAGTGCGTGTAAGGTGTGATGCTGCTGGAGGCAATGAGAGCAGCAAAGCACGCAGTTCCGGTGTGTTCCCCGGGTACACTCTCTCACAGCGCTGTCTCGCAACAAGTAGGGCGGCAAGAGCGTGCTCGCTGTACAGGCAGCGGAGAGAGTGAGCACCCGACTCACTGCTCTTCACAGCGCACTTTACTAACTACTTTCTTCATTTACCCTGCCTGTATCCTAGTTTCCGTTCCTCTCACGTCATTCAGTCATCGGAATAATTTCGTTACTTCCAGATTAAGGCGGCCGCCTGGTTGAAGGAAATTGTGCACGTCTGAGGCCTTAAAGCGCGGGGGCGCTAGGGGCGACCGAGACATGCTCATCGACTCTCTCATCGCCTCTACGCGCAAAGCACTGAACTGGCGTGCAGTCTTGCCGTCGATAACGCGCCTCTATGAGACTTTCAGCGGAGACCCTGCCATTTATTATGTAATAAGACAAGTAAAGGTTTGATGCACGTCCCTATTCCTTTTTTAATGTTTGGTATCGGGATGTTCGTACCTAACTATGACCGTGAAAACACCCGTTTGAGTCATTTCCACTATCACAAAAACATGCTTGAGAGAGAAATGAAGGAACTGAGAAACGTATACAGATGCGTAACGTTTCTTAAATGCTATCCGTAAGCAGACCTCACTCAGACACGTTGGACGGCTGGAGCTATGCACACCGTTCGGCGGCCTACCTGGGACTTGAGGCCTAAAAGCACGGGGGCGATAAGGACGAGATTGCCTCGCGGAACAAGTGCGCCATCACCACTACGCTCAAGGTTTTGAACTGTCGAGTAGTGTTCTTGTGCTGCGTGTACCTACGTCACTAAGCGGCGAACCTTCCATGTTATTGGCGGCAAGTCTGTAGCAATGTCCTACGCGGGTTTCTCGAGTACGTCTGTATCTGTCTGACTCGAGTACTTTGATAAGCGGCGCTATGGAAGAGCCTGTCTTATCAGTGCTGTAGTGCTCTGAAATGGTGTTCTTAATGTGTGTGACGTCTTGAAAGTAATCGAAAGGGATTGTCTGAGCGTGCGTTCTATTCGTAGTTCAGGGGATTGGGCGCACGTACAATAATTTCTTTTGAAAAGCCGGATTTCAAACATTCAGCCACGCAGTTCAAACGCCAGGTAGTCGGGACCTTAAACATATGCGCGAACNTACAATAATTTCTTTTGAAAAGCCGGATTTCAAACATTCAGCCACGCAGTTCAAACGCCAGGTAGTCGGGACCTTAAACATGTGCGCGAACTGCAAACAAAAATATGTTTAAGTGTGGAATAATTTACTAACCACGTGAGGCGTATACAGGATGATTCTAAAATCACGGGAAAAACATTGAGGGGTGGTAGAGCTCACTAAAATAAACAATTATTGTATACGAATATATGGGCGGAAGTGACGCGTTGAGGCACAAACACAAAAATAAAAAAAGATATGCAACAGATTGTTTATTTACAACGTCGCCGCTAAATTTCATTTTACAGCAATGTTTATAATAATTGCTCAAAATTGCTACCACCGACAGTAATGCAAGCTTGGTAGCGTCGGTGGAGTGATTGGCGAACATATTCAAACACGCCGGGTATTTCACGTACGCCACCATTGTCAGACAATCACGCCATATGTAGAGGCNCATTTGTAGAGGTCGCCAAGCATGCGTGACTGTTGGTGGATGCATTTTCAGCAACTGTTTTAACATTCTCTGTACGGAATCGCTCGTTAAGTATGTTGCTAATGAACATTTAATGTTTCCGTTAATGTGTTATGTTTGTGTTTATGCCTCAACGCGTCACTCCCGCCCATATATTCCTATACAATAATTGTTTGTTTTAGTGAGCTCTACCACCCCTCAATGTTTGTCCCATGAATTTAGAATCAACCTGTATAGAAATGCTCAGATGAAGGGTAATTAATATTCACTTCTCGTACTAAGTTAATTACAAACAATCTAAGGCTTCGTTCTTGGCAGGGATCTGTGGTCGAGTGTCGAAGTACGGGGTAGCGACTTTTTTTTTCTCGCCTGCGGCACTATTAGAAAAAAATCCTTCAAATTACGGAGAAGTATATGAAAAAAAATACACAGAACTCGTGAAGACAGGGACACTTATTTTGCTCAGTAACGATCTTTATGTGATTTTGTGAAGTTTCCTGCCAGATTAGGCTCCCCAGTATTTTTCACTTGTGGTCTGTAAAGCAGTGTTACAAAACCAGCTTTTTTGCTCGTCACCTGACCAATGCAATGTGAATAAAAATTAAATAAAAATCAGTCAAAATAGATTTGTGTTCGGGCTGGAACAAGAAGATAGGGCGTATTATCGCAATCTTACTGAGGTCTGTATGGCGTGGCTGCTGTCTCTACGGGCACTTCCCTCTGTGTAAGATGTCTGACGGGGTGAAGTGCGTATGTTCCTCTTAACTGCGGGGAACTTCTCGTGCTGCTCAATGCCACAGGAAGTAAGCCAATGTCGCGCATTTTCCACGCATCGGCCATTTCCGTTTTTCTTCACTACATACCGAGTTTCTGTGTATTTACTGCACATTTCCGTAACCATTTACCTTCAGTTGTGGGACATTTATAATAGTGAGTGTCCTTTTCCTCGCTATTTCTTTCCCTATCTCTTCCCTCGCACCTTCCTTCTCTCTCTTACTGGCCGTGCTCCAATTGACAGTTGAGTATTTAGTATGGTTCGACTGGAACTTTGTTGGGTCACAAGTTTATCGCCCCCTGATCAACTAAAGACATNAGTTGAGTATTTAGTATGGTTCGACTGGAACTTTGTTGGGTCACAAGTTTATCGCCCCCTGATCAACTAAAGACATTAAGCTTTTAATATCAAAACGATACAGTGCATTTGAAACGCTGCATTTATTAAATACAGAAAGTTACACAAGGCGAATTTATAAGCTGAACGTGTTTGGAACATATCGCCAGTTAGGAAACCGGTGCACACTAACAATTGTGACAGCCAAATATAAGTATACTCAGGCTCGGCATTGAAGTAGTTATTGTTAAAAACGCCTGTTAACTTCAAAAAGTAGGGAAAAAACAAATCTGAGGAACATGACATTGAACCTGATGACCTCAAATCTTATTTCACGTCACCATCAACTTAGGCTCAGCTACAAGAAACACAGACTGAAACAATGCATGAAGTATTCTCAAAGGGACACAATTGACGATGAAAAATACTACATGATGTCACGTACCTAGATGTTATACGCTCTGTAAAACGCATTAAAACAAAGCCCGAGGGACGATAAAATATCTGTCGACATAATTCTCATTATACTACCATTTATCTTGCAATCTTTACAAATATTATGGATGTGTCATTAAATAAAGGGAATTTCCGAATACGTAGAGACTGGCTATAGTTAAAACCAAGAACATCATCTTCCAAAACAGTTAATGATTCCTGGGTGAGTAGCTTTTTTCTTAGTTTATATAAAACTATTGAACACGTATTTGATCAACAAACAAGCGACTATTTAAACAGAAGTGATATGCTGGATGCAGTACTTCCACAGTACTAATACAAGTGGCATTNAGTTGAGTATTTAGTATGGTTCGACTGGAACTTTGTTGGGTCACAAGTTTATCGCCCCCTGATCAACTAAAGACATCAAGCTTTTAATATCAAAACGATACAGTGCATTTGAGACGCTGCATTTATTAAATACGGAAAGTTACACAAGGCGAATTTATAAGCTGAACGTGTTTGGAACATATCGCCAGTTAGGAAACCGGTGCACACTAACAATTGTGACAGCCAAATATAAGTATACTCAGGCTCGGCATTGAAGTAGTTATTGTTAAAAACGCCTGTAAACTTCAAAAAGTAGGGAAAAAACAAATCTGAGGAACATGACATTGAACCTGATGACCTCAAATCTTATTTCACGTCACCATCAACTTAGGCTCAGCTACAAGAAACACAGACTGAAACAATGCATGAAGTATTCTCAAAGGGACACAATTGACGATGAAAAATACTACATGATGCCACGTACCTAGATGTTATACGCTCTGTAAAACGCATTAAAACAAAGCCCGAGGGACGATAAAATATATGTCGACATAATTCTCATTATACTACCATTTATCTTGCAATCTTTACAAATATTATGGATGTGTCATTAAATAAAGGGAATTTCCGAATACGTAGAAACTGGCTATAGTTAAAACCAAGAACATCATCTTCCAAAACAGTTAATGATTCCTGGGTGAGTAGCTTTTTTCTTAGTTTATATAAAACTATTGAACACGTAGTTGATCAACAAACAAGTGACTATTTAAACAGAAGTGATATGCTGGATGCAGTACTTCCACAGTACTAATACAAGTGGCATTGACATACGACGCAACATGGGCAACATAGTACTTCCACAGTACTAATACAAGTGGCATTAACAGACGACGCAACATGGGCAACATGGTACTTCCACAGTACTAATACAAGTGGCATTAACATACGACGCAACATGGGCAACATAGTACTTCCACAGTAATTGTTCAATTTTCCCTCCAAATCTGTACAATTTCCTGCAAGAAGTTCCCTTACCCAAAATTTTGAGTCACTCAGTCTAAAAATAGCATGACCTTGTTTCAACAATGATCCAATCCATACTCTGTCCTTCTACTTCATGCTCTGTCATTCCATGACACCATCTTGTCTCTAGAATTTTCCAGTTCGTGCTCTGTCATCCCACCTCGACATCTTGTTTTAGACATGACAAGGTGCCAGCACAGATTTAAAATGGTGTATAAATAAAATAAATATATATGTATTGAAATTATTATTTTCCCAATGTTATAGTCATGGGTATGTCTATTCGTGAGGTATGTTTTCATTATGTTAACTCCTGCAGCAGGCATGTTGACAAAGCACTTAAAATGCATAATTTTATAAATAAGAGGTTAACTTATAAAAGTACATACAAAAGTGTACCAAGCGACCTATCTATGGATTCGTATTTCCAAAAATAATTTAGTTATGATGCAACATCAATCGATTAAACAAAAAATAACTTTATAAATAAAAGGTAAGTTTTTAACATAATATATTTTATTTCACTTTTAAAACTTACAGAAAAGATTATGACCAGCATTGTGCCTGTGGATTCTTATTTCCAAGACGGATTTCAGGTATATGTTACCGCAACCATAAATTATGAAAAGCATAAATTTATAATTAAAAGTCATGCGTATAAATAAAAACATTTTTATTTAACTTTTAAATTAGTGTATCGAGCAGCATGTCTACGGTTCGTATATTCAAAGAGAATTTGATTATCGTGTAAGAAAACGTGATTATGAGGCATCGACCAGCAGCATTTTGAATTTTATAAGCATAGAATTGTGTACGTAAATATACAAATTGTTACATATTTTCGGACTAGTGTTTTCGAGTCGAATGCTAACGGGACGCCATAAAATTTGATTATTCGTATGTGTTCGATACCACATTGAATTTAGTACACATACCGATTGATCTGAGGTTTTCTAAAGTAATTATGTAAGGAGACCGAGTCACGAATACACGACATTGGTTCCCTCACTTCAGAACGTGTTTTAAGAACATTATCATTATGCATATATATGACAGCTACGAACTTAGAGGCACAGTTGGACATCATTCAACGACTGCCGGAGTTAGGCACATGGAAATTGGAACGTATTAGACCAGTGCAAGTCTATCAGAGATGAAAAATAGATTATGCCTTGAAGTTATAGTCACAAAATTAATATAATAGGTCTCACCCATGGCCTATATAAAAGCCATACAGTCAGTTTGTCCGAATACAATGTTGGGTACCAATATACACTGAAGAGCCAAAAAAACTGGTATAGGTGTGCGTATGCAAATAACAGAGGTATGGAACTATTCAGAGTAACGCGATGCGGCCAGCAGCTAGTTCGGTTACTGCTGCTACAATGGCAGGTTATCAAGATTTAAGTGAGTTTGAACGTGGTGTTATAGTCGGCGCACGAGAGATGGGACATAGCATCTCCGAGGTAGCGATAACATTTGGATTTTCGCGTACGACCATTTCACGAGTGTACCGTGAATATCGGGAATCCGGTAAAACATCAAATCTTCGACATCGCTGATGCCGGAAAAATATCGTGAACGAACGGGACAAACGACGACTGACGAGAATCATTAAACGTGACAGACGTGCAATCCTTTCTCAAATTGGCGCAGATTTCAATGCCTCTTGCATATCTTCAGGCATTAGTTGAGTCCATGCCACGTCGTCTTGTGGCACTTCTGCGTGCTCGCGGGGGCCCTACATGATATTAGGCAGGTGTACCAGTTTTTTTGGTTCTTCAGTGTATTTAAAAATAATAATTTTCTATACTTTACTTTAAAGTTTTAAATTAGAGACGTTATATAATGTGTTGCATGTATGCAGGCTTGTATTTTAAAGGTGAATTAAACTGTGATATTAGAAACAGCTATTGTATGTGTCTATCCCCCGACGCTATACTGGACTTCATAGTAATATCTATGACTGAAGGATCTCAAAGTATGTTGGCAAGCAGCTTATGTATGGACTCGTGCAGTGCCAGAAACTATTTCAACGCGATTGTAAACAACTTTACTTTAGTTACATACCTTATAATCAATAGGTAATTTTTACAAACGTACTAAGAAATGCGCCTGTGGGCACTAAACATTCCATTTTAAATGCTTAAAAGAAAAAAATAGTAGTCTTGGGCAACCTTACACGCACACACACATAAACACCGATATAAGAACAAAAACGTAATAAATATATGTATTTGTCGGTCCATGCATAATTAAGGAAAATCTGGCTAGTTTTTTATTTAGAATGAAGAGTAAAATTTCAAGATATACCCAGACATAAGGGTCGAAAATCAAATAAAAAATATTTAAGAATCATTTTTGACTTAGGGTACATTACTTTTCAGAAATGAGTAAAAGAAACAACTTGATTTTATGTAAACCAAAATAAAAGTAAAAATCCAATGAAAAACATTATTATTCAGCTATTCAGTGTACAAGAGCAATTCATTTTATTTAAATAACAATTGTAAGTATTTAAATTTTTTCTTAACATTCTTTTGCATAGGGCTAAGCACTGGATATTCATATAAAAAAATACATCACTTCATGCACGTATCGATTAAGTAAATATTTTTGTTTCACATAACATATCCAGACTTGGTATATTACATGCAGCATACAACCACATTTCTTTAAGAATAATTCGAATATGGCATAAGAAATTATAAATGCTCTTTCTAACACCTGAGGCTTCAGTCATCCAATTTCCATATTAGATTTTATAGACGTATATATGCATTCAAGATTTTTCAAAGCAGGCTTTTGAAGTACTGTATTTTTATCTTCAAGACTAATACCAACATAACATCACAACCGATGTTTATGTACGTATTTACAAATACAATTTATATATGTAATATAAATTAATTTTTTTAATTGTTTTAAAAACTTGAAAACGCTAGTATATAGTATGATATCCGTACAGGCGCTTATTTTTAAGGTAAATACGANAATTGTTTTAAAAACTTGAAAACGCTAGTATATAGTATGATATCCGTACAGGCGCTTATTTTTAAGGTAAATACGAATGTGACGTCACAACAGCTGATTACATATAATTTTATAAATAAAAGTTATGTATTTGATTTAATTTATAGTTTTAAAAACTTGGAAAAGCATGTTTATCGTATGATATGTACAGCCGCTTTTTTTTTATTTTAACGAATATGACATCACAACAGCTGACTACGGATAATTTTATAAATAATAATTATACATTTAATTTCGTTTATTGTTTTTAAAACTTGGAAATGTAAGTATATAATGTAAATATATCGCGTGATGTATGCACAAACACGTATATTGAAGGGGGATACTAATATGGAGTGGGAATATGTCATTACGTGCCTAAAGTTTAGGAGAAGCCAGAGAATATGGCAGTGAGAGAAAGGGTGGATGGTATGACATAGTTTAAGACGTTAAAATTTCTCAGTCAAAGTTTGTTAGGAACAATGGTCACATGAAGGAACCCGCACACTGCTGGCCAGTTCTGAAAGATCTCAACAGACCGCCAGGAGTGAGGACCATTAGACTGTCGCAGGCACGATCAGAGTCAGTGACTTTCTCGTCTACCATCCAGTGACATAAGGCAGCTTCACTAGAGCTAATGTGGCAACATGATCACTCATTATTACACCATGTCCTGCACAACATTGAATTTTCTAAATGCATAGGTGTNAGCTAATGTGGCAACATGATCACTCATTATTACACCATGTCCTGCACAACATTGAATTTTCTAAATGCATAGGTGTGCTATTATTGTTTAAAAAGTAATTATGAGTAGTATATGCAAGCAGCTCGATTCGAGAATACAGGAAAGTTGTCGCCTTACCTCAAATAATGTTTGAAGCCTAGTATGCTCATGTCAGGCCCACCAACTTGGCATAGTTGGCCGTCTTTCAGCAACCGTCGGAGTTAGACAAATGTTAAACGTATACAATATGAGATCAATACGAAGCCCAACCAATNTCGTCTTTCAGCAACCGTCGGAGTTAGACAAATGTTAAACGTATACAATATGAGATCAATACGAAGCCCAACCAATTTTATATGATCCATTATGCATTTAGCTATTTTATAAGCATAGTTACCCGTAAGTAAGCACTTATTGAGATGGAACCGTCAAATTCACACTATAGTCAACACTTACGACCTAAAACAGACTGTTGTGTTTCACTATACCTTAAACATTTTATAATCATAATTGGAAGCCATTTTCGAAGCGTTTATGTAAGGGGCACATGTTTTCAGGACTGATTAGTATATATAATCACTAACTACGTTAGACACCGTATTGAATTGTATAGTCTTTACCATGCATTGATATTGTGTTCATATTTTGCTACATTTAACATTAAAATGTAATCCTCGTCCCGAATATAACCAAATTCATTGCAACATACACTGAATGAAATAATTTGACAATTCATTTCCTTACTCGCTTAAAAATAAAACGACAAATATTTATTTATTGACTTACATGCGATGCCTAGTAGTAAAGACGTACTTGTTAGTTTCATTGCATTGCTAAACTCACACATTGAACAAGCGAACACCATATTCAGGTTTTTATTTGAAACAAAAGTGATCGCTTCACTTAAAAAAATACACGAGAACTTTATTACAGCTTATCATAATAAAAAACATTGTAAATACACGGAACTTTTCATTTACGCTTTGATATTATTTTTAATAATCGATGTTTCAGTCGAGGATCGAACCTCCTTCATGCTATAGTACAAAGCGCTGCTATCGATCATTACCTCCCGCATATGAAAGTCACAAACATAGTGCATATATGAACATAAATGGTTTATGGGTTAATAATATGTACCGAAGCGAATGAAAAATCAGCTGGGGAAAAAACGTTTGTCGCATCACCTTGGCATACGCCAAATGCAGTCCTTCTAATCTAGAGACGGTTAATTTAAATAGACATTAGGCACTCACAGATTATTCAAGCAGCGGTGGCAGATCACTTTAGCTCTCCCCAACATAGGTCACTCAACTGGTNATTAGGCACTCACAGATTATTCAAGCAGCGGTGGCAGATCACTTTAGCTCTCCCCAACATAGGTCACTCAACTGGTTGATGATAAGTGGACAGTCGTGCATTCAAGAATATTTCTGCATGGGCAGACTTGTAGAAGTGAATTCGTTTTACCTTTGCCAAACTTCCTCGCGCATACCAACGCAATTACTACGTGACAATGCAAACATGCTGGNATTAGGCACTCACAGATTATTCAAGCAGCGGTGGCAGATCACTTTAGCTCTCCCCAACATAGGTCACTCAACTGGTCGATGGTAAGCGGACAGTCGTGCATTCAAGAATATTTCTGCATGGGCGGACATGTAGAAGTGGATTCGTTTTACCTTTGCCAAACTTCCTCGCGCATACCAACGCAATTACTACGTGACAATGCAAACATGCTGGCTTTGTTTCATATTGATGATTTAAACTTACACCATGTTAATTCCAATCGTGTTAATGTAGACATGTCATTTGAAAAATTTAAGGAGATTGTGCATGTTGTTGGAGTGATCCACGTGGTTTCCATACCCTACTTAAAGTGAAGTACCGACGCGGATTTGATCACTTCATAATCATACGTCATTGAGAGATGAGCTACGTCAATTCAAAATTTGGCCATAACGGCCTGAAACGAAAGACTGAAAGCTGTTTCTCGCCCACCAATGATGGTAACTGCAGCGCTGAGGGGAAGCGAATAATAAATATCGGTTATCCAAAGGAAGCCCAAGAAGCTCTTAACAAGGTTCATGTCAAGACACTGAATGCTGACTTGATTACTTAAATACAAAGTGTGCTGGAAATAACAAGTAATGATGTTAAGGGTAGCATAAATGACATGGTTGTTAAAATAAGGGTTATCCCTATGGATGTGGAAACTTTGATCGAGAGGAAACTGGAAGCATAGATGCCCTATTGAAGACTAGGAGTGACGATGTTCTGGACGAGATAATACCTCGTCTAATAACACTTGAAATCACCGTTGGTAATATCGAAAACCTGCTGATAACTGTTTCGAACTCGCTACCTCGCAAAAACATTATATAAACCTGGAGTGACTTGCACAAAGTGAATACGAATATTCGCTCAATGTACTTACTGGCCAATCTTAGAAGTCTTTAAACCTACACCGAACGACTCGACAATCTGATACCTGCACTACCACCTACATCGATTGCAGCTGTGGAGACTGAACCAGATATCAAACCCAAGTATCAGAAGGAACTTAAAGGTGCTGCTGTAGATGAAGATGACCTGCCACTGCCTGTATGGAAACAAAGAAATGAACAGATGAGTGATCGAACCCCCTCGCTTCGTAATTATTTGAGAACTTACACATCTACGTTTAATGACAAGACGTAGGGTGTATATAAACAAAATAAAAAGAGGTTCTTCGGGTATAAACTAATATTTTTCATGGCCAATGATGATTCACATATTGGAAATGCTATGGAATTTTATGAACTACTGTTTAAACCAAACCCTACTAGATATTCTCGCAATGCACTGCAGCAGTATAAATGGCTGCTGAAACTTGCAAGCGCACACTTGAAGGATAACGACCCTACCAGCAATAAATAAAAGGACGAAACCCACCCGACATTTGGCATTATTTAACAGCTGTTTCCCGATTTTTGAGTGCAGATGGTTCTGGTTTCGATGTAAGTAAAACAAATAGAATATGGTCGATGTCCAGAATACATTTATACTGGAATAATATTAATTAAATTGTTGGCAGACTGTGTCTGCTAATTGCTTCTCAGCAAGCAGGAAATAATTCACGTGCTAATGACATATCCAGTATTATCTAAGAATTGCATGGAGACAGATACATAGAATAAGTCGTGCAGATATTGCCAGTGAGTTACACACGCCTGCAAGATGATATCATCCTCGTCGCAAAGTGCTAGTGTGTGTGTGTGTNCAGATATTGCCAGTGAGTTACACACGCCTGCAAGATGATATCATCCTCGTCGCAAAGTGCTAGTGTGTGTGTGTGTTGCGAGACTTGCATCAATAAGATCCGGTTGAAATGATACCTGCGCACATGTGAATAAAGGANAGTGTGTGTGTGTGTTGCGAGACTTGCATCAATAAGATCCGGTTGAAATGATACCTGCGCACATGTGAATAAAGGATTCAAATATCTGTTGAGCGTCATTGACAGTTACAGCAAGTACGCTTGGGCAGTGCCCATAAAGACTCAAAATGCGAGAGATGTGTCAAATGCAATGAACTCTGTTTTGCAAGACAAAGGGCCTCCTAATAATTTATATACGGACCTCGGAAGAGAATTATACAATCATAAATTTCGCGCCTTGATGGTGAAACATAATGCAAACCACTACTCGGCACAGTGGTATGAAGACGAACATGGTGGAATACTTTAATCGCACTTTGAAGAATGAAATGTGGAAGAAATTTTCATCGTAAGATATTTACAAGTGGCTGGACATCTTACTTCGCTTGGCATCGAATTACAACCGCAAAGTATATCGAACTATACAAATGAGACCTGTCGGCGTCAAGGACAACTCCATAACCATATTCAAGAACGAGAAGAAATTGGACACTCACAAGCCTAAGGTGAACGTTGGAGACTATGTCAGGATATGATGTATGAAGGGTAAAATTGCAAAGTCATACACTCCAAACTGGAGCATGTAAATATACAAGTTGATCAAGATTCGGCATTACGAACAAAATACCTACTATCTCGAGAACATGGAAGGAAGGCCTATCAGAGGAGGTTTCTACAGCAAATAAATTCAAGTTACAAAGTATCTTCACGCATATTTGGTCGAGAAAGTGTTGAAGTTCAAAGGAAATAACTAGTTGTTGCGTTATCTTGGCTTCGATTCTAGTCATGACAGCTGGATTCCAAAATCATCCACTACCGATAAATAATAATAAACACCTGTGTTTCTGTGTATGAAGAACAAATATCCTTGTATATATTTTTTTGCGTGCTGTATTAATTACTGAATAAATATAATTTTTGAACCTGCATTTTTTTTACGGTTATGATTTTCGTTAAGGAAACTGGGTGCGTGTGATTCGACTGGGCCTGCCTGCTTGGGGCTGTCCCGCCACCCTGGTGAGTGATGCCTCTCTCGCTCAATGTGTCATCCCCACAGCTTGTCGAGACCTTCATGTCATCGACTGACTACCTGCCTCCTGTGACTCACACGTTGTGACCTGCCCGCGTATCCCCCCTCCTCCCTCCCTACCAAGGGGACAGGCGGACGAACAATCATTCTTGCTGCAGATGTCGCAGGAGCTACACGCGTTCCACTCCATGCCTGAGGAAGACAACCAGGCCTTCAAGGAATACCTGGGACAGCGACCAGGTCTACAACACAACACCACAGTTGCGCGTACCTCCTGCTCCACCACTCGTTCCAGCAGACAGGCGACGTGATCGCAGTAGGTCGCGTGTTCGACGACGACGGAAGCCTACATCACACCCACGATCGTCTCCGAGGGATGACACCTCCAGCATCCCCTGCCTCCTCCATCGATAGCAGAGGAGTTCCTACCACCTGATGGACATGCACTCACTGTGGTGCCTTGGAGCGAGTACACGCCAGGCTCGACGTTGGCGTCGGCAGGTCGTCTCGACGGACGAGGTGGGTGGAGAGGAAGAGGAGTTCCTACCGCCTGATGGACATACACTCACTGTGGTGCCTTGGAGCGAGTACACGCCAGGCTCGACGTTGGCGTCGGCAGGTCGTCTCGACGGACGAGGTGGGTGGAGAGGAAGAGGAGTTCCTACCGCCTGATGGACATACACTCACTGTGGTGCCTTGGAGCGAGTACACGCCAGGCTCGACGTTGGCGTCGGCAGGTCGTCTCGACGGACGAGGTGGGTGGAGAGGAAGAGGAGTTCCTACCGCCTGATGGACATGCACTCACTGTGGTGCCTTGGAGCGAGTACACGCCAGGCTCGACGTTGGCGTCGGCAGGTCGTCTCGACGGACGAGGTGGGTGGAGAGGAAGAGGAGTTCCTACCGCCTGATGGACATACACTCACTGTGGTGCCTTGGAGCGAGTACACGCCAGGCTCGACGTTGGCGTCGGCAGGTCGTCTCGACGGACGAGGTGGGTGGAGAGGAAGAGGAGTTCCTACCGCCTGATGGACATACACTCACTGTGGTGCCTTGGAGCGAGTACACGCCAGGCTCGACGTTGGCGTCGGCAGGTCGTCTCGACGGACGAGGTGGGTGGAGAGGAAGAGGAGTTCCTACCGCCTGATGGACATACACTCACTGTGGTGCCTTGGAGCGAGTACACGCCAGGCTCGACGTTGGCGTCGGCAGGTCGTCTCGACGGACGAGGTGGGTGGAGAGGAAGAGGAGTTCCTACCGCCTGATGGACATGCACTCACTGTGGTGCCTTGGAGCGAGTACACGCCAGGCTCGACGTTGGCGTCGGCAGGTCGTCTCGACGGACGAGGTGGGTGGAGAGGAAGAGGAGTTCCTACCGCCTGATGGACATGCACTCACTGTGGTGCCTTGGAGCGAGTACACGCCAGGCTCGACGTTGGCGTCGGCAGGTCGTCTCGACGGACGAGGTGGGTGGAGAGGAAGAGGAGTTCCTACCGCCTGATGGACATGCACTCACTGTGGTGCCTTGGAGCGAGTACACGCCAGGCTCGACGTTGGCGTCGGCAGGTCGTCTCGACGGACGAGGTGGGTGGAGAGGAAGAGGAGTTCCTACCGCCTGATGGACATACACTCACTGTGGTGCCTTGGAGCGAGTACACGCCAGGCTCGACGTTGGCGTCGGCAGGTCGTCTCGACGGACGAGGTGGGTGGAGAGGAAGAGGAGTTCCTACCGCCTGATGGACATGCACTCACTGTGGTGCCTTGGAGCGAGTACACGCCAGGCTCGACGTTGGCGTCGGCAGGTCGTCTCGACGGACGAGGTGGGTGGAGAGGAAGAGGAGTTCCTACCGCCTGATGGACATGCACTCACTGTGGTGCCTTGGAGCGAGTACACGCCAGGCTCGACGTTGGCGTCGGCAGGTCGTCTCGACGGACGAGGTGGGTGGAGAGGAAGAGGAGGCGAACGTGGGACCTGCACGCCGAGGTTCGCCTCTCCCGGGAGGAGACACACCAGTCGTCTTCTGTGCGACAGGATCTGCGCTCTCCTTCTGGAGGAGGTGCGAAGCCTGCGCGCAAGTGTGCGGCATCTGTTCAATGTCATTGTCCCATCTGCAGAGTGTAAGCTTGTGTGTTTTCATTAATATAAATATGTAAGTAAATGCAGTTTTTTCTTAATTTTTAAATTTGAGTTTTTGAGAGACATTATTTCATCATCATCATCGCCGCTTCGATAAACCGCAAGTAAGAAATACGTCGACCAATATAATATTTTTAAAAAAATTTTGTTGGGTTCATGTTGGTATATAATTATTTGATTCATTTTCATGTTATTATTTTGCACATGTATACCTTTGATGGTCTATGTGGGGGTGTTCACACGCAAAATATTTATTTACNGTTCATGTTATTATTTTGCACATGTATACCTTTGATGGTCTATGTGGGGGTGTTCACACGCAAAATATTTATTTACATGCAGAAAATGATTTGATCAGAAACTATACGATGCTAATAATCTTATACAGAAATAAACACATTTCCTCCTCCTCCCCCCAGACATACTTTACACTTTAAAGCAAATTTATATATAATTCAGGAAACATGAAATATAACTCCTGAAATTAAAATAAGAACATTTGATAAGAACTGCGATGGCAGTTACATGACCGTCTCGTCGAGACTTGTCCACCTCGAGGTACTCATAATACAATTTTAATGAAAACAAATTAATGTAAATATTTTTCAAANTCGTCGAGACTTGTCCACCTCGAGGTACTCATAATACAATTTTAATGAAAACAAATTAATGTAAATATTTTTCAAATGGTGATGAAGCAGCACACAAAACAAAATGGTTACTATATTACATCCAAGATGGCGGATGACAGCACGAAGATGA
Organism: Clitarchus hookeri; assembly: GCA_002778355.1. Taxonomy (NCBI): domain Eukaryota; kingdom Metazoa; phylum Arthropoda; class Insecta; order Phasmatodea; family Phasmatidae; genus Clitarchus; species Clitarchus hookeri. Next base: position 448,491 of record NQII01000248.1, on the reverse strand, counting down.
CGTCACCACAGGTGGCATCATAGCAGTGATGACGTCATTCAAGATGGTGGCATACTTGCTCACAAGATGGCGGCATACTTGCTCGCAAGCATTATCACGATTATTATTTCAATTAATAACATTAGGATTGTTAATACAAAGACTACGTATGAACGCAATGACTTAGCCACATTTCACGCTGTTTAAACCTCCAAACAAAGGGCTATGATTATTACGGGAATACGAAATTAAATTATGAATGTTAATGTTACCTCGTAAAATGGTTTTATTGAAGAAGAAACGCACATATTTTTACTGTATATTTTATGGGTTTCTTTAGTTCGTGTGTTGCTTAAGTTTCTGTCTGTTTATAAACGTATTGTGTGCGGTTACTGACAGAGCAATCGAGAACTATTATCGCTGAGGGATCAGTAGCACGCATAAACGTCAGTGGAAAATATCACGCATTCAATAAATGAAGGAAAACGAACTTATTTTCACTAAATTTACAGATAAATGGTTTGAAAATAACTGTTCGATTGGTCATGCGTTCTTCACTGATTGAAAAAGAGATATTCTCACTTCTTCAGGTTTGGAGTGTAATTCGCTGGCAACTGGAATGTAGACATGCTCGCCAGTGCTTGCTGTGGAATACCTGCAGGTGTGGATAGGGAGTTCCTACAGACGCATATCTCAGAAGGTATCAGTCAGTCACGAGTGAGGAACGAGTAGCAGTGTGGGAACTGTGACCGAGGCCGTTTAGTCACTGGTCCGCGGTGGTCCCACGTAGTCAGCGAAACCTTCCCAGCTGTTCCCATTGATACGAGACGCCTATCTCTGAATATTGATAAGTGTTTTAAAATACAGTTACAATACTTATATGAATTTTTCTTTCACGTTTCTTCGGTAAAATAATACAAGTGTACAAGTTTGATGAAAATAATGCCTTTGAATGAGTTTTTAAATGATTGTTGTTACAGTTTGTGATGCCTTAGTTGCAGAGGTGTCGAGGCAGGTGGTCGGTGCCAAACTGACATTCTACTTGTAACAGTAGCGGTGAAGGAGAATCACTGGCAGTCCTTGTGAGTTCACTCCGAGAGCCTTCTGTGCTCACAGCAGCACCACGACTCACTAAGCAGTCTCATTCTCGACACAATGTCAATTTTTTCCCTTTTTTATTTTAAGATAACCTCGACAGACAAATGTGTCTTATTATAACCATTTAACATTTTGAGTTCTCCATCAATTTTAATATAAAAATGGTTTTAGTAAAACGTGGTACTTTTTATAACTTTTCCCCCAAAACTCAAGTTTTATTTTGCCATCTGGCATTTAGTCAAGAACAAAGTCAGGCTGTAAACAGAATTTGCTTAAGAACGTTAAAAATTCTAAAGCCAAGTTTGGTTACACATGGAAGAATAATATTAGCGGCAATTGACTGGACCATGAGTGAACGAGGAGATAGGATGCTTCCATTTANTTTACACATGGAAGAATAATATTAGCGGCAATTGACTGGACCATGAGTGAACGAGGAGATAGGATGCTTCCATTTAGAGAGAAATTGTTAAGTTTTTTGCGATTACTACATCGACTCCCTAATTGACAGTAGCACTGAAAAGGTTTCCACGCTGAGAAACAATAGGATAATTGTAAGAACCAATTTTTGTATTCATGACCCATCTACAGAGTTAACACAGCGACTGTATTTGCAAATTGGCATACAGCTCCTGCAGCAGATTGCTCTGTTAGTACTAAATAACATGCACTTCTTTCAACAAGACAACGTAAGTTATATTTGGGTTCCAACAACTAGGATTGCAATGAACTGACAAAATAATATGATGCTAGTACAGAAGTTAATTCCCTTCTTCTTTGACACCTGAATTCACAGTTGTTCTAGTGTTAAGTCTCTGTTTTTTTAATAGTTCCAAGTGATAATATTTACGTTACCATCAGTTAACGTTTTAGGCGTTCAGGGTCAATTAGGTTCAATTTACTATCCCGGGGAGAGGATAAGGGCAGTCTTCCTGACGGAGCCGACATGCAGTGTTGATTTTCACCAAACGTAATTTGTAGTGACGTCAGTTCTCGGTAGCATTGTCCAAGAGAGAACAAAGGTGATCTTTCCAGGCTATCTTCAAGCATTCTTCTTATTAGCCCCGAGTACTTTTTATAGTGATTCCCAGCCCGCTTCACTACGGACATACCATAACCTTATTACGTTCATACCTATAATCGTGCTACGAGAAACACGACTGTTAATATTCGAAAGTTACTCGATAACCAGAAGGCATCCAGCTGCCACCGACAACTCCATGTTGACTACAGGATCACACATTTTAGTATTCTCCAAATTACGCCGTAAATTATTAATTTTCTACCGTACATAATTAATTACGTGGGAACTGAAATTAGTGGTTTTATGTAACATAGAAATACTCAGAAATATTTATTATAATTTACGGAGAAATACTATATACAGGATGAATNAGTGGTTTTATGTAACATAGAAATACTCAGAAATATTTATTATAATTTACGGAGAAATACTATATACAGGATGAATAATCTGAAACTTTCACAAAGGTACATATTTTTAAAAATGGAACAATGTCTATTCACATCAAGAAGTTAAAATGACAGGACATTAGAATGTCAACAGTGTTTTTTGCAGGATTGTAGTACAAGTAGTTTACGTGCTGTCGTAATACGATAATTTTAAATACCGACANCCAACAGTGTTTTTTGCAGGATTGTAGTACAAGTAGTTTACGTGCTGTCGTAATACGATAATTTTAAATACCGACAGTTGCCTGCCCCATTTAACTGCTTAGTTTCTAGGCTACGGTGTTCGTGTGTGTGTTTGAATTCTGTTTCATTTACAGTGATTGCATTGGAACCTCCTTGTCAGTACTTTACTACCTAGACGTAGGACTTGCTGGAAGATGGTATTTACGTATGCTGAAAAAGTCAACATGCTCATGGTACACTGAAGAGCCAAAAAAACTGGTATAGGCGTGCGTATGCAAATAACAGAGGAATGGAACCAATCAGAGTAACGCGATGCGGTCGGCAACTAGATCGGTTACTGCTGCTACAATGGCAGGTTATCAAGATTTAAGTGCGTTTGAACGTGGGGTTTTAGTCGGCGCACTAGAGATGGGACATAGCATCTCCGAGGTAGCGATAACATTTGGATGTTCACGTACGACCATTTCACGAGTGTGCCGTGAATATCGGGAATCCGGTAAAATATCACATCTTCGACATCGCTGCGGCCGGAAAAAGATCGTGAAAGAACGGGACAAACGACGACTGACGAGAATCATTAAACGTGACAGACGTGCAAGCCTTTCTCAAATTGACGCAGATTGGATTTGTGGACTGCCCTGCAGGGTTCATGGTGTGAGATGCCTCCTGCATACCTTCAGACATTAGTCGAGTCCATGCCACGTCATCTTGCGGCACTTGTGCGTGCTCGGGGGCCCCTGCACGATATTAGGCAGGTGTACCAGCTTTTATAGCCCTTCAGTGTATATGGCGAATGCAGGAAGAATGCTGTTCATTCTTGTACGTATGCCAATAGACGTCAACCATATAAACAATCATTTGCGAACCTCATTAACCAAATACGGGAAACTGGAAGTGTAACACCTCGAAAACGTAGCAGAAACAAACGAGTGATCGGGGAAGAGGGTAAAATGAATGTTATAGCTGCTGTTGCTGTAAACCCGCAAGTTATCTCTTGTATAATCACAAGAGGGCGTGACAGAGCCAAGCAGGTGTACTGCGCAGTCTGCACCGTCATAAGTTCCATCAGTACCGTGTCTCTCTCCATCAGGAGCTGCATGGAAAGAATTATGAGAATCTTGTTATCTTTCGTACATGGACATTAAAACATGATACACCAGATTTGCCATGTATCTTGTTTAGTGATGAAGCAACATTGACAAGTCATGGCCAAGTCAACCTCAGAAACGGGCACTATTGGTCAGTAAACAATCCCCACTGGCTTCGTCAAGTGGAACGTCAGCGCCTATGGAGAGTAAATGTGTGGTGTGGAAAAGTGAACCATCATCTTATAGGCCCTTTCTTCATAGAAGGAACACTGTATCCCCAAAAGTATGTCAATCTCCTAACAGACGAACTTCCACAGATGTTAGAAGACCTTTCACGGCAGACCAGGAGGATCATGTGGTATCAGCATGATGGTTGCCCAGCGCATAGTTCAAGACGTGCTGCACTACAGGTTTTTTTCACTGATTGATTCAAAATCGTTGGAGGAAGAGGACCTCTACGTTGGCCTGCTTGTTCACCAGACCTGACCCCTTTATATATTTTTCTGTGGGGAACGCTAAAAGACGCCGTCTACAAGGACATACCTTCTACACCAGAAGATATGAAACAACGTATTCCAGCTGTCTGTTTTGAAATTTCTACTGAAACGTCACGTGTTCAGCAATCCTTACATGAAAGACTGGAAGCTTGTATTGTAGCTGGTGGTCTTCATTTTTAACACAACCTGTGAAGGACAGTTCTCTCTTTCTTCTTCCGAATTCGCAGAATTTGTTTATTCACTTTGTATTTCTTAAGAGAATGCTGATACATGATACAATCACACAGGGCGCACTTAAGAGAATGCTGATACATGATACAACCACACAGGGCGCACAGCTGTAGGTATTGAACATTGTCACATTACGATAGCACATAAACTACCTGCACTAGAATCCTGCAGAAACACTGTTGACATTCTGCTTTCCTCTGGTTCTACCTTCTTAATGTGAATAGGCGTTGTCCCATTTGAAAAAAAAATGTAACTTGTTCAACAAATACACATTCTAATAAGTATTAAAATCTGTGTCTGGGCTGTAATTATGAACCCTTGTCTAAATTTATATTCTCTGAAACCAGTACATCAATAGCACTTTCCATTTCAGAAATATTTACGGTGCAAATTTTAGGTGATTCATCCGGTATATTGAAGTAAATGAAGTCATCTTTTGGCCTAGCATCCAGTGCGTGATTTCACATCGCTAAGCAAATATTTTGTACGGTAAAAGTGATATTTCATGTCTTGTAGAAACTGGTGGATTACCAGTATATCTAGATCTCTTAACACCTGATATTCTGATATTGTTGAGAGAAATGCAAAATAGTAATATACTTATTTTACCGCCTGAGTGAGTCGTAAGTGATACGAGATCTTCTGCACATTAGTAGACATTGATGAAAGTCTATTTACGACTTGCGAGCACCAGGTAACAACTTCGCCCGATAAGTCTGAAGACGAGGGCGCGGCAACTGTCATCAGATAAGCAGATGCAGAACGCTGTGAGGGTCACATACTCTGCAGGCGCACTAACACCCCGCCATCCCTCTGCGTTGCCCTTCCCCGGCCGGAAATAGAGTTCCTCCCCCGCCCGCCATCCGCCCTCGAGCACTTCCGGTTCCGGCCCTCGCCACGTGACGTCACCGCCGCGCCGCCCAATCGATACTCCACGGAAATTGCTTCAGCCAATCAGAAGCAGGCGCGGCGTTGCCAACCTGGCGGCAACTTCATTTCCCTGCGCCCCAGCGGGAGGAAGGACGAGGAGGACATCTCGGGGATATTTCAAGAACGAGTGCTTCGAACTCGCGCACAAATAAGATCTCAGAAGATAAATCAAAAAGCAATTTTCATCGCGGCTTAGAAATTCCAGTGGAAATGCAGAGCCATAACTGGTACATGCGTTTACTTGGATACCGGAAGTGCAGGCACGCATCAGGGAAAGACTCTTACCAAAGATAAGAACAGTTTTGCGTAGAGTGTAAGGAAAAGTACGATATAAGAATGAAAGTCTCGAGATAACAATAGTTGAGAGAGCAACTGTTGTAATTGTCGTGGATGAGCTGCTCATCCTGACAGCACGTCCATACGTTCCTTTCTTACTTCCGTATTTTCTCTCTTGTTAACATTTTCAGTTATAATTTGTGTTTTTAAATTGCANCCATACGTTCCTTTCTTACTTCCGTATTTTCTCTCTTGTTAACATTTTCAGTTATAATTTGTGTTTTTAAATTGCATGCGCTTCGCAGTGTTCTAATGTGTAAAGTTATATCCCTTAGCAGTGGTCATGGACGCTGTACAATAAAAGGTTACATCGTGTGAATAAAAGTTGCCATGGGCGCAGAAACCATCTTCAGTCAGACAGCGGCGGACATTAATTCGAACTCTTTCAACCGCAAGTAACTTACTGTTCCCGGTGTTGCAAAGAAGACGGCATGTGCTCCGTTATCACAACCATAAAGGNTTTCAACCGCAAGTAACTTACTGTTCCCGGTGTTGCAAAGAAGACGGCATGTGCTCCGTTATCACAACCATAAAGGCACGGACTTCATTATTGGCTTTAGTAATACGAGCTCTCCGTAAGGCAGAGCAGTAACACGTTTTACAAATCAGGTACAGTCAGGGAAGATCATTGTGCACTCCTCGCGGTGTACAGTACTGTTCAAAAATAACTTTTCTGTGCGTTACGAACACAAAAGTGCATGGATGGGTTAAGGGGAATTTTCAACATTTCACTATTTGTTCTCTGTCACCTCTCCTTCCCTCTCCAGAACTTTTTAAGAGGAACCTTCCCCTACCATATGAATTCTTATTTACGTTTTTCTAGCTTCTTTATATTTTGAAAACAGAAAATGGCGAAAGTATCCCTGTACCCGACTAGCTATTGACCTTACTCTGCAGTGCAATGCTATGTAAGAGTGTGGTAAAGGTGCGTGGCGTTTCGAATGCACTCGGTGAGTCTTGTGCGTGTTATTTCCGTAGGTCAACACTTTGCACGCACGTTGATAGTTTCTGTTAAGAACGTGTGTTTCAAACGCTCTGCGCCGAGGCCCAAGCGACAGGTAGACTGGGGCCTTAAACACAAGCGGAACGATGGACGTGTGTCCGTGTGAGTTATTCTCACAATGACAACGACGTTTCCCAAGTATCGTCGCCCGAGCCAGTCTGCGTTGTCGGATTGTGAAGGTGCCCGACCGACCGCAGGTATTTATCACGTCCGACTTACAGAAACACGGGAACGTTAAGGGCGACCCAGGCATGTGCACCGCGCCTTATCGTAGCCTCTAGGCGCACATCACAACTGGCGCACCGTCTTCCCGTCGATAACGCGCCTTTGTGGACTGTCAGCTGTGGCCGTGTTATTTTCTGCCGTTATAAGAAAGGTAAGAGTGCGCTGCGATTGTCTGTACCTTTTTAAATATTCTGCACCGGGATGTTCGTACTTAGGAAATTACCGCGAAAACACCCGATTTAATCGTTTTCACTTGCGGAAATTTGGCTACGGAGAGAAAATGGAGAATGCGAAACTGATATACTCACTTGGAACCTTACTTAAATGATATTCCCAAACAGACGTCACTCAAACATGTCGAGCAGTTGTGTAGTAGGACGTTTTACGCTCGCCGTTCATCGGTCCGGGCAGGAGGCAGACGTAAACAAGGCTTACAGCTACGCTTAAGTAAGACAGATCCTCAGTGAGAGAGAAGTGAGTGTCGGGTTCACAGCTGGAGCCTCGGACGGCGGTGGTGTGACAAAGTACAGCGGCAGTGAAGAGAGAAGAACCCCGAGAAGACCTGCCTGCCAATGGCAACGTCCGCCACGTCACTAACGCCGGGAAGAAGGCACGGCGTGTCAGTGGGCGGGTGACGTCATACAGAAACAAGTCTAATGTTGCTGCAGAATCTATGTTAACAAAGCCTCTAAGTTATGTTGCCGCAACCACAAGTTGTATTATGTTAAATTTTACAGGAAGAAGAAAATATTTTGTGTTATTGTGACATTAAAGAAATGTCCAATAAACACAAGGTTACACTGACTTGGCGTTTTAAAAATGGGGATAGGAGTGAAAAGCGATAACCTCGTAAAATAAAACCACTGTCTTTACATTTTAAAGCATAGTTTGCAGACTAAATGTGGCCCAGACCAGCCCTCGCGCCTTGCAAAGTTGGCTACGTGTGCCAGAAATGCATATATTTCTAGAGCATATAGTTCTTTCCCTCAAAGAAAGAGAACTGCACTTTGTTGTTTACCGTATGTTTAATATCCACAACATGAAGCAGTATATGATAATGTAGAGCAGTAGGTAGGGCTCTGGGTTCCGTGAAGTGACATTCGTCAACCACTCAGGCCATGGGTTCAATTCCCCTGCCAGCTGTAACGTTTTTTTTTCCGTTAGTAATATTTCTTTTTGTGACAAAATAATTGTACTTAATTTATTTTACACTGCAATGTTTATTTAAAGCAAATAATCAATAGAAGAGAATGTTTAACACAAATGTTAACATCAATTCAACACAAAAGTTGTTTTTCCACAGCATAAAATTTATCTTGCCGCAACATAAACACCACCTTAATGTTGCCAGTACAGTAAGGGAGGTAATACTGTCACAAAAGTACTTTATGTTACAGTAGCATTAATAGCTTAACATTATGTTACATTAGCAGCAAACTTAGTTACTGATGGCTCACAAATAACAAGAACTTATTGTTGTTATAACATTAATACTGTTGCCACAACATTAGTGCAGTGGAAGGTGGAAGCAGACTGGTTTACAGTACAACATAGTATTCGCACTTCACTACCTAAGTTTGCAGTACAACATACACACCTCATAAACAAGTAGTATTCACACTTCACTACCTAAATTTTCAGAAAAGTAGCGCTTTTGTTACACATGGAAAAAAAAGTTCTTATTTCCNGAATTCCGCCCTCACTACCTAAGTTTGCAGTACAACATACACACCTCATCAACAAGTAGTATTCACACTTCACTACCTAAATTTTCAGAAAAGTAGCGCTTTTGTTACACATGGAAAAAAAAGTTCTTATTTCCCAGCACCGTAACATTTTCGATAGAATTTACTTATTTAAATGTGTAAAAATATAAATTTATAATAATATTTTTAAAATCAGAATTTTAAGGATTTTCCATTTTCATGTTCCTAAAAGCGCATTTTGCAAGGAAATCTTCGACATGCAGGGCGAACATACTGTGGTTGTACGTAAGAAAATACTAATAGTATTGTTAAAAAATTCTTTCCAATGACTGATTTTATACATATTTATTTTAATTATAAAAAGGATTACTTTAGTGGCTAACATGGATGTGCATAACCCGCCACTGGTGTTTCTGTGGTAGACGGTTGCTCACGCCCCAAGAGGAGTTACGTGATGGGAGTCACCCTGACTGCAGAATGCCTGCGCCAGACCCGACCAATGTCTCGTGTAATGCGCTGACTGTTCCATAAAACTTCCTTCACGTGCAGACAATTACAGCGTCTGCGGCACTCTTCTGGAGGTGTATATGTAAACATATATGTAAATGCATGTAAAGACCATTGCCAATTTGTTATTACATTCTACCCGAGTAATTATTATAATGTACTTGCTTGATGAAGTAGAATACGATCCGGGGGGNCAATATGGTTTACAGTGTAAAAAGTAAATGCATTATTCTCTCTTATGCAACTTTAGTGGAACTTTTCTGCCAGTTCTGGCAGTGTGTGTACTATTAAGTAATGAATTCTGCATTTTGTACAGTACGGTGCAGTGCTCTAGTAGAAGCACTTGAATTTCGTTGCAAAGTGTTTGGAATAGTTCCCCCCCCCCTAACTAAACTATTTAAAGTGCGCACCCATTGTGCCGATATACTAAAATAACACACGTATCAGACTAAGTTTGACAGTTACTTGCAAGAAATAATGCGAACTAGAAAAAACAGTTCAGATCTCACCAACACAGCTAAAAAAGTGTTTTTCAAAGCAATGTATCNAAAAAACAGTTCAGATCTCACCAACACAGCTAAAAAAGTGTTTTTCAAAGCAATGTATCTCAGAATATTATAGTCATATAACTTACGTAGAAAAGTACACCTGGGCTCTGCATTGAACCTTGCTACATACATTCCACCAATAAAATATCAGCGTCATCGCAGAAAGTGCAAACACAACGAGAACACTGCACGCCAGTTCAGAGCCATGCACTTAGGAACGATGTTGCACTTGACACGCGTCGCAGTGTCGCCCTTATTGAGAGATTTGGGTGGGTCTTAACAACAAGGTCTTGAGGGCCGATGAAGCTGAAATGAGGTGAGAAAGGAGCAGTGCCGAAATGCAAGAGCTGGGAAACGGGAAACCCCAGAGAAAACACGCCGACCAGCGGCATCGTCCGGCACGATTCCCACTTGCGAAAACCCGGGAGTGACCCGGCCGGGGATTGAACCCGGTTAGCCTTGGTGGGAGGCGAACAGTCTAGCCACTCACCCACCGCGGCCCCGTCACCTTTACTGCTGCCGCGCTTATCGGCCTCACGGGAAACTACTCAAGACAGGCGGGCTCATTGCATGTGGTCCATGAAATCTGTTCATCAGCGTCCATCGGCCATACAACAGCTCAATTAACTTGAGAATTAGTAACGTGTAAATAGGAGCAGGCCAAATCTGTTTTATTATCTGGCGAGAGACTGTACTTGAAAGACATGTGTTCGTGTTTTGTTTTCGCAACTGTAACTAAGTTTATTTGACACGGCCTCAAGAACTCAGAGCCAATAAACTGTGAATAACTGTCAGATCGTGAGCGAGTCAGAAGACGAACTGGGTCTTCTTCGTGGCAGAAGAAACCAGGGCTGTGAAATATACCACACTGTTAAAAAATTACTCTTAATTTTCATATACACTGGAGAGCCAAAAAAAACTGGTATTGGCATGCGTATACAAATAACAGAGGTATGGAACCAATCAGAGTAACGCGATGCGGTCGGCAGCTAGATCGGTTACTGCTGCTACAATGGCAGGTTATCAAGATTTAAGCGAGTTTGAACGTGGTGTTATAGTCGGCGCACGAGAGATGGGACGTAGCATCTCCGAGGTAGCGATAACATTTGGATGTTCACGTACGACCATTTCACGAGTGTACAGTGAATATCGGGAATCCGGTAAAACATCATATCTTCGACATCGCTGCGGCCGGAAAAAGATCGTGAAAGAACGGGACAAACGACGACCGACGAGAATCATTAAACGTGACAGACGTGCAACCCTTTCTCAAATTGGCGCAGATTTCAATGCCTCCTGCATACCTTCAGACATTAGTCGAGTCCATGCCATGTCGTCTTGCGGCACTTCTGGTGCTCGGGGGGCCCTACACGATATTAGGCAGGTGTACCAGTTTTTTTGGCTCTTCAGTGCATATGTCGAGATGTTTTGATTAGTACAGTTAGGCTACAGTTAACGCTTCCAGGCGCAAATTAAATGTATTATTTCAGGTGTTGCAAATAAGAAATGTTAAGTGGAGTGGAGAGATTTGGGCGACTCTTGACATCGATGACTTGAGAGCCGATAAGAAATGTTTAGATGCGCGTTATACTTACGCCAACACAGCACATGCTTCCTTACAACAAGCATGCAGTGAGCTGCAGACTTTGCGTTTGACATAACCTAGAACAGAAGAACGGCTTACCAGTTAGTTGCACACAGGAAAGAATATCGTGCACTGATGTCGTGTTCCGATTTATTCGTTTCGGTTTTTTTTTTTTAANGTTAGTTGCACACAGGAAAGAATATCGTGCACTGATGTCGTGTTCCGATTTATTCGTTTCGGTTTTTTTTTTTTAATTTCTATTGGCATTTTGTAAGGTTTGAGTCAAACCGCCATGACATTCAACTGTCTAACCTGACATGTTACTATTATTTTGTTATATCATGATTCCAAAATAAAAATACGTGTTCTTAAAATAAACAGTAGTTATTCCCGAAGATTGTTAGTGGGCCGTTNTATCATGATTCCAAAATAAAAATACGTGTTCTTAAAATAAACAGTAGTTATTCCCGAAGATTGTTAGTGGGCCGTTTCAAGTTTAAAATCAACAAAATAAAACAATTATGACATGAAATATTTAGTTAAGGATATTGTGTAATGAGAAAATACCTATTTAATGAATATTTCTGCAACTTGCTTTATGAAAATAATAATTATTGTGGGTACGATACACATTTGTTAGTTCCAATAACCTCGCCTGTATGTGAGTTCAAACAATTCAAACCAGCAAAACTAATGTGGTGGATATTTGGTATTTCGTTTATGGTAGTTTATCAGCGTAGTCTAGGATAGTGTCTGAATACCTACGTGTTTTTATAGCCAAACACTTTGAAGTGCTGCCATCGTAATTAAACGCCGCCTGAGTTTAACACTTTTATGGATATAAAAACATGTGTTTTTAGGCGTTTCAGTGAACAAATATTTATTTTGGAACTACACTTTTAAAGACTATTCACGGTAAACTGATCACTTTTTGAAGCCTTCTCATTTTGAATAATAGTCAATAAACATATTTTTTGTAGACTTAGCCGTTAATTTTCGAGCCCGGAGAAATATATACAATGATTATTACGTACAGGACTTTCTCCATCAGTAGTTTGAAGGCAGTGTCATTGCATAGCCCAATGGGCATAACCTTGAATTGTCAGGTTCCTTTCCCTAGGACACAAAAGACAGTCTTCCGGGGACACCTCGCACTGCCAGTACCCACTCTTCATGTCTAAAGTAGAAAACCACTGTGAACCTGCTAGGCTATTCAGTGGGCGTGTATCCTAGGGAGTGGGTAAGAATCTTTCTTTGTCACATTATTAAGCTGGTGGTAATCAACACAAAGTCTAACAGAACCATCCTTATTTTTAACAAGCACAATGGGAGAGGACCATGGACTGACTGACTGATGGTTCTATCACATCTAAATCCCTCATCTCTTTCAGAATACCGTTTAACCACCTGCTTTATCTGCCTGGCATCCCCTGTGTCGACATGAGGGCATGAAACATTGTCACTGCCAAAGTCATGGGACCCACAGGAGAAAGCACCTCTATTTCTCTGTAATAATTCAGATACGGGCTTCGCCAGTTGAGGTTTTCTCTTGTTCTCGTCAGAAGTTCCCTCAGAGCATCTGGAGAAGACATACGGCATTTTGTGGCATCGAAGTTTCTGTAACATTTTAAAGTGCCTGTAAAACTTGCTTGCAAAACACTATAGTGGCCCCCTCTTCAAGACAGATAGCACGGCCGGATAAATTAATTATCCTTACTGGCAAACTGTCATATTCTGAAGAAATCAAATCCCTTGCTACAATCATACCCTCTGATAAAAAGATTCCTTCCTGGGCTGATTCGACTATGCCCAACCGCCTGACAAATTTCCCCTGACATCACCCTGGAATAACGACTTCGCAAGATACAGGGAGCAGAGTCGACTGATACACACTACTGAGCTGCTCATTGGCGAGGATAAATATCGTCGTGTTGACACTTCCATCTCAGTGTTGCCTATCCGCAACACATCCATTCGAGTGCCAATACAGTACCCCAACTTACATAACACATCAACACCCAAAATGCATTCGTCCACTATTTCTGCTATGTAAATATCATGCTACATTTCAAGGTTACCGAGCTGTGACAGTACCCTTCTCTTGTCTTGACTGGTGTGGTCTCGCCTGTTACTTTACTTGAATTACAGTGATCCACGCTCTTATCGGACGATCACTGGGAAGAAAATCCGAGGATGTCCGGTATTACCACCGTTATAGTCTCCCCTGTGTCAACGACCATCTGACAAGAAACATCGTCTAGGCTCCCATGCACCAATATGGCATCTAAATCCTGTTTCACACTACGCACCTGCAAGGACATTGTGGCCTTGCCTCCAGCAATCACCAACCTTTGCCCCTCAAGAAAGCTGCCTAATAGTTTCTCGAGGATGTTGCACTCCCACCTGCTCCTCTCTGCTTACTTTCTAGTTGCTGCTGCTGGGGACAGTTGGCTCTCAGATGCCCCGGCTGTCCGCACGACCAACACTCAGGCAGTTTGAATTGGGGACGGCGAATCTCCGTAGCATAGACCCTGGAGGAGATGTCCCCCATGGTCACCTGCAAGTCCTTCAGTGTCCTCTTGATGCTGCCGCCTTCCTCTTCGTTCAGCATCACTGCCGGCACTAGACGTCGGGGCACTGAGGCCTGCCATGCTGACTCCACCTCCAGTGCTCGGGCAAAGGCATCCTGCATGGTGTGAGGGGCAGCCAGATACACAGCTTGCCGCACCACGGTGTCGGCGATAGCGTCGACGTGGAAGCCGACTGTTATGACATCACGCGCTTCTTCAGGGCATCTCTCCAGAGACAGGTGTGACAGCCTCACGATGTCCTGCCAGAGCTCTTGCAGTGGTTCCCCTGGTCGCTGGGTGTGGCTTCGCAGTCGGACATGGTGGGCGTGTCGCAAGTATCGGTCGCCCAATCGCAGCTTCAAGGCCGACACCAGTATGGAGTACTCCAGTCATGTTGTTCTGGCAGGGACTGTAGTATACTCAGTGCAGGTACTACACCCGCTGCTCTTCAGTCCAGTCATTCAGGACAGCAACGATCACGAACTGGTGCCGGTATTCGCACCAAGGTGTCTGTCCATCGTAGGAGGCGGACTTCAATGTGACGCCGTTACCCACCCCTGGCTGAGGCATACCCACACTGTGGAACTTCCGGGGCTCCCCTGCGATGTCTGCACTGGCCGCGACCTCTGCCTTCTTCTCACTGCCGCACTCGTTCTCGGCGATGTCCAATCTCGGCTCCTCTTCCGCTTCTGTGAGTGTCTTCCCTGTTGCTGTAAGAATTCTTGCCATTCCTTCTTGAGGGCGCTCACCTCCTGGTCCACCTTTCTCTCCACACTTTCAATTTCCTGGTATAGACATTCTATTTTATTAGTTACTAATTCACTAATACCTTTTACCATTCGGTCCACATTGCCTATTTTTCTATCCACATTTTCATTTACACTGCCTATTTTTTAAATCCAATTTATTGACCACTTCGTTAACAATGTCTATTTTCTCATCTACCAATTCACTTACACTAATAATTTTACAGTTTACACTGTAATAAACACTATATATAACACTGTTTATTCGGCTACCCAGTCCTTCGATCAAAGAACGGAAGGTTTCTATCTCCGCCGACATTTTCCTAGTTAGAATTCACAAAGAAATTTCGAAATAATTCCAGTACCTATTATTACAAAACTATACCACCAGTCAATATTATACTCTAGTCTTAATTCCAATGAATGTTTTTAAATACAATGCCTCCATCCACTTCTGACACCAGTGTTACAATTTCTCTCTCAGAGTCAGTGGGCTAAGCCAAGTTCGTTAAGGGATGGAGATCTTAGTTAAATAAAAGAGTTAATTATAATTTCCTCATTTTATCTACAATAACAACCAACAAAATTCTCTCGGCTTAACATCTCACAATAAATTGATATCGCTTGCTGTTTACAATTATTCACTTCAATCAATAAACTTTACAATTACCTTAAAGAAATTAACGTAATTGACTAATTAGAAATCAGTCCCTGTAAAAAGTGTATCAAAACCTATTCAATTATAAATTATATGTCCATATTTGGCAGTCGCAATATTTACAATAAAGTCCGTACCACATGTTATTCAGTCCCACCTCAGTTCAGTCCAGATCCCAACAGTCCGCAGTTCTAAGGGTGCCCTCGCCCACAGTAGCTATCACTCGTCGGATATCTCGCCCTCTCGTCCATTCACACCACAAACACCTCTTCTGCCGTCGCCTCGTAATCTCCCGTCGTCGTCTGTCCTCTACACCGATGTCCCTCCCTTCACTCGTCTTCACCTGGATACCGCACTCAGCCACTTGGCGCCCACAGAAAGACTGCCGACAGTCCAGCTGTGGCTTGTGTTTGTAGATCCGTAGGCCATCGCCCAGAAATTTCTCTAAATGTATTAGTCCGCATCCTCTACACTCGTTGGCTTCTCCAGCTTGGTGAGGAGGAGCTAATACGCCAGCCAGGTCTCGCCGCTGTCAATCATTCCCCTGCTGCCAGTGTTGGCAAAAGGGGGGGGGGACGAGGCAGCGAGCGGGTCTGCCTGGTGGAGGGGAGGGTCGAGGTTGGTCCACCCCCCCCCCCAAGAAACTGACCGCACATAACGGGAGCTCGCGGCCGGGGCGAGCTGCAGCGCGTAACAATATTAAATATCACTTATTAAATTTAACTTAACATGCAAAGATGGTAGACGTGATGTTTACAGAAGGTGGCTTCATCTTCTCGTCGGCGTCAGTCGCCGGCAAATGCAACGTCCACATTGGCTCCAAGGCTCTCGTCGCCGGCGACAGCGCTCTGGTTGGCTGATGCTCGTCGCGTCGCAACGCTGTGTTGCGAATACCGCTCACGCAACACTGGCCGCTCTTGTATGTCGATGGCTGACGACCAGTCAATATTGGAAGTTGTGCAGTATAGTGCAGTGGCCGGTGCATACAGGCAAGTCACTACTGAAGGTCTGTTCTTCTGAGGTTGCGAACAAAACGAGATTCCTTACNAGTGGCCGGTGCATACAGGCAAGTCACTACTGAAGGTCTGTTCTTCTGAGGTTGCGAACAAAACGAGATTCCTTACTACAGAGGTACGCATAGGGGACATTACCGCCCCAAGGAGTGCTATTGCTTTGGAGAAGTCACTTTTGAGATTTAGATAAATTGAGAAATTAGATTTATTGGTTTTTAAATGTTTATGTTTCGCCGGAATTGTGATACGTACTTGCATCAAACATTAAGTACAAAATTTATTTTTAAAATATTATTCACGCCCTTCATTGGTGTGTAAAAGAGTAAGCAGATAAAATTGAAATGTGTTTGGCACTGTTAATAAATACTCTTTTTTTACTGAAAAAAAGGTACGAGGGTAAGAGAAAAAAACATGGCTGTCATCGAAATGAATTATTTCGATTCAGCTGTCACATTTAAATAAAGTAAACATGTAATCCATCGTTTTCTAAAGCCAGTTTTACGAGCGAATGTTAAACAACATATGGAGGTATTTTGTTAAATTTTAACTGTAGTACGAAGAATAACGTGTATTCTTTACGTGGGTTCTAGTAAATTAATAAATTAAAGGTTTTATTACAGTGAAATGTAATTTATTTAAATATAACATTGATACCTAGTTGCCATTCCACAAGCATTGAACTTCCCGCCCTGAGTGGAACATGTCATACACTGAAGCTGGGGTAGACCGCTTATTCGTCTTCTGCGCATCTACCTAACACTGACCTACCCCACAACAACACAACTGTCAAAGTCACGTGGTCAATGCGTTTGTTTATATCTTAATTTTCAAATGGCAAACTCTGTTATATTAATAAAATAATTTTAGCAAATTGAATTGAATCAAACTGCATTAAAATTTGACAGTGTTATAAACTCAAATACTCTCCACGTCGTTTATGCTAGTCGTACTTGCAGGTGAGCAGTTCAGTGCTGGGACACGGAGACTAGTGCTGCGCAGCTAGCGTGATAACTCTACCCCGTACTCCCTGCATAAGCGTGCGCGGCATTAGGTAATGAGGGGTGCAAATCGCAAAATTAAGATCCACTTTTACGAGATTAAAAGTACAAAGTTTGAACACAGCTTCTTTAAAGCTCTTTTTAAATTAGTGGTCGTTTCAAACACGCAGACAGCCTATTGAAAATATGAAATCGGCAATATTTCTTTTTCTTTATGACACGATGCAATGGGGGGTGCCGCTGTACCCACCTGCAACCCCTCGTGTACGCCCGTGATGCACTGCAACGCGCAGGCCTCCTGAGTGNGCAATGGGGGTGCCGCTGTACCCACCTGCAACCCCTCGTGTACGCCCGTGATGCACTGCAACGCGCAGGCCTCCTGAGTGGCTCGTGTCCACGCTCATGCGCTGTAGCCACGACTGTACCCAGGCGCTTGTAATGGCATTCCACACACGCCTGCACGTGGAAGATACTTCCTGCACGACACGTACGCCTTGATGATGATGATGATGAACTACGTCGTAAAGAACGTCTGTTATCGCATTAACATATGCAGATGTACACGCTAATGACATACACTGAAGAGCCAAAAAAACTGGTATACCTGCATAATATTGTGTAGGGCCCCCGCGAGCACGCAGAAGTGCCGCAAGACGACGTGGCATGGACTCGACTAANGAGTGGCTCGTGTCCACGCTCATGCGCTGTAGCCACGACTGTACCCAGGCGCTTGTAATGACATTCCACACACGCCTGCACGTGGAAGATACTTCCTGCACGACACGTACGCCTTGATGATGATGATGATGAACTACGTCGTAAAGAACGTCTGTTATCGCATTGACATATGCAGACGTACACGCTAATGACATACACTGAAGAGTCAAACAAACTGGTACACCTGCCTTATATCGTGTAGGGCCCCCGCGAGCACGCAGAAGTGCCGCAAGACGACGTGGCATGGACTCGACTAATGTCTGAAGGTATGCAGGAGGCAATTCACACCATGAATCCTGCAGGGCAGTCCACAAATCCAATCTGCGCCAATTTGAGAAAGGGTTGCACGTCTGTCACGTTTAATGATTCTCGTCAGTCGTCGTTTGTCTCGTTCGTAAACGATCTTTTTCCGGCATCAGCGATGTCGAAGATATGATGTTTTACCGGATTCCCGATATTCACGGCACACTTGTGAAATGGTCGTACGTGAACATCCAAATGTTATCGCNCGGCACACTTGTGAAATGGTCGTACGCGAACATCCAAATGTTATCGCTACCTCGGAGATGCTACGTCCCATCTCTCGTGCGTCGACTATAACACCGCGTTCAAACTCACTTAAATCTTGATAACCTGCCATTATAGCAGCAGTAACCGATCTAGCTGCCGACCGCATCGCGTTACTCTGATTGGTTCCATAACTCTGTTACTGTATTTGCATACGCACGCCTATGCCAGTTTTTTTGGCTCTTCAGTGTACTTGTGTAAGATCACGCCCCTGCAGTAACTCGCATAGGGTGAACGAATACTTATCGAAGATACCACAAGTCAAGCTTCTACTGTCTTGCAACTTCGCTATTTAAAAAATGTTAGCACTTTAAACAAAATACTTACTATCTGCGCACTGTGTACATATACAATTATGTATGAATATATAACTAAATACGTGACCATAAAGGTTACTTTAACTAAACACTTGTATTAAATATATGCAGTTTGTAAGTATAAAACAAGATTACAGTCTCTTGAAAATCATCAAGTAGACATTCATAACACGAATACATAAATAAAGCAGAGCAGAAACATGACACCATCTAATTTTGACGTGACAACGTCTTAAATTAGGTTGGGCTGGGAGTCACTTATGAAAAAGTGTAACGCTCGGTAACGTTACGATGAGTCACCGAGGAGGGGTAATCAAGGGAGGGAAATGAGGGGAGGAAACAGGAGGGGAGCCGAGCCGGCCAAGGAGAAAGCCACCTTGCATGGAAGCAATTCCAAAGACGAACGACGCGGTGGAGCTAGCGTCGCAGTTTTACAATTAATAAATGTAATTAGACGAACCACAAGGAAATTAATAACGCGCTTGATAAATAAAGACGCTCTCGCATTACTAAAAAAATATGTTTAATGAATATTCGTTGCAGTGACAGATATTTTTTTTTTGACGTGACAACGTCTTAAATTAGGTTGCGGCTGGGAGTCACTTATGAAAAAGTGTAACGCTCGGTAACGTTACGATGAGTCACCGAACGAGAGAGAGGCCCGCCGAATGCCTTGCGTCTCTCTCCCACTCAACTATGATCGGTCTGCCGCGCGCGCAGCACTACGTTGTCACGTAAAATCTTCGCCCGTAAAACCGACTTTACAGGCAACCATTTTTTTGTCCATAACGTATTTTGTGATCTCGGTATTAAACATAAGGAATGAAAGAGCGTGGTTGTAAACAGCCTGCAACCAAACAGCAGAATGGTAACGTAAACAAGACTGTTGAGACGTGAAGTTAGCGGCGTGGATGTGAACGCGGCTTGCAGAGGACAGTGCCGGGCGAAGCTGCACGAAGTTCTGGAATGTGGAGGGTGTGCTGACAGGAAGGTGTGCAGCGGCCTGCGGGCATTCAGGGGCCGGCACTTCCTGACTCCGGGGTAACGGACCTCCCTCGCCGAGCCGTTACTCCAGCTCCAGCCTCCATATCCGGCCCGCGAGCTGGACCGACCTCCTGTCTCCGCGCAGCAGTCCTCGCCACTTGAGACGGTACACGCGCTGTGCGAGGCTAACTGCTCACCGGCNCGGGGTAACGGACCTCCCTCGCCGAGCCGTTACTCCAGCTCCAGCCTCCATATCCGGCCCGCGAGCTGGACCGACCTCCTGTCTCCGCGCAGCAGTCCTCGCCACTTGAGACGGTACACGCGCTGTGCGAGGCTAACTGCTCACCGGCACGCCATCTAGGGCCACCGAGCAAAGTCACTCACGTGCATCATGCCGAGCTATTATCTTACGCTGCAGAATGTAAACAAGTCTCAGTTATACTGACAACATAACATTCGTCAAAGCACACCAGTACGATGGAAAGCTATGAGTTCAGATATTGGCTACCTTCATGGGATAATCTAAGGAACCCATCTTCTTCGAGTTAAACTTTTGTCTAAGTGACGAATGTTATTTTTTATTTTATTTTTCACCATACATCCATTTGGAAATTGGTATACATTATTTTGAGGGTTGACAACCAATACTTTCTACAATTAGGCAGTGAAGACTCGACATTTTCTCAGACACCTTCGTATTTTAAACGTCCTCCTAACAAACCAAATGGAAAATCAACGATCTCATCTCGGTAAACGTAACAACAGGTGACACAAAGAATCAAGTGGAACAGGACAGCAACTGTACAACTATCGAGTGAAGTTACAACATTTTCATTTTGTAATTTGTTATATTAAAAGTGAAATTATATATCTAACCACCTCGTAGTAATAAAACGAGCAAAGGTATTTTGTTTGTTCCTAAGTTTATAATTTTTAAAATTGAATACATTTCCATTGCATTTTGATGTTGGCTACGCGGACGTGACCTGGGGAAATAGTTGCCGTAAGGTTGGCATCACAAACACAACACCTACGCGCAGAGCATAGAACACAACGGTAGAACATTCACACGACCAGAATTCGTATGGGAAAGTGATCCACAATTGAACACTTATGTATTACATTTAGCCAATACAATTTTGAGACGAATTTGACGTCAGTTGATAATGTTCGTAAATAATGAATTTTTGAAACAGGTTATGACAATGTGTTGAAAATTTACAGTAATTTAAAATATTTAGCACTTTTGCTTTATCGTTAAATCTTTGTTTTGCAACCGAATACACGTGACTAACTTATAAATATTTCTTTGAGTGAACTGTTAACCTGTTCTCTCCTTTTAATTGATATCTTGCGACATTTCTTCGTTTCTGCAGCGTAATTATTCTCCCATTTTAAATAAACAACTTGGTTGAAAATGTTATACTCTGCTCTGATTGGCTGTTGCTCCAGGCGTCGGCGCAATAAATGAAATACAGTACAACCATTTCCTTTGTGTACAATGTCAGGAACTCTCACGCACCCGACATGCTATACGCAGTTGTGAATCAATAGGTTGGAAGACATGGCGGCCATTCCTTGTGCACGTGAACCATGTTCTGCGTTTACTGTTACGCTTTCAGTTATGAACCAGGCTTAAGAGTGTGACCAGGTACAGCAGGGGCATCAGCAATACCAACTGCAGAAATAATGACGCCCTGCATGCACGACCACTTTATTGTCATGTCTGTAGCAGTCAACGTGTTGTTCTACACTGAAGAGCCAAAAAAACTGGTACACCTGCCTAATATCGTGTAGGGCCCCCGAGCTCGCAGAAGTGCCGCAAGACGACGTGGCATGGACTCGACTAATGTCTGAAGGTATGCAGGAGGCAATTCACACCATGAATCCTGCAGGGCAGTCCACAAATCCAATCTGCGCCAATTTGAGAAAGGGTTGCACGTCTGTCACGTTTAATGATTCTCGTCAGTCGTCGTTTGTCCCGTTCGTTCATGATCTTTTTCCGGCCGCAGCGATGTCGAAGATGTGATGTTTTACCGGATTCCCGATATTCATGGTACACTCGTGAAATGGTCGTACGCGAACATCCAAATGATGTCGCTACCTCGGAGATGCTATGTCCCATCTCTCGTGCGCCGACTATAACACCACGTTCAAACTCACTTAAATCTTGATAACCTGCCATTGTAGCAGCAGTAACCGATCTAGCAACTTCGCCAGATGCTTGTTGTCTTATATGGGCGCTGCCGACCGCATCGCGTTACTCTGATTGGTTACATATCTCTGTTATTTGCATACCAGTTTTTTTGGCTCTTCAGTGTATTATAACGGTATTAATTTAAAAAGATAATATACTGGACATTTAATTAAGATGACAATAATCATATACTAGCCCATCCTTACTCCCTTCCTAATCCCGGAAAATACGGCTGTTGTCGGTGAACTGAGCACTTTTCCAAGCCCTGCTTAAGGCCCCTGCCAACCTGGAGGTTATCTCATCGTTTCAAGCTGAGGCGCAGGAGCGATAAGGGTGACTCTGCCATGCACATCAAGTGCGCCATCGCCACTAAGCGCAGGACTCTGAACTGGCGTGCAGTGTTCTCGTCCTACTGCGTCTACCTATGCGAGTTTAAGCGGTGACCCTATTATTTCATTGATGGAAAGTCTGTAGGAAGGTTCAAGGCGGGGCCTTTGAGTGGTTTTGTATGGATCTGACGCGTGTATTCGGAGATGAGGCGCTTTGAAAAAAACAGTTGTTAACAATTTTGTGGTATTCTGAAATGGCGTCTTGAAAGCGCACAACAAGCCTCGTCTGGAGTGTGAGTTCTGTTCTGAGATGAGTACATTGAACGCACGTTTAATAATTCGCAGAAAAAATGTTTATTTCAAACACTCTGCAACACACTTCAAATTGCTTGTAGGCGGGAACCTTAAGATACAGACTACTTGCGTGCACTTTGTGTATCCGTCCGCCATATGCTACAATTAACGCTGCCATGTGCTTCATCCCTTTGTTCATGAGTCAGTCAAGTGAAACTGCGAAAATATAAGAAAAATTAATATTTTATAAATTTTCTTATTATTACACTTGTATGCATTAAACAACCGGAAGTAAAATGATTAATTTCAGTATTCACAAATGTTTAATAACCAACACTTTTAATTAAACATTAAGACATGGAACTGCTTTCCATCCGTCGTTACCAACTTAACTGGGCGCGTGATAAAATATCTGCAGATAGGAGCAGTGGCATTATTCAAATTTTTATTTCAAAAGTACCCAATTGACCATGAACAACAGCCTTTAGGGCGGCCGCCTTCCTAGCGCTCGACATGCGTTGCAGAGTGTTTGATAAATGGTCGTTTTATTGACGAAACTATTAAACGTGCCCACAACAGGTTTGCATTCGAAAATAAAGCAGATTCCAGACGATGACGGGATGGCACTTCAAATCATCACACACATTAGAACATTATTTTCACGGCCTCCAACGTAGCTAAAAACGGCCCTTTCCAGACTGCCGTACTTCACATTGCACGAACCGGATACTTGCGACAATACGATGGAGGCATGCATTGATCTTTGCTACAGATTCGTGTCCAATAAGACTATAGTGTCACCGCTTAAAGTCACGTTGAGGCGAGTAGCCGACGTAAAGACTGCACGCAAGTGTGCGTAGAGGCGACACTGCTTTGCACTTGCCGGTCGATTATAGCCTCTCTCGCACAAACTAGGCGACCGCATTAAGGCGGACTCACGACCATTTGTCACATCCGCCCGGCGGTCACGTGATCTTCAACCAATCGCAGGGCAACTTTCTCTTTCTATCCGTCAATCCGTCAAATGTTTCTCAAACTTTAACTATCGGTGGACGGACGGATGGGCCACCGCCTTCTGACCACATTCCGTAGACGCGAATACGCACTTTGAAATAAAATGCAAGGCGGTGGACATGTGTTCATTTATCTTTTGTGCGAAATTCAGGAATTTAAAATGTAAACAATAATTCACCATAAATTCTTATCACGTAATAAAATTATTTCCCGAAAATGCTTATATCTTGAAAATAAATTTCCAATTAAAATATACCTCCATCTGAAGAAAAAATAATGATGTTGATTTCTCGCACTGAAATGTTGTCGTGCAGGATGATGGACGGATTGCTGGGAATCGCTTGCAACCGACGGACCAATGACTGACAGGTGCGACGAATAGTCGTGAGTTCAGGCTTAAGAGCGATGGTACAGCTTCTCCACTGCCGTGTAGGTTCGTCCGTAATTGTCGATACAGCCTGTACTGCACATCAGTAATCTTATGAGGAAGTGTAGCCTCCAACCCAGATGCAAAGCACTTCTTGCCAGTGACTCATCAGTAAATAAAGTAACTCCGGTCTGCTTGCCACGTTATCTTTGCGTTAACTTCTCGCCATCATCTTCTGTGAGAATCGTAAATGTGGCCGCGCACACTGCAGTTGAAGACGGCTCGTCTTTGATAAGTCATAGTTGGGTTGCTCTCGACATCTTCGCTTCTCCAGTCGGCTGCTAGAGTGCGCTAGGGTCGCGACTGCCTTCAGCCATCCACGTCTCCCCTGCCGCCTGCCAGGGCGAGATGTCAGCACCGTCTGCGTTNTAGGGTCGCGACTGCCTTCAGCCATCCACGTCTCCCCTGCCGCCTGCCAGGGCGAGATGTCAGCACCGTCTGCGTTGCGTTACCGATGTCTCGCGCTAGGACGAGAGCACAGCTGTGTGTGTACTGACACTCTTGCGTCTTGTGAGTGGAATGCGTGTAGTATATACGTACAGATGCAAGACAGATACTCGCAACAGTAGAAAACATGTCACCAAGGGTTAAAAAAAAACATATATCAATCAGGTCCTGTGACGACGCCCCGATATATATATATATACACACACACATTCGATGTCTTGAAGGCTCTCTCACTATATTCATCTTCATGTGGTTCTGGCTNAGCTCTCGTGTCGACACACACATGACTGTGAGAACGCAGAACACTCACCTATGCGTGTAGTATATACGTACAGATGTAAGACAGATACTCGCAACAGTAGAAAACATGTCACCAAGGGTTAAAAAAAAACATATATCAATCAGGTCCTGTGACGACGCCCCGATATATATATATACACACACACATTCGATGTCTTGAAGGCTCTCTCACTATATTCATCTTCATGTGGCTCTGGCTNTATATATATATATACACACACACATTCGATGTCTTGAAGGCTCTCTCACTATATTCATCTTCATGTGGCTCTGGCTTAGTATATTTACAGGCCAACCATATATAATATTTTACTGCACCTTCTTTTTTCTATCTAGCTTGTAAGTTGATCTATAATAGTCTGTTTCATGTGCTTAATAAGATAAGTACAAATATCGTCCACCATGTCTGACGAATAAGACGCAGCACATGTCTTCAGATATCGACTTCACTGCAATGGAACCATCACCTGTAGTCTTTCAACCGAGTCATTGAAGTCTTCACAAAATAAGCAGTCAGACTTCCCGTCACTCTTCACAGAAGGTTCTCGATACGCGTCTGCATGTATGTTCTTCCACGTTGAGTAGGTAGATATGTCTGGGCCAGGGTACTAGGTTCGAATCTACGTTTCTTCTGTCTCAACTTCAAATAGTTCTTATCTTCAGCAACATGTTTATGCTTTTACTTTGCAGATGTAGGCACATCATCAGTACAATATACATATTTCACGTCGTCATCGTCAAACTTAGAGGTCACGCTTGCGTTCTCGATGTCCTGCTATCAACATCGTTTAAGCAAAAAAGTGGAATGTACGATCGTCACGATGTTTGTAGTTCACATCTTCTGACGATCTGTATAGCTCACACTCTTCATAGTAAATGCCGACAACACTCGTAATTCCTTCTTCACACTTGGTGAAGGTTTTTGCAGGTAGTCGTACAGGACATTCTCGATTGGATGTCCTCAATCTGCATACTTATATTTGCCTAGTGACCTAGGTAAATTTGTTCTCAACTGTAGCTGATGTATCTTATATTATGTCCACCCGGAACCCTTTCCCATACATTCTTTTTCCTCGTGACAAATCTTCTGTATACTAGCTTCAACGCTGTCTTCACTTTCGTGTGGTTGTACAGAGGTACATTCGAGGTGTTGAAGGCTCTCTCGCTATATTCATCATCTTCATGTGGTACTGATTTGGTATATTTACAGGCCAACCATATATTATATTTTACTGCACCTTCTTTTTTCTATCTTGCTTGTAAGTTTATATATAATATTCTGTTTCATATGCTTAATATATGTACAAATATCGTCCACCATGTCTGATAAATAAGATGCAACATACGTTTTTATAAGACCTTGGAATGCAGATTCTTTCAGTATGGATCCGTTCTCATTTGGTAAGTTTACAACAGATACAGGTGTAGGTGCTTTATATGAACACATTTTGCTATGATTGTAATACGACTCACGACATAGTTTTACCTGATGGTCGTGTATTTGGCGTAGTATGCTGTATGAAACAACTGTTACTTCATAACACGAGAATTCACGAGCACACTTATAGCAACTAGTAGTATAGTAAGCCCATTGCGTCTTCTTCAAACATTTCCCAGATTTCTCATTTTGACGAGCACTGCTACTTATACCAAAGGTCTTGGCGCAGTAGTGACATGAATATCTTGATGCCTGTGGAGAACTGTTCATGTCCAGGTCGGATGTTGGCGAGTGTCACAGCGCTCCAGTATCCAACGCAGCAGGTGTCTGGCCTTCGCATGTTTTTCTCAGATGCAGGCAATACACTACATCTCTTAGTTGGCACAGGAGAGAGCCTATCACACGTTGTAACATGTCTTCTTAAGTTATCGCGTCGTTTAAATTGAAACTTGCGCTGTTCACATGTTAAGGTAGATGGCTTCATGTTCATAGAACAACCAGTTTCATGTCTACGAGCATTACAGCTGCTAGTAAATGACTTTTTGCAGAAACAGCTCAAATGACTTTCTGACGTATTTTCCATCTTTGCTCGAGACGATGTTCACTCTTAGAAATTCGAATAACAAGTAAGGCGATTCCATCATTTTCATTGGCATATATAGGTATAAAATCTTCATATTTCGTCAGTGGGGATTTGAGCTTCTTTTATATGCATGCTGTAAACATAAATTCAGCTAGCTAACGTATCTAGTTTACTATATCCCTATGAGGCTGAAAGTTCCCCCCCNAAAAAGTTTATACTATAGTTTCAAATCATGGCAAACACATTAACAATAAACCCGACCTCTCTCCACCACCACACAGTGTTTTTTTACATCTCTCATGTCGACGTGCGTTGCTACTTTTACTAAAGATCTTACCACAATAGCAACATTGCTTTCTCCACATTGGTGAAGAATTGCGTTCATTGTTTACATAAAGGTCGGAAGTTGGTGGTGTAGGTGTGCCAATACTTGATACAGCAGACATCTGGTCGTCACAAGTTTGTAGCATTGACAATGCACTTTGTTGCTTAGCATGTAGAGAAACAAGGTCTTTGCACTTTTCCATATATATGTTTAAACTGTCTGTACGAGTGAACATACCTTGACATATATTACATTGATAGCTTGTGCGATACGGATTCAGCTTACATTTATGCTTTATGTATGTCTTCGCATTGCGGGCATATGCAATGTCATGTTACAGTAGTGGTATGGATGACTAGGAGATGTGTCTGTTCCAGCTATTGTTTCCATTATAGGGTACGTTGCTTTTAATGATGTTGATGGTTCGAATTTTTCTTTCGCAGATATCAATCCATCAAAAGTTTGCTTTATTCTCAGCAAATACTGATTGGCCCGTGCAGGAAGGAGATCTTTGCATGTTGTAATANATCAAAAGTTTGCTTTATTCTCAGCAAATACTGATTGGCCCGTGCAGGAAGGAGATCTTTGCATGTTGTAATATGTCTTTTTAAGCTACCATGTCTTCGAAAATATGATTTACACTTTTCACATGATAATATAACAAGCTTCGTATTTCGTAAGCAACCAGTCTCGTGTCGACGAGCATGGCAGCTTTGAGAAACAGTCTTCTTACAGTAACGACATAAATAACTTTCCCGATTATTTCCCATCGATGAAGATTAAGGGTAAAAACTTACCCATGGTTAAATGAAAGAAAATGCGTGTGTCTTAATTTCGCCATGTAAAAATAAAATGTACGTAAATACACAAATAATAGTTTCACTTTAATTTTGATAGGTTAGAGCTGAGTTGATCGGAAAGTCTGGGAGCAGGTCACGGTGTTTTCATGACATAACAGGCTGGCATGTAGGAGAAAGTTGTCTTCTCTGGACGCTGATCGCCCACCCTCGAGTGGTTCCCAGTTGCACTGCATGGACAAAACATCCTTGGTGGGTCGGGTGTTACGAATTTGACGACTGTATCTTAAACAGGTTGGAAATTACGACCAACTATGCTTATNTCCTTGGTGGGTCGGGTGTTACGAATTTGACGACTGTATCTTAAACAGGTTGGAAATTACGACCAACTATGCTTATGAGTTCACATAGGTCATAAATGACCATGCGAGCATTTTCGCTGTCGGGAGTGATGTCTATGTTACGAATTATGTGGTTGTACCTTAAACGTGTCAGCAATTACGACCAACTATGCTTATAAGTACGCCTAGGGTATAAATGACCCTGTGATAATTTTCTCTCACTGGCTACTGCATGTTGCNTCCTTGGTGGGTCGGGTGTTACGAATTTGACGACTGTATCTTAAACAGGTTGGAAATTACGACCAACTATGCTTATAAGTTCACATAGGTCATAAATGACCATGCGAGCATTTTCGCTGTCGGGAGTGATGTCTATGTTACGAATTATGTGGTTGTACCTTAAACGTGTCAGCAATTACGATCAACTATGCTTATAAGTACGCCTAGGGTATAAATGATCCTGTGATAATTTTCTCTCACTGGCTACTGCATGTTGCNTCAACTATGCTTATAAGTACGCCTAGGGTATAAATGATCCTGTGATAATTTTCTCTCACTGGCTACTGCATGTTGCGAGAGTGGCCCTATTGGCTTGGACTGCCGGCTCGTGAGTACGTTATAGTAAATTTCAAATAACAAAATAATCTCCTCGCAGCTTAGAGGGAGGAAAGGTAGGGGAGGCAGTTTAGGAGAGGGCTCTTCTGAGCACTCGCCTCTGGAGGGAGGGAAACTGTGAGACACTGCTGGCGCTGTACACACCAAACTAATAACATATATCTCTGCTACCGCGCTGTTAAATACGGTTCTGCATGACTTACGTTTTTTCGACAGGTAGTATGCACGTGCGGAGCAGCTCTCTCCCAACCGCACTCGGCCGCTGTCACTACTGAACTGAACAACCCTACCTTTTCGTGCAGCGGCATTGGGCTCTCTCGTCTCGCCCAACGTGTTTTTGACTTCTGTACACTGTTTGTATTTCACTGTACCAGGCGCTCCGCCATGTTGCCGGCCAGTGACGCCATTTTGATGGCGTGTGCAGCTGGATCTGCAGTACAGCAGCCGTTCATTCGTACGACAGCCGATACTCCCTTATCTGCAACAACAGCAAGTACTTCACCTGGGGCTGAAATTTATGACCACCAATGCCATTCCCTATTTATTTCTCATTGACNGCAACAACAGCAAGTACTTCACCTGGGGCTGAAATTTATGACCACCAATGCCATTCCCTATTTATTTCTCATTGACTTTGGACATATGGCTTTTAATTCGTACTGTTAACTACAAACAAATTATACAGAACTCGTTATATTAAAAGTGTTACTTGTCGATCATCACGGAAGAGTTCATTGCATAATTGCTTCCAGTACACTGTGGCCATATCTGAAGTCTTTCTTTCGTTGGTCAGTGTGTCAAGATGTTCGCATGTTTCTCTAGCCCAGTGAGAAATCTTGCACTGTAACACTGAACGTTTGTAATTCGTCTGCATGCAGTTATATGGCGTTAGAATTCCACCGCTGGTTCATGAAGGCACCTTCATGCTACATATTTGCGGAACATACGTCGTCTCAAAACATTTTTCTCCTTCTTTTTGCACTGTTTTTCAATCAAGTAAATCTGTCAGAAATAACGAAATGTATGATACAATTGTCTAAAAAAT
Organism: Clitarchus hookeri; assembly: GCA_002778355.1. Taxonomy (NCBI): domain Eukaryota; kingdom Metazoa; phylum Arthropoda; class Insecta; order Phasmatodea; family Phasmatidae; genus Clitarchus; species Clitarchus hookeri. The sequence continues at coordinate 418,380 of NQII01000248.1, read as the reverse complement.
TTTCAGCGCATTGTCAGTGGTAAATGGCGTGCAATAACAATACAGGCTAAATAATTATTTTTATGTAACTCATGAGTTTGTTTACTAGCTCAAGTGTTGTACTCGTGTAATTGTCTGGTGTGCTGGATCAACAACCCGTAAACGAGCGGTGCAGACAATTTTACAGACCATACTACCGGGCGCAGATTACTCGCTGCGTACAGTACCCACCATATGTGTGTGCTTCATGTGCAACACGTCCTAGACTACGGGCATGCCGGCTAAACGGGCCAAAGAACAATCCTATAGTAGTTGTTTCCAACTGAATTGACGACCAAGTCCTCGAGCTGCTGTCACCAACACGACGGTGTCACGAAGACAGGTGCGAAGATTCCGCTAGTTCGTGTATCGGCAGGGCAAGGTTCCAACAGGAGGTCCTTCTGCTGTGCACGGTGGAGCCACACATTCCTTGAGACGCAAGTTGTTCCAGCCTTCAGCGAGGACCAACTACAAGAGTGAGGGGAGGCAGACGTGCTGCGACTATAGTGGGACACGTCTGTCTCACTGGGAGCCACAGCTCCACGTCAGCGACACCCTCACAGCAGCGACTGGCGTCTCCTGGAATATACCGTGCAAAGGAGTGAGACACGCTCAGTCAGCCAAGTCAGCTTCAGCTCAGACACAAACCCCACAGCCGGTGCTGTCCTCCCACATCGTCGCCGAGACCTTCACACCCAAGGCCGCCCGTGGTCTGGCAGAGGAGCTGACCTCTGTATGTCCAGAACAGTGGGGGGAGGATTATACGGTCACTCCGGTGGGAGTAAGGAGGCCGGACACTTGAGGTGGTTAGGCAGTACTATGCTATAGTAGCCGAGTCCGGCCCCGCACCGACTTCCAGAAAGGGTGTGTGATGCGTCTCTTATAGCCTCTCAACATCCATGGCAACCCAAGGCTTCTTGTGCCACCCCTGTTTAAACTAATTGGGCTCTGCCACCCATACCCTATGGGAATCAGCTTCCTAGTGGCTGTATAGGGGTATCTGCCGTGATGGCTTGGGCCAATAGTTAGTACCTAGGCCCGACCACTTGGTGGGGTGTTGGACTTCTTGGCATTCAGGCCGTTGGGGCCCAAAACAGGAATTTGCCTTTGAAGAAAATCTATGTATGGTAAAGGACAAGTGTCTGACGTCACTGGTGTGACTGACGTCTGGCGAGCCTTATGAGCGGCGTGGCGAGTTCGGCGCTCGGTGACGAAAAACTAGGGTATAAAACCGGACTAGGATAATGGTACCCACCAATTTTCAGAGGGACTCCGCGTCTCCCTGCCCGTGGGTGGCGGCCCTGGCGGTGGGGCATGGGAAAACCCATTCGTGCCATGGAAAATAAGAGGTAGCACGGGATGATCCGGTTGGCACATCCGGAGGTTTTCTCTGGTGTGTGGATCACTAGAGGTTGGACTCGTGCTGGCAGTGGCAGTGGTTGACTCCGCATGCTGGAGGAGCTCGGAGAAATTCCCGCTCTTGTTGAAGAGCCGGGCGGTGAGCAGACACCTGCTCCGGTGGCGTCCTGAGATGACGTTAGGGATGCGGGTAGTGCTCAGGCTAGACCCAACGCTTGGTAATCTGAGTGCTAGGATCTCAGGCCTCGTGATAAGGCATGCTCGGTTCGATCTGGTGAATCAGATCGGGGCTATGCACGGTACGGCCTGTTGAATCAGGTCGGGGCTTTGGATTTGGTCAACTTCGGTAAGCGCTGGTCATGTCTGCGATGAGAGGGCGTGATCCCTCTTCCCCGCCGACTGGGCGGCCGGGGTGCGGAATGGCCGTTAATGGCTAAGAGCGCCTCGTTAAAAAATAAGAGCATGGCTGTGATGGCTGTGTATCATACGTATGTCCAGGACAGCGCGTGAGCTGTGTTGTCGCCGACTGCGTCCTTCTTCATACGGGGAACGCTCAAGATCTTCTCGGTCTTTTGTGGTACGGGGAGTTTCAACCCCTGCCTGCACTAGTCCAGTCTCAATGAAGCGGTCGCTGGAGAAGATCTCTGGTGGGGACAACCGATCGCCTCGTGCTCCCATAAATTGCTATGGAACTAGTGGGTTTTTAACTGGAGGCTGCACTACCGTGGCGAATAAAATTCTTCACGGTAACATTCTAGTTGAGGCCTCCAAACGGCCTAAGCGCTGAGTAGTGAAACGCCCCGCCTGGTGGTCGGGCCTCGGTGCCATATATAACATCCTGCAGTCACTGCATGGAGCTGTTTTCTCATTGCAGGGGCAGAAGAGCGCGAGCGATAAGGGCGACTCTGCCTCGCGCATCAAATGCACTATCGGCACTACATGCAAGGCTCTGAACTGGCATGCAGTGTTCTCGTCGTGCTGCATGTATCTATGTAGCTACATTGTTGACGGAATGGCTGCAACCGGGTTTCAATGATACATGCGTAAATCCATGGGATTGTGGTTTTTCTAGCTTAATTATATTTTTTAACAGAAAACTTCAAAACTACTCCTACACCCAATTATATTTGGAGCTTGCACAGCAATACAAGCACAATGACTAAACTGCGAACTCGCATTTACGTCATAATTTTAATTCTGCCAAAAATAAAATTAAACAATTCATCGAATTTTCGGTCTTTAATTTTGTAATAATTTAAGTCTCTAATTAAGGCAATAGTACTAAAAATTTAGATATTATAGAATAATATAAAAATTTGTGTTGTACACAAAAATATCTAATTAAATCTGTAAGTCATGAAGAGAAAAATTATATTATTTATTCTTTGAATGAGATATTTATTTGGTCTTAGTGAAAATAATAAATATATACTGGAAAAGACGCCATAAGATTACTTTTTTATGAAATAGCTTTATAAATAATGTGACCTTTTGTTTAAACATACATAAATACTGCAAACTCAATAAAAGAACAATTGTATAAAATCCTAAAATTCTTATAGGATTAAACATAGCAATTTTTAAAAAAAGTTTCAGTAAGTTTTATTAATATTAATTTTCATATGAACGTCAGGTTAGTGATGTTTATTTTGAATTATTTGTTTTCAGTGTTGTAGTTTTCAAACAAAACGAAAACGCAATCATGAACAATGGGTGGGGCGTTTGTTTACGTGGGAGAAATATGTGTTTAAAAATTGGCAGAATTGAAAATTTTCCAACATAAAACTGGAATTAAAATGTTGAAGCTGGAGGTTATTGCATTTAGAAATACAAAATCTAAAATACACAATATTTGTCAAAAATGAACTTTATTACAAATCAGTATATATTACAACAAATTATTATTGATTTGTCAGAAGAATTATTTTATATGCTTTCGGCTTTAGTTAAAGAAAAACCGCAATTGTAAATAGTTGGATAGATTTAAAAACAAGTATTGATTTCAATAAAGATCTTCCTGTTTTAGATATTAATGTTGGTAATAATTATTTGTGCCATGTTGTTTTAAATAAACCATACAAATATTAATTATTATGTACTGAAAAAAAGAAATTGCCAAAAAATTAAATTTTTTATTAAACTTTATACTGTTTCCGTAAAATATATTTTATTGATACTTTTCTATAGTTTATCATCTTTACGTGAATATTTATTATTATTTCTTCATTGATTTCCTTTAAATTTAATTATTTTTCAGAAATGTTAAAATTGTTGTATGAGTCGTTTAGTTTGTTCGGGCGTGTTTTTTAGCCTACTTTCCGAAGGAAAGAGAGGCTTATGCAATCACCTGTTTGTCTGTCTGAAATGTTCTATCACATTACAATACTGTATAAGCATGCAAGCGTAAAATCCTAGTCTGACCCACTAAAACATGTCAATTTACATGACATACCATAGTATTATTTTAGTGTCATATTTAGCAGGACTCTGTTAATTTTTCCCGAGATATAACATAATTTTTTTTTTCATATAGCACTATCTTACAAAATCGCATTAAAGTTAAAAGAGGCTATGTATGGACACATTTTATGCTTGTAAACGATAATTGCAACATATCAAGTTTGGACAAAATTGGACAAACAGTACGGCAGATATTAAAAATAAACCTAAAATATTTATATAGCTGCCATTTTAAAAATAAGTTTCTTATTAATTTATATTGCATATATGAACATGACCTACAATAATGTTACTTATATATGCATCATTTGGCAAGAATCGGTTGTAGTTACCGATATAACATTAAAAACATTACATTTCAGGTTGCACTATATTCCAAAATGGCCGGTAAATAACGTCATCGTTATTCAATGCGTACATCATGCTCTGTCAAAGAACCAAATTTTGCTTAAATCTGTGAAATGGTTCCGAGGTATAATGTAAAAGCATTATTTTTCAATTTGCAAGAACTTACAAAATGGCTTACTAATAACATTATAGGTTTCTTAGTTAAATGGTTGCATCATATAATGTCAAAATACCAAATTTGGTTTAAATCGGTTTAACGGTTCCCGAGATAATGGAAAATCTTTATTTGTGTTATCTTTAAAAATGGCGGATTAGTGCCATTATCACTTTCTAAATGCCATACTTATATAATTCATTGTTAATGTTCCCAAATTGGTTCAAATCGGATAACTGGTTCCCGAGATATAATGTCGTGGTTACATTTCAAAATCGCAGCCATTTTGACAATATATGCCCTGAAGGATTGAAAACTATAAATGTTGGATGACATTGTGGACCTAGTTTGTTTAAACTCTGTTGTCGGGTTTAAAAGTTATTAGTAAGGGGAAAGGGGGCATACATTCCAGAAAGCAAAAAAAAAAAAAAACTTAATAAATGCGGGTGACTTTTACAAAAATTGCAAAATACATTCGGAACTATTTTCTAGCGCGATGGTAATGCGAGTTGGCCAGCCGGTCAATGGCTTCGAGTGTGTCACCGGCAATGTTTACCTCCGCTGGCGCCTTGGAATGGATAGAGCTGAGCCAGCTACAGGGTGTCTCAACACTCGGCTGTTGTGTTCTGCCAGCGTGTCGGTGAGCTAACTACCTCGACTAGCTTTTTCCTCGAGTGCTGTGTAAAAACTGGCGTCGGGGGCCGCGGTGGCAAGAAGCAGAGTACACGGGCCTCGGCTTTCACTGCTCCGGAGTCGCGGAGAGTTCCCACAGTCGCTCTCTGACTTGTCACTGCTCAGAGTGTGGTGTCACCTGACTCACAATGCCACCAACTGCAGTAGGTCCTGCTAGCCAGGCCCTCGTCGTCGGCCTCCCTCTGTAGTCTACCCGCGACTTCTTCACACTTTCTGACCTTGAAAAATCATCCCGTGCGTGATGTCCACGGTTGTTTACATGTTATGTATCACAAGCATTTTATACTTCTGTTAACACTAAACTACTTTATTTTCGGATTAATTGAACTTTAACTTATATTCTATACAGGGTGATTCTAAAATCATGGGACGAACTTTGAGGGGTGGTAGAGCTCACTAATACAAACAATTATTGTACAGGAATATATGGGCGGGAGTGACGCGTTGAGGCACAAACACAAACATAACACATGAAATGCAACACGTTGTTTATCTACAACGTCACCGCTAAACGCCTTTTTAAAGCAATGTTTATAATAATTGCTCAAAATTGCTACCACCGACAGTAATGCAAGCTTGGTAGCGTTGGTGGAGTGATTGGCGAACAGATTCAAATACGCCGGGTATTTCACGCACGCGTGCAGCCGCACAGGATAGTCGAGCGACGAGGTCTTCAATGTAATCAACTGGAGTCTCGTAAATGAGGGCTTTCAAATGCCCCCATAGGAACAAGTCGAGACTCGATAAAAAGGCATTTAACGGCGACGTTGTAAATAAACAATGTGTTGTATTTCATGTGTTATGTTTGTGTTTGTGCCTCAACGCGTCACTCCCGCCCATATATTCCTGTACAATAATTGTTTGTTTTAGTGAGCTCTACCACCCCTCAAAGTTCGTCCCATGAGTTTCGAATCAGCTTGTATACAAATTATAGCAATTAAAATTAATATGTAGAGCTAGAGATTTTTTTGCGACAAAATATGGGTGCATGGTAGACTGCAATACTATAAGCACCCATCAGCAGTGTGTCTATTGTCATTGGTCGCTGTCTGCTTGAGAAGGCGTTTTAGTATTTGACCAGGCCAATTAGAATTCGGCGACATCGGCACGACTCCTACGTGATTCGTGTGAAGGCACTTTACACGTGTCAGTGAGTAATTCAGCCAATCAAGATAGGTGAACGACCTTACAGTGAACTTGTCTTGAAATATTTCGTGAAATTTCACTGCCGCTATTAATATGAATAAAAACCGAGAGAAATAGGCGAGTTGGTGTTGTCTAGTACGAAATAGTTCTAATGCGAAATGTTATTACACTTAGTGCATACAAATGCGGTTCGTAGTCCATTTGGTGTGATTTTCTACATTCGGTTAAGCTTTGTTTGCATGTGGCGGAGGAATAGCCTGGAAGTAGAACCTAAGCAAAGCTTGCAAAAGTTGGAAGTAACCGGAAATGGACTTAAAGCGAATAAGAGAATGAGAAACACACTCCAGGCCACAGCTTTTCCACTCGTCAACTGTTCCTTCTCAAGGCTAAAGGCACCTTATACAATACAAATCCTAAGACAGTAAGCATTAAGAAGTAAGCAAGAAAGCAAGAGGAATTCCAACACATAGGCTCGGACCTAGCTCAACACAATGGAGTTGTTACTACTTACTGCAAGGGGTCGCGGAGGTGTAGAGGTCAGACTACTCGCCTTCCACCTGGGCGAACCGAGGTCGATTCCCTGCAAGGTCGCTCAAAGATTTTCGCACGTGGGAATCGTGCCGGGCGATGCCACTAGTCGGCGGGTTTTCCCGGGGATCTCCTGTTTCCCCCCACCCTTACATTCCGACGCTGCCCCCTACTCACATCACTTCTCTCTAATTGGCTCTCAAGACCTCGATGCTAAGAGCTGCCCAAATTTCGCTCCACCCTACACTCCACCGCTTACCGCAGTGGGAATATTTTGGATGTCTTAAGTCAAGGCGATAACCGTAAAACATACATTTTAATACGCATATTTTACAATTTTTATTTTAAATTATGCAGTACAATATAAATTTATACTGGCCTACTTATAAAAAAATCAGCCACCGAAAACCAAAATACGAATACACAACTGTTTCCATTTTTGCAAATACAGCAAACACTATGCTTATATTGGTTGAACTTATGCAGTAACATCGGTATTGTGTCATGCAGTTNTTTTTGCAAATACAGCAAACACTATGCTTATATTGGTTGAACTTATGCAGTAACATCGGTATTGTGTCATGCAGTTGAATTTTGGGAGCTTACTGCTTAATACATACTGTATAAAATTAGTATTGTGTAAACCCCTTAAAACAAGGCACCACTGTCTACCTTCCTTTTATCCCATTCAGTCCTGAATCCATTTAGGATCTCAAGTGTTGCAATCATTTAATTCTTTGACGCACGCTGTACTTGTGTCGACTGTGATTCTCACAACCAGAAAAAGAACNAAGTGTTGCAATCATTTAATTCTTTGACGCACGCTGTACTTGTGTCGACTGTGATTCTCACAACCAGAAAAAGAACTTAGTGCGTGTTAGCTGACGTCAACATTATCCATTCACAATGGCGTGTGGTGAAGTGTTGCAAGGTAAACTGGCGCTTGCTCAGTGCTATACACACTCGGCGCTCGCAGCAGTGGAGCCGGGAGAAAATGAATGTATTGCGGCCACTCACGAGAGAGCGGCGAGGCACACATTACACACGTGCTGTGACGTCAAATGCGCTACTAGGTTTAAGTGGCCGATGTTGAGACTAGCTAACAATTAGATACAGCACAGAGCAGAACACAGCTTACCTTGCAACAGTTCACCACACGCCGTTGTCCATTCACAAATGAGAGCTGCAGGATCTTCAACAAATAACAGTTTTTCACCAGGAAGACGCACATCACACCGGTCACAGATTCCTTGTCGTGTATAGTTCCAACTATAAAAACCTTTCGTACTCGATCATGGACACAAGACTTAACGTCTTAAACCGTTGTTCGCAGACATCTGGTGTCCGTCAGTTTAAAGTCGAAGGTCCGCAAGTGAAACTAATATTTTTTTATATAAAATGTTGTAATCACGCTATAACTCTGTAACTTTTTTGTTTTTAACCATTTCATTCCCAATAGTAGTAAAGCATAGTTCCTTCTGGCGTAGGTTCCAGGGTCGGGCTCGGGCTCCAACCGACGGCCATATTGTTCCCGGCTGCCATCTTGTATTATGCTATCGCCACCTTCTTTAATTAAATCATCGCCGCCATATTGTTTCCACTGTCATATTGTTTCCTGATTACTCACCTTTCTTTCATACTCTGTCATTCATTTTCGCCTTAGTCACCTTTCTTTCATTCCACCTTGTCCTCTTGTTTCTAGAATTTTCCAGTTCACGATTTGTCATTCTACTTCATTCTCTGTCATTCCATGTCAGCCATCTTGGATTCCATTTATCTTAGCCACCTTTGTTCCACCATGTCATCTTGACATCATGCTCTGTAATTCCATTCCCACCATCCTGTATTTCATTTTCTTGCACTCTGTCATTCAATGCTATCCATTTTAACATCATGCTCTGTCATTGCATTCCTACTTTCTCATACTCTGTCATTCCTTTTCATCTTAATCGCCTTTGCTCAACCCTGCCATATTGGCATCATGCTCTGTCATTCCATATCGATTTAGTAGCCTGCTGATTACCCTAGAACCACCCTCTGGTTTCGTTTGCTGATGACCGCATTTGTTTTTAGGCCACCATATACAATTTAATTTTTCCTTAGCCACCAGTCAAGCTCACTATAGGTCACCACTTGTGTAATATTTATATTTTTTCACATGAACTTCATACATTACTTCATTTTTCTTTCATGTATGTCTTTTAACCTTGTGCATCGTACCTAACCACTTATATTGTACTAAACCACTTACATAAAAATTTCAAATTTATGCACATATTCCTTAAATCCTTCCAGAATACGCTAATAAAGCCGACTTAACCAAATAGCACTCACAAAAAATAAAAACTACCACATTCTAGAGAAATTATAGCTAATATACCGAATACAATAAGGCACATACACTAAGAAAACCTATCCCTGCCTGCCTCACAACATTCCAACCAGCCTTATCATCCACTGTAACCTAAGAAAATCTCAGTCTTACAAACCAACTGCACCATTTTCTATAACAAAAAAAACTCTAACATACTTAAACACCTTAACAGCTACCCAAGCAATTGTATGTTTCAGGTCGACCCATAACACACCATTTCTACCGTCCGTCAACTTAACATAACCAACTGATACAAGACCACCCTACATACCACTCATACCATCTCCTATAATCCAAGAGAAACTCCACTATTGCTAATAAACCATAACCTAACACCCATTACAACTGCTCTGCCAATCGAAACTAGGCAAATTATACTAGTCACGATAGCACACAATAATACTCAGAAATACACCAGCCATACCAAGCAAACATACAGTCCATTACATACAAAGACATTTCACACAATCAACTTTTTCCCATAACATCTACCATACCGGTTGACACCAGCCAATTACATTGACCACCCACACCAACAACTTTCACTAAAGCATGCCTTGGCAATGCAAAGCCCACNTTGACACCAGCCAATTACATTGACCACCCACACCAACAACTTTCACTAAAGCATGCCTTGGCAATGCAAAGCCCACTGACCATACACAGAAAATACTGTCTATACCATGTGACATACATTCATTACCGACTAACATAGGACAAATATACTGGAAACCACATCACCATACCAATCATGATACTAATGTGTATCAACAAACTATACTGTTCAGACCAGCCCATAACACTATGTTACCTACCAACCATGTCATCTTCTCTACCGACCGAAACCAGACAAAAATATACTCACCATCCATAACACCCACTAGAATTCAAGAATACCTCAGCCCGCACTGACTAAAATATACCAAAAATCATAACTCCAACATGTTTGTCATAGCATCATTACCATCAGACACCAGCAAATTATCATACCCTCCACCAAACAAACCAACTGGTTACACCAGCCAACCATACCATACCGTTCGCTGTGCCGATCCTTCATCGGGAAGTNCCCACCAAACAAACCAACTGGTTACACCAGCCAACCATACCATACCGTTCGCTGTGCCGATCCTTCATCGGGAAGTTGTTTCGGGGAGATCTCATCAAACCAACTACTACCATGAGTCTAACTTAATCTAATCGGCCCCCAAGAGAGAACACATAACCCCGTGGCTACTACTTCGATATCGGCGTACCCAATCGCTGACTGGCGACGTGAGAATCTGCAAGACTACTGCGTACTGCGAAACATTCCCTATTGGCTGGGCTGCCAGCTGGTTTTCTCGGGGATCTCCCCCGCCCTTCCATTCCGGCGCTGCTCCGTATTCACCTCGCTTCACCCTCATAGGCTCTCACGACCTCGACGTTGAGAGACTCCTAAACCTCTTCGCTCACTCACTCCACTATCATTGCACACGTTGCTTGCAAACAAATGAAAGTTGCAGTCATGAGCATAGCATGTTGAGGTACAGTCTGGTCATAAATATTTTCGCGAAAGAACAGTTGGCTCTATGTATAGGCCATCTTCAAACTTTGTGGACCACGACAGAGTCAGGCTCGGACAGTAGCAGCGTGAGGATGTATCTGTCCTTGTGGACAAAACCAGCACGGATATATCTTCGTTACCTCGCTACTTCTCGAGCTCATCTCGCATGGACACTACGTCGCATCACTTGCAAGTCTCGCGAAGAAAATCTCGAATTTCGGTTTATACTACAGAAATGAACGTGACGGACTTTGCATCGTGTTGCTGACGACAAGTCTCTCTGATTGGAACGCAGACAGCTTGTGCAGTTCATTGTCCGACGGCCAACCAGGGAATGAAACTCGTCAGTGCCGTCAGTATCCGTGTGATCTGGACCAATAAGACGTTGGTGAACGCGCAGGCCAACAGAACTGGTGTTGCTGTAGTGGAGTGTACAGACGAATAACTTCTACGGTGTCTCGGCTGTCAATAAATATGCTCACACCTCTAACGGCTATAGAAAGTTTCTCATCATAATTGCGAGCCTATTGTTATTGCTAGAACGGCGTCGCCGATGTGTGCGTGAACCCATGGACTTGTGTATGTGTGCATTGGGAAGGAAGGGGGGAGGTATGGAGAGTGACTTTGCATCACGGCTACAGCAACATCATCCCGCCACTATTATCCCAGCGTCAGATGTCGACTGAGGTCATCGCCTCGTCTCTAGATGCCACGAAGTCGTGTGTCGTCGACCTCCGTAACTGCACAGGCGACAAGCATCACAACTCCCTGCATGGATTTTCTTTCACGCTCGCATCTTAGCGGCACACCCGATCGAACGAGACCACATTTATTTCAAGCGTGTTCTTACTTGCTGTACGACTTGGTTTCATCACTGCCTGTGTGTGAAATCTCCNGAGACCACATTTATTTCAAGCGTGTTCTTACTTGCTGTACGACTTGGTTTCATCACTGCCTGTGTGTGAAATCTCCCCCTTTTTTTATTTATATGAGCAATCAATACAACGAAAACACGTTTATACGAAAAGTGACCACAATAAAAAAAGAAATAAATAATTTTTCATGGGTACCTGAAAGTGTATTTGGTGTTACGCATTTACGCAATGTCATTAAAATATGCGGTACAAACGGTGTACATGGTACAAAATTATGGCAAAAATCATTTAAATATGCCGATTTCGTGAGCGCAAAAATTCATGCACTGAATAGTCCTTAAATAAAATATATTGTTTGGAGGAACAAGTGACACAAATAAACAGTTTAATAGGTAGAAACGAAAAAAATTTCAATTTCATTAATTGAGAGCCGATAGTGTTGTATTCCGTCCTTGGTTTTCATAAGGTCTGCTATTGACTCTGTAATCCAGGATGTTTCTAATAAAGTGTCAACTAAAGTAACTGACATCTACCATGTTTCAACTGGCCCTGGAATGTTTTCCAGAAGTTTTCCTTTTCGTACTAATTTAGTACTCTACGCAGAAATTTTTAAATATTTTCAAGTTTTAAAAACTATCGTTTTTGTACATATTCAAAGAGTAGAGAGACGTTAGTCAAGTTCTTTGCGCGCGAACTAAAAATATTTTTAAACTGAAAGAAACTTTCTTTTCCACTTAGTTAGAGTCGCGATGCATGCCTCGCCCGCAGGAATGTAAGACTTATGCAAAATGGCGTCACAATTTTGTCACTGATTGGAAACGACTTTATATAACGCATGTGACAAAGTTGAACGAAGGTCAATCAATGGCAGAGGTGGTCGAACACACACGTCGTTATATACATTACTAAGCAGCAGAAGAATGGAAGTAAGGGACGGCTGGTGAGGTATGGTGAGTGAGTGAAGAGATTTAGATGGCTCTTAACAGCGAGGTCTTGAGAGCCGATGAGGGTGAAGCGAGACGAGTATGGAGCAGCGCCGAAATGCGAGAGCGAGGGGAAACGGGAGACCCCCGAGAAAACCGACCGACCAGCAGCATCTACCGGCACGATTCCCACATGCCAAAATCCGGGGGTGACCCCTTCAGGAATCAAACCCGTTTCGCCTAGGTGGGAGGCGAGTAGTCTAACCACTACACCACCACGGCCCCTTTAAAATTAAATATTTCTGATGTTTTTTAACAGAGTTTATTCAAGTAATGTTAGTTCATAAAAGCGGTTTAATTATTTTACATATTTCTGCATTTCCCTAAACAATACCTACATTTAACATTGTCTTCTATAACATACTGAATAGCTATGCAATATATATTCAATATCCGTATGCCTACTCCAAAATATACTCCAAACTATTTCTGAATATATATCAACAGCATGTCTACCCACACAGCCACTAAGTTAAGCTCCGTAAGACTTTTTATGTAGTAAGTTAATTAAATGGGGTTCATATCCATAGAATTACAATAAATCTCAGATGTTAAGTAATATTTACAACCACATCTTACGTCATATTTTGTAGTATTCATGCACTGATAAAAAGCTTTTGTGTTCCTTCAGTCATCCCTCTACTTGAGTGACTGGTCTGACATTTGTAAAACTACAAGTGAGCCACAAAAGACATGCCATTTTTCAGTTGAAGGTTAAGTGAATCTAATGAAAATCCAACGAAAAAGAATTTCACTTAGGGCACACCCACTTTTCATTTGGCGTAGCTCAGTACAATTAGCAAAATATGAAATTGAGTAGGAGAGAGAAGGGTAAAGTGGCCATTCTAAGGTAAAATTATATTAAAATCGTCTAATGTAATAAAAAAAAATTATCACCCTTTATACAACATTCAACTTAATTTTTTTTTCTAGTATTTCGGGTTATTATTTTTTTTATTGAATTTTAGAAATGGTTTACTAAATGGACACTTTGCCCTGCTACGTCAGGTAAAGTGACTACTGACAGGCCACTTACGTTCTTCGCATTCAACAGTTTCTCCCCTTTGATATATAATCTACATCCATTAGCTTGGGACAGAATTAAATATTAGTAAGCCGTGGAAACCAATACAAACACGCCTCGGCTATTGACGAGCGTTTGGAAAATACACTTAGCCTATTTTTCCGGCTGCTGCTAGAAGCGACGGCGCTGTTCCTAGCGTTACTTTTCATCTCGAATAGTCTTAGCTCTCATTTTGCTTAATGCGATCGTTGCACTCTCAAGTGGCGAATGTTTCAACCATTTAGTTCAAACTGAACACTTTGCCCTCTTGGCTGCCACCACAATGAGTAAGAAAATTACATAATTTTACGAAACGTGCTTTTAAAGTCTAAAACATAATCTTTTGATGTGGTCATAGTAGATAATGATAAACACACTACGTACTGAGATAACATTAACAGTGTTTATGACTTACGTTACATCAGGCATGAGCAGAAGCACAAATGCTTAAGTAAAAGCAATAACTTGTGAGACAACCAGTTCAGGAAACTAATGGCTTCCCTATTAACTGCTTCAAATGCTCGCCACCAGACTGCAGCACTCTGCAGCGGTCCAGCACGTGGTCCGTACTAGCCACTTTACCCAGCTCTCCTCTGTTTCATACGAACGTAACCCAGCCTCGGCTGGAGCATGTTGTCTGTGCTTTATAAGACCTTCGTTTGTCTCAATGAAAATAATCTAACTATTCTGAAGTTATCCACAACAAATTTATATTCTGTGCGTTTCGTTGAACTATTCTACGAAAGAATTCTTCACTATTTGGAAGTTGACAACAACACTTGGTAAAAGATTAAAATTCTGAACCAAACAACCATTTATGATGTTCAAAACATCCATTCACAGCGCTGGGGGATGGTAGTGAGTGAGAGAGTGGAATTGTGGGGGCACTCGACTACGAGGTCATTAACGTCCAAAGGAAAATCACTTCAAAACCTGAATAGAAACCTCCATCGGAGGCAAAAAGGAAAATTGGGAAACAAACAAATTAAAAACCTCCACAGGAGGCAAAAGTATTGTCACAAAGCGAATGAACAAAACAGGAACAAATACTTCAGACGAGCATCAACCCAAGAACAAAAAAAAACAAATCACAACACATTAAAAAGACCCGTAGCACGTAAAAATGGGAACACGCCGCTCACAGACGTACTCCCATCACACAGCATTCACCGTAGATCGTCAGGATCATTGCAAGTGCGACGAGTCTGGTCATACCTGTGACAATCCACTAGTATGCGCCTGACAGTCAAGGAAGTGCTACAGGCATCACACCTCACTGTGTGTCAGATAAGAGTGCCCGATACGGAGTCGAGAAGGCACATCTTCCTTGCGGGTGCATGGAACATCAGGACGAGTGCAAACAGGCAAGTCAGAGATGGCCCGTAACTAGTTGGACAGCGGGAGAGAAGTCCACTCCCGCTGCCAAGCATGCCAGACAAGGCCGCAGACTGCATGCAACACATCGCACACAGGGATACGAGGACCATGAGGAGAAGGCAGCATGTCTCCTTAGCCATTACATCCACTGCTTCCTTGCCAGGGATGCCCACATGCCCTGGAACCCACAGGAAGACAACCAATATGCACAGCCCCTGCCAGCTTCTCCCGGATCATCGAAAGAAGCGGGTGAGCTGTGGAGCCAGATCTGACGGCTGTTAAGGCACTCGTCGAATCAGAGCACACAAGATATTTACAGCAAAACGCCCTACATAGCATTTAAGAAAGTAGAAAGCTCTGCAGTAAAATAATGCTAGAAGGAGAAATTCCAAAAAGATACTGAAAAGCACCAGTGACAAATGCGCACACAGTCGAGGTACCAAATTTGGAACCATCAGTGTAGAAACAAATAAAACCACGGAACACAAAATACACGAGATCAAGGGAAAGACCCTTGTAAACAACAGGGGGAGTCGTCAAATAAGGAATTTCCACTATGTCGAGGCGCATCTCTAGCTGTGTTGTCAACCATGGCTTTTCATGGCGAGGTAAGTCATACCGCTCCAGGGTATGCACAAAGCGGACAGATACCGGCTGAGGAGAACATGGCCTAGTGGAGTAACACCGTCCATGGGGCGAATGGGGAAAAACATCGTGGCGAAGGTACAAAGTGTCCGAAAGCAGCTGGTCACGCCTGCGATGAAGAGGAGGTTCACCAGCCATGGCACAAACACTGACAAAAGGGCTCTTGCGAAAAGCTCCAGTCGCAATACGAATGCCAGGATGGTGAAAACTCAATATTTTGAACACAGGTGGCCTAGCGGAAGAATAAACTACACTGGCACAGTCGAGCTTGCTATGGACCAGGGCACAGTACAGTCGAAGGAGAATGACTCTGTCACCACTCCTGTCACGACCACACAATGTTTTCAAAATATTCAGGCCCCTTACACAGCGAGATTTCAGGGACTGAATATGTCACCTCGAAGAGAGTTAACAATCGACGAGGAGGCCTAAAAATTTGAGTATTGGAAACAGGCAAAATATAGACGTACAAAAGCACCTCGGTAGAAAGGAAGATGCAATGTTTTCTATAGAAGTGAACCACTTGTGTCTTGACTGTGGGAAATTGAAAATCATGACTGTCCGCCGAGTAACAAAAGTGGTGGACGACCAGCTGTATCTGGTATTCTGCATGCATAGAGATGCAGCAGAGCAGAAAATATTAAAGTCATCTCAATACAACGCACAGTTCACAGGTGGCCGAATAGGTAACACAATGACATTGACAGCGATGGCATAAAGAGTGACACTCAAAATGCTGCACTGTGGCACATCGTTTTTCTGAAAAAACTTCCGAGACTAGGTAACACCATTGAGAACTTTGAAGGTGCGGATGGACATACATTTATGTATAAATGCACGAAGATGTCCACGATAACCCCAAGCATACAGCTGTCGCAAGATACCATGCTGCCATGTTGTGTCATATGCCTTCTGCAGGTCAAAGAAAANGCATAGAGATGCAGCAGAGCAGAAAATATTAAAGTCATCTCAATACAACGCACAGTTCACAGGTGGCCGAATAGGTGACACAATGACATTGACAGCGATGGCATAAAGAGTGACACTCAAAATGCTGCACTGTGGCACATCGTTTTCCTGAAAAAACTTCCGAGACTAGGTAACACCATTGAGAACTTTGAAGGTGCGGATGGACATACATTTATGTATAAATGCACGAAGATGTCCACGAAAACCCCAAGCATACAGCTGTCGCAAGATACCATGCTGCCATGTTGTGTCATATGCCTTCTGCAGGTCAAAGAAAANAAACCCCAAGCATACAGCTGTCGCAAGATACCATGCTGCCATGTTGTGTCATATGCCTTCTGCAGGTCAAAGAAAACAGCAAGAAGGTGCTGCCCTCACAGAAAGGCGGTCTGTATGGCAGCCTCCAAGCTGACCAAATGATCCACCGCAGAACGATTTCGGCGGAAACCACACTGAAGAGGCGATAAAAGCTTCCAGGTCTCGAGACAGTACATCAGATGCGCAATAATCATACACGCCATGGTCTTACAGACACGGTTGGTGAGGGAAATAGGTCAATAGCTGGAAACAACTACCTTGACATTCCCCGGTTTCAAAGTTAGTACAAGTGTTGACTCGCACCATTTCGAGAGAAAAAACACCTGAAGTCAAAATGTGATTATAGAGCTTCAGCAAAAACAGTTTCCCATCTAGTGGGAGGTGTTGCAACATAGCATAATGGATGTTGTCAGGTCCAACAGTTGTATACTTCGAGTGCGATAAAGACTGCTCCAACTCATGAAGGGTGAAAGGCTGGTTATATTCCTCCTCACCCGAATCACCAAAGTTGACACCTACCATCTCACATGGCTCCTTAATGGCTCGAAATGAGGGAATGTAATGCACACTGCTTCAAACATCTGCAAAATACTGACCCAACAAATCTGCTATCATTGTCCCATCAGTAACAACACTGTTATTGACCCGAAGGAAGGGAACCTGTAAGCTGAGAGATTGTCCGTACAGCTTCCGAACATTGCCCCAGATAAGCTTACTTGTAGCACGTACCGTAAGTTATGAAATCAAGTGTCTCCGGGATTTCCGCCGGCTGTCCTTGATGACATGTCGTGCCCAAGCCCGACAGATGCGGAGGAGCTCCAGGTTAGCTTGAGTGGGGTGATCACTAAAGCATCTGAGCGCATGTCGGACACGAACAGCCTCCCTGCACTCATCGCTCCACCAAGGAACATGCTGACGACCACGAGGTGAATACTGAGGGATGGCAGCCACCCCAGCTGAAACGACAATAGAGTTTAATATTGATCCCCTGCCATAATGTTCACGTCACTGGGAACCAGGGACTGGCACCGAAATTGAACTGGATATGAAAATTATATATCCGGAACTAAATTTCATTCCGAAGTTGCTGAACCGAATAGGAAAAAATCCCATAGTGTGAAAATTAATTCAGAAAAATATTTCAGTTCAGATTCCTTCGGATTTGAATATCAATCGGAACCACAGATCTGTACCCTGCAACTTCGAGAAGTTGTCTTATTATTGTCGGTGCTAGTTGTTTTCCAAACTGTTCTTGCACATTCGCAGATAATGCAGAGAACTTAAATTTGGCATCTTTCTAGATCATTCTTGGTCATCATCATAGAGGTTTCCCGCCATACATCCAAAATTTCATTTTTCTTTTCTCTTGTCTCCATTTTGACACTAGGTGCAATTAAAATTAGATATTACTATAGTTTTCGGGGGTGCTCTTTCTATTGAAATATGTTTCCAGTGTCTGTTTGTATAATGTTTATGTAAAATAAGCTTTGTTTTACAACATTTTTGAGAATGTTGGTTAGAAAATTAGACAAACACTCACTTAGTCTGATCCATTTACATTTCATTTCGTAGAAAATGTTAAGAGGAATCCAACGAGTAGTTGATAATTGAAATCGGATCGAATAAATCCACTTGCTGTGTCATCCTGTTGGTCAGATTTTATGGGCAGCCTAATCTTGGTCGGGTTTATTAATGCTTTCGATTCTTTAAATTACTGGATTACACGACTTTGTACAACAATGTTTGCAATTTGAGGATATTATTTGATTTTACGACGCAATGAAACAATGGTTTGTTTAAAGTTACAAGTAAGCACACTTCTAAATAAAAACAAAATATGTACATCGATACTAAATACTTGCAATGATAAATATATTATATATAATCGGTAAGCATATATACCACATCTACATCATGTAGGTTCTTCATGTACGTATGCTATCGAATAAATAAGAACATTTAAATCGGCTGTTAAACACAGTTTTTCGATTTTGTATACCCTGTGCCTATAAAACAAATATGGCCGCCAGCTTGCGGAAGTTATCTGTGGGCCACGACCACGGCTATCTTCCAAGGTTAAGAATATTCAAAACGGCAGTTGTAGTTGAGTTGAGAGATTTAGCGGTTCTTAACATCGAGGTCTTGAGAGACGATGAGGGTGAAGCGAGGTGAGAATGAAGCAGCGTCGGAACGTAAGGGTGGGGCAAACGGGAGATCCCCGAGAAAACCCGCCGGCACGATTCACACATGCGAAAATCCGAAGTGACCCGGCCGGGGATTGAACCCGGTTCGCCTAGGTGAAAGGCGACCAGTCTAACCGCTCAGATACCGCGGCCCCCCACGACCGTTGTAGAGAGGAATTGAGCGAATATGAACCGTGGTCAATTAGTTACACGATGAAAATCCTGAATCTTCCACAATAACTTATTGTGAGTATATTTGTAAGATTCAGTGAATATTAGCTGGCCTCTGATATTCGGATCAAAAATATAGGAATGGAACAAAATAAATAAGTACGAATACAGTTCGAGGTACAGTTCTTTAGCGTTTCCTCTTTACTGAACTGGAAATGAAAAATGAAACACTATTTCAGTTCAAGGCAGGTAGATAACATATATTGGAATTTTCCACTTAGAATTATAAATGTCGGACTAGAATGACTTAAGGAAGTACGAGATATATTTCGAGATACAAATTTTCCATATTTCCACTTCAATAAACTGAAAATGAAATCTGACACTTGATTTCGGTTCCAGGTTGGTAGTGAACAGATATTGGAATTTCCTACCTCGAATTAAAAATGTCGGACTAGAATGAAATAAGGATGCACGAGATATAGTTTGAGATACAGTTCTTTCATATTTCCTCTGCAGTGAACTGGAAATGAAATCACACATTTTCTTTCAGTTCAAGGCAATTCGTGGACTTGAATTAGAACTTTATTCGTCGGACTGAAAATACCGGACTGAGTGAAATGGGGCAGTAAAAAATAACAGTTAGAGAAATAGTACAATGTTATTTCCATTCTCCTGGAATGAAATATAGACTGGAATGGAATATAGAATTTGACAAACGAATATCAGTTCGGGCCAGACTTGAACTTGAACCGGAATGCTATTATTTTGTGAGTCCCTGCTGGGAACCTCAGCAGTGAAGTGGAGACAATGCTAGAGATGAGCCCAACCAGCTTTCTTGAGTACCCACCAAGGTGGTGTGGGTGTGGGTGGGGCAGCAAATGACACCCGATACAATATGATTAGGTNGAGATGAGCCCAACCAGCTTTCTTGAGTACCCACCAAGGTGGTGTGGGTGTGGGTGGGGCAGCAAATGACACCCGATACAATATGATTAGGTAATGGTCACTCCCACAGAGATCTGGGTAAACAGACCAATCGAAGTGGGTGACCAAACCTGGGCTACAGAAGGTAAGATCAATAGAGGACGAAGTTCCAGCATGAATGGTGAAGTGTGCAGGATTACCAGTGTTCAACAGGACAATATTATAATCAGTGAGCCGTGACTCCACCACACAACTCTGTCATTCCCTGTGGTCGAAACACCATATAAGATTGTCGAGCATTGAAGTCGCCAACGATCAGAAATGGAAATTCGAGCTGAGATGAAAGTTCCTCAAAGTCAGCTAAGCTGACACACTTGTGAGGTGGTACAGTGATGCTACAAATAGTGACAATCATGCCGAGGGACATCATGACCGCCACTGCCTGCAGAGTTGTACGAAGTGCAATAGCTTTATGGTACACAGATTCCTTCACCACAAGACAGACACCGCCGTAGGCACGGTCCATCAACATGTTATCCAGGTGGTAAAACATATGCCCTTGAAGGGAAGCCATACCAGTGGGACGAAGGTGAGTTTCCTGAAGGCAAATGACTGCACGGGTGAGGGACACTAGCAGCTATTTCAGTTCTTCAAGATTATAAGGTAAAATAGGCAGTTACATTGCATGAGGGACATGAGTTATGGAAAGGAAGTATGCAGACACATTCATTTCAATTTCCCCCTATATCTGTTGATTACTGGCTTAAAGCTTCCTGTGCATTCGCCAGTGTTTTGCATATCATCAACCACCATCCCAACTTCTGGCTCAGGAGAGACAGGCTGGCATGTTAGCGAGTTGATGGTATGATCCTGCTTATCAGGTTCACTTGGAGAAAGGGATGCAAGTGACAAAGTCTTTGACTTGTCGACTTTTTTTGCAGTATCTTGCTGCCGAGATTTGGCAACGACTGCAGGCTTCGGCAGTTTCTTCGCAGCTGGCCAACACTGCATGCAGACAGTCGAGGTTCATGACGCCAGAACTCGCTGTGGCTTTGTTGCACTCACAGACACTTCTGTCTCGGTAGCCACATCGACTGTCTGAGTACATGCAGCCTTTACTGCTGTTAGAGAATTGGCAACAGCACTGTAGGAAACAACAGGCTTTGTGCCCTGGAGAGCATGGAGAAGTTTCAGTGCCTCGACAAAGGAAACCTTGTCGGTGGCCAGGATTCGTTGAACAGCCTGCTCCTCTTGATCGACAGGGCACTCATTCGACCAGACAGGATGTTCTTTGCTGCAGTTCACTCCCTTCAGAGGTTTGCTGTACTGAGGAGTATCTGGATGTGGTGGGTCAGCACACTTCGGAGAAGTTTGAGAATCCCGACATTTTGCAGATGAATGACCAAACTGTTTACAGTTGTAGCAACGTAGAGGGGCAGGAGTAAACTGCTTAACACGCACATTCAAGTACCGTACTTTTATAGTGGAAGGGAGGTCACGCACACCAAAAGCCGAGGCGAGAGTAGCTGTAGGAGACTTAACACCATGAATAGTCTTCAACACACAGCGAACATAAGTGACATATTGAGTCTGCATCTCACTTAAGATCCCTTTTTCCGAGATGTCAATTATGTCGGGGACACCAGATAACATCCATGCTGGAGTTGAGGGACACATTGGACTTGACCTAAACAGGGAACTTTGCAGTTGCCCCATTGAAAGTCTTCGTCGCCAAGAGTCCCCGCGACTGGGCAGCATTCGTCATCTCGACCAGAAACTCTCGCCTTTCACTGATTTTCTTACAGTTGGCAACAAGTTCACCAGTTGCTCCATTAATGGCTTTTTGTAATTCTAAAGGCGTTACCTTTTCAAAAGCGTTCACTTCTAAACCTCGGATAACCAAAACGGCGTGGCATAGGTAATTTAATTACAGTAGACTGACGCACTACAGAATCACAGTTTGAATCACTACCAATATCATCACGGTGTGGTTTTAGGTGGCTTTTGAGGGTGCCACCCTTTTTTTTAGTGCTTTTGGAAGCCATGGCGTAGGCCTCCCGTACTGGCACTGGCCGGCCTCAGTCTAACATTCGGGGGTGGAAGATAAAAGAAGGCAGCAGTTAAAACACCTCATGGACTGTGCCGGGGGACCAACCTCCCACAGACCTACGCAGTACTTAGGAACAGCTACCTTTCACCACTATTCACTGCAAATTACTGCCCCAGAAGCACACCGAGGTGTACACCAGGGCAAACCAGGGACAAATCGTACATCCTGAGCGAGGCCAGTTTGATCCCCCTACCTGGGAAAACATGCCAGGCTCCCCACTATAGAGGACACGTGTTGGTGCCATTCCAGGGGACTTGTGGTTGATTACCATACAGCGGCAACAAGTGATCTCAGCATGGACTAGTCAGTCATGACGCCCCTCCTGCCAAGAAGGCAACAATTGGTGCTACATGTGTGTACATGCACATGGATACCGGCTCCGCACCCAGACTTGCCTGCTGGGCCAGTGAGCAGGGTTCGCTGGACCATCACCAACAAAGGCACCACGTATGCTCACACCATTCGGAGGCAGTACTTGTTCCTGAGAACAGACGATGCTGGAGAGAGGGAAGATGCGACGGGACCTGGTGAGATGGGAAGCAAAAGATTACAAAAGATAAGAAGACGAAGAAAGAAGCACGAGATGATGGTCCGAACAAATTTCACATCCCGACCGCGTCCCGATTGGTAGCCTCTTACAGTAAGAACGAGGTGTCTGTGGTGGTATTCTGAAATCCCGCCAACCCCCGAGAAAAAATTACACCATGATAAACCCTGTTTCTATCTCTCAGTTTACTTGAAATATAAACTCGTATGTTACTGACAACAGACACGTATTTAAGCTCCTTCGTAGAAAGAAGCGTGGGCTGATTAAAATCGACTCTATTTAAGAGAATTCGTTTAAAAAAAGAAAATATGTACTATGCAATGAAGAAAACTCGTGCTCTAATGTTAATAATACATACATAAAAGTATTAAATTGGCCACAAATAAATTCTATAAAACTTATATGATAAGTTAGCACAGAGCATGAATTTATGTGTTTGCTGCCAAAATTATTATACGTATAGAAGAAAATGTTATTATTTTAAAAAAGGCAGTTGCGAATGCATTTATTTTACTCCTCAGGCTGCCACTGATCGCTTAAAAAACTGTCCAGACGACCATTAATGCA
Organism: Clitarchus hookeri; assembly: GCA_002778355.1. NCBI lineage: Eukaryota > Metazoa > Arthropoda > Insecta > Phasmatodea > Phasmatidae > Clitarchus > Clitarchus hookeri. The sequence continues at coordinate 395,019 of NQII01000248.1, read as the reverse complement.
CTATAAACTCACAAAATGTGAACATATTTTTCACAAACAATGACTGGGTTTACAGACAATTCCNGACCATTAATGCACTATAAACTCACAAAATGTGAACATATTTTTCACAAACAATGACTGGGTTTACAGACAATTCCAGATTTTTTTCATCTGCCATGAAATCAAAGCCGAGGAAAAAGTCTATTATAGTCCATTCAGTGTCACTTCCAAATTTTCTGAAGCTCTGCTAAAGTTCTACTTCCAGGATATTCCTCCGCCTTGTGCAAAAAAAGCTTAACCGAGTGTAAAAAATTACACTAAACGGACAACAGAGCATTCGTGCGCAGTCAGTGTAATAATACTTTTGAGTGAGAACTATTTCTCACTAGGCATTACCAACACACCTGTTTTCTCTCTGTTTTTATCAATATCAGTTATAAATAAAATATTACACACTAATTTGCAAAAAAAAAAAAAATGGTCGTCATGAACAAATGGTGGGTGTGCAACGGAGGTTGTCATATAGTGCCGTCATTGTACGGCATATGCCGCAAGGTAGCATGCGTGCCCCAGCATCATCCATAGCTGCGAGACGCCGAAGAAGGTTTCATTCTAACCTACTCTAAAACTAAGTGTTATATGTTAGTCCGCGGTAGGAACGGGATTATTGCGTCTCAGGGCTAACCCCTTACGCTTANCCCCCCCCCCCGAATCCCCAGTGGATCCTAAAACCTTAAAGAAAATACTGAATTAGTTGTCAGGAGTGCCAGCAGAGCTGACACAAGCTGACTTTTGCTAATCCACGACAAGATGGTAATATCTGAAAGAAAAGATAGTTAATCTAAAAACCTCAAAGTAAATCAACGAGGACATTTATTTATTATTATTATCGTCCTACTAAACTAAATTATTGAATATTCAAATTACTATATAATATTAATACTATGTAGCCCCTGACCCCTACCCCGACAGGCATGTGTGCCCCTGACCTGGAAAACGAGTGGTGGGTGAGGCTATGTCCCGCCTTCCACGAGTTCCCACATAACCAGCCTGGGCAGGGTATCCGAGGAAGGACTAAGCAGCAGAGCGAACCACAGGGTGAAGTTCAGTGACCTCCCAGCATGTTCTGGCGGCACCTTCAACAAGCGATGTTTACAGCGAAAAACATCTTACTCNGACCCCTACCCCGACAGGCATGTGTGCCCCTGACCTGGAAAACGAGTGGTGGGTGAGGCTATGTCCCGCCTTCCACGAGTTCCCACATAACCAGCCTGGGCAGGGTATCCGAGGAAGGACTAAGCAGCAGAGCGAACCACAGGGTGAATGAAGTTCAGTGACCTCCCAGCATGTTCTGGCGGCACCTTCAACAAGCGATGTTTACAGCGAAAAACATCTTACTCTCAGCGAGGAAGGAGTGAGAATTCTAAGGATGGCAGGTGGTGTTCTTGAGAGCAGCTATTGTTTGCCCCCTCGCACCCCAGCCACCTTACGGTAAACAAGGTCGCTGGAATTCCCTTCCGTAAAACCACTCTGTTTTTGGGATTTTGCGTCAAGTGTGTCTGAAAATGAAGGAACGTCCTTTACTAAGAACTCTGGATTCCTATTTACACAAAAAAATTAAACTATATTTAACATTTCAGGTTAGCGCATTTATTTGTTTTTAGGCATACAACACGCTTTTACAGGAATTTTCATTAACGAAAGTAATAATGCGCCTGTGACTGAGTTGCACTGCAGCGGCAGGTTCAAACCTGTCTCTCGCGTCATTTCATCACGGGGCAAGAGCATCGGCAACAAACGCTTCGTCTTGGAAACATACACGCACGAATTACATACTGATGTATAACAGGTACACACGTGACATTGCTGCTGTCAAATGTCAACTATTGTATTATTTAAAATAATAATAAAAAAATAAAAAAGACTGATGCCATTTTTCTAAATGACAAATATACACTGGTATATAACATAACTCATTATGGTATTCGTAGCTGAATGAAAGAAATGAATAAAATGTGTGACATTGTAAATTAAGATTCTTAGCCAGAAACTTCCTATTTTAAAAAATTTATTATTTTGATAATTAATGTGTTTTTTTTTTTTGCACAAACGAGTGATACAACAGCGCTTATTTAATAAATAAACTAATTGCAGAATACCAACGCGATTATAAAGGAACATACTTAACTGTTTAAGTGAATTTCACGTATGGTTGATACAACTTCGCTTGGCGCATAAAAAGCATCAAAATTCGTGTACTGACAACACTCAGTGAATTTCGCAGCTGTCCTTGAGTTTGATGCAGTGGTGTATAATTATGTTCACGAATTAATTTTACCTCGTCTATGGCCTTTGTTGAAGCCAGACGACGGTACTAATTCAGTTTTGGTGTGTGCATCGGAGTGAACAGTAAGGGCGGGTTTATAACGAAAACGCAACGACGCAGAGCACCTAATATATTCTATATCGTTTGTAAACATCTCAAGACGCAAGTCATAAAACTAAATTTTTCAACTGCAACAAGATATTTCGTTCTTAAAAGTTTCCGTTACCATAGAATAGAGTATATTTTATTTATTTAACCTGTGCCGTTACGATCATATCATGTTTGTCCGCATTTTTAAAAAATAAAGTGTTTTTTGTAAGTGTTTGGAAAAATGCACGAGTAAGTGTCTTATTATACTACAAAGCTATTTAATGCAATATGATGAGAACTGCTTATGTTGTGATTCGAATGTAATTACCAGACCTCCACAGTTAATAGAAAGAATTTAATGACAGCTGCATCCTGGTAATCACGTGCAAATGGATGCCATATATAAGTAACAAGAGTAATTTAGCAATGCACTGTTTGCAGGCGGAGGGAGAAAAAATATGATTATTTCTTATTTGTCATTATTGTTCTTTTACCAGTTTGTTAATTCTATTCCTTTCCTTTGTTCCAATATATCCGTTTTTGTTCCTCTTTCTTGTGGGTTTGTTTCTTTTATTTAATTCGTTCAAGTTTGGGGTTTTGGTTATTTCCCCCACTTGTAGAGTTACTTATTGTTCTTCGTTTGTTTCAGTTTAATTTTCTGCTGTTCCCTGACTTTCATTTTGCGCAGAAGAGAGTATATTTTAACGCTGGCATGCTGAATGATTTACTATTCCTAACTGTGATTCTGTATTCATATTATTTGTAACTTGGTGATTGTGAATGAAAACACTTTTTGATTTAAAAAACCATGACTATTCTTCTCATACTGATGACGTTTCTCAGTCTGCAGAATCTCCAGTAACAGATAAATATTCTCAGTTACAAAAACAATGTAAATTAAGGCTTACAATACACAAATAAAAACTGCATTGGATTTTATAAAAATTAATCTCATACCACAGATGACGAGAAAGAGCGACTGTGGAAAATTCTTGGGTACCTTGCTGTTAACAAGTTTCCAGTTAACGTTTCTAAAAGTGGCAAACGAAGGAGTTTTCAATTACCCTGACTTCAGCATTTCGAATGGCTGGCATATTCTGATATTTTACAAGAAGTTTCTGCAACACTTGAGTTATTTTTCAACAGACTCAGGATGTGGCAATGTGTCTCATCAGAGTCTGAAAAGCCTGGTAAGTTCTCCTGTCACAAACTGGAAAGCTGCTATTGAAGTGTCTAAAGCCATTCCTCTAACGAGTATCACGATGTCTGCAGAGTCAAGGCTCAGAACTTCATTGAGATAAGGGAAGGAATTCAACTGGATTTACAGGCCAACGAGGAGGCCGAAAATATCAAAGAAAAACTGCGAGCTATTGTGGAAACGATAATTCTCTGTGGACGACAAGATATTCCTCTCAAAGATAGTTAAAATTCTGGTTGTCTTGCGTAAGAAGAAACAGAGAAAAATTATGGCAATTTCAGAGCTTCGCTTTGTTTCCGTGCAAACAAAGGTGGCCAATATTTAATAAGGCATGTTCAAAATGTCCATGGAAATGCGCCTGTACCCAAGCCCATCGACCTAGAATAAACTTATTTCTATAATTGGTAACTTAATCCAGGAATAAATTCCCAACTGAGTAAAATATGCCATGTTTTACTCTGTTCTTGCTGACGAGACTTCTGATGTAAGGCAAATCAAACCATTTCGCCTTTGCGTGAGTTCTGTCCACAGACAGAGGCTTGATAGAATTAACGGAAATCTTTCTATCGTTTGTTACTGTGCATGCTGTTACTGGGGTAGGCTTGCCTGGCACTGTAAACCATCATCTACATAGCCTAGGACTTGACATGAGAGGCGAGGTGATGGTGCAGCTCCACTGACAGGCGAGTTTTGCGGTTGCTAGTCCATACTCCTGGAACAATATCCAACATCTTTATACGTCCACTGTTCGTACTATTGTTTTAATCTTTGCTTGAGTGACGCTTCCAAGACACAGGGTGTTCCAAACACATTTGGCACTGTCAGCGAGATTTGTACTTATCTCTACATCATCTCCGAAACGGAGTGGCACCCTAAAGGAGAAACTCCAAGAATCAACATCCACCCTCACACGTTTAGTCAGATCTTGTGAGACATGGCGGGTCGACCGACATGAAGCCATTTCTATCTTTAGTGAAGACATTCTGAAGATATTCATAGCCCTTGAAGAATTAATAGAGTCACTCCTTGATTTTGACATGTGAGAATCGTGCCGGGCGATATCGCTGGTCGGCGGGTTTTCTCGGGGATCTCCCGTTTCCCCCGCCCTTTCATTCCGGCGCTGCTCCATACTCACCTCGCTTCACCCTCGTCAACTCTCAAGACTCTCGATGTTAAGAGCCGCCCAAATCTCTTCACTCACTCCATAAGGAAATCATTATTCCAAAACATAACTAACTAAAAATAAAAAAAAATAAAAAAAATTAACCTTGCCAGCAAAGGGACTAGAACTAACTCACCTTGCGGCATTATCATGCACCTTTCCCCACAAGACTAACTTGACCTACAAACTTTACCATAATTGTTTGCTAAATATAGCTGTAAATACCTGCAACATAGTGAAGCTATTCGGTTAAGAAGAACGCATTAATTCCATTTAGGTGTTCTGTGTAGATATGAAACATTAAGAGTTAATGAGTAATAGCGTCAATTGTTAATTTTTTTAATTGCCATCGTATGATTATTTCAGTTGTTTCAAGTATTATAAGTTACGTATTAAAACTTGCAGGCCGTTTTTTTTTAGCACACAACTGCACTTATTCCTAGTTTTGACACAAACAGCTATATACAGTTTTACGTTGTTGGGTGTCCGCCATTTTACTAGAGTTCATGGATACTGGTTAGTATAGTACGAACACTGTTTGAGGTTTATTACAAACACGGCTCTTGTAGTTTTACAAACGAATAATTCTACAAGAGAAATTTGTGTACTTTTACAGACATTTGTAAAATTACGAACAAATTTCCAGTAAAAATTACGAATTTCTTTTACAGTGTATTTATATCATATTTGGAAGAAATGATTTCAAGGAGAGGTTTGTAACGCACAAGACAACCATTCAGTGTCTGCAGAATATCTTACATGTTACGCTGCAGATAAAGACTTCACATCTGTTGAACCAGCATTTAGTTTCTATGAGAAAGTTATGAAATGCTCAAGTCAGACGATTCTACGTGCATAATGTGGACACTGAAATGGCGACAAACAGATACAAGGAAACAGGCCGAAGTGAAGCACTCAATCACTGTCACGAGAACCTTTACCCAAACATCTTCTTGATTTCAATTCTTGTCACATCACCAGTTACAACAACCACAGCTGAACGAAGTATTTCAGTTCTGAAGCGTCTGAAAGCCTATCTTGTTCTGAAGCGCCTGAAAGCCTATCTTCGAAATAGATCTGGCAACGACCGATTAACTGAATCAGCACTTACTGCGATGTGCAGGAAACCTCTAGACACTAATGAAATAATCAGCAGGTCATGAAACAACGGAAACTAATGGTAGTATAGTCGGTTCACGACTGGAAGAGACTTTCTTGAAGCCCTGCTAAAGATTTACTTTCAAGCCTATTTCGTATCCTTCCGCCAGAGGTAAACAAACATTGCCATGTGGCAGTCACATGGCAATGTTTACATTCCACTGTGTGTGTGTGTGTGTACATGTGTTCGTACATGCACGTACCCATTATAAAAGTCATGTAATGTAATTATTATTAATGGATATTCCACAAGCGTAAAATTTTTAATCTTGAGAATTTCACAAAAAAGAGTATGCGATGCCAGCGAAAAAAACATTTCATTCTATAAACCCAAAATGCGAGTATTTTGATGAATCGATAGTAGTTGTCTATTTACAATCGATTGTTAGTGACTTTCGATAAATTCCCGTACATCGAAGGCAAGATCATCAGTATTGATCGAAATTGCTACAGACGTTAAAATGGCGTGGTGGTTGAGTCGAATGTTTCGCGCAATTGTAAAACGTTATTTAAAAATGGTTGTGACGGTTTTCGACAGGACGGCAGAGTTTGCGAGTGAAGGATTCTACGTCTTCGACAATGTGAAAACAATTCTTATGTGCAAATACTGCAACGTTAGAATAAAGTGGCAAAGGAAAGACACGTGCACGAAACACATAAAAACAAAAGAAATTAGAACTGAAAGTGAGCACAAATTAAAATCATACGTTATTAAAAACCAAATAATAAAGAGCGGATATTAGTAAAACAAGACGGATAAATGAATTATTATAGGTTAAACAAGATAATCGCACAAATTCTCTGGCACGTGTGTCAACAACACAAGGACTACGAAGGTTAGTAAACAAATGGCCGCGTTACTTTAACCTTGAGCGTAATCATGTGACTATGCAAGAAACGATGAAATCTAAATGTGTTAGCATCACGTCATTAATAATTGGCATAATAAGATACAATTCTTTTCGACACCCATTTGTAAGCGATAAATTAACAATTACGTTAAAACTTTGGAACTATTTCCTCTCTTTGTGCTGGCAACCTAACGGCATAACTGTATCCGCGCTCGCCGCTGTTTGTAATGTTATATGCATGTCGCTAACGGCTAGGGGGTTTTTTCAAAGGTTGATTTTCAAAAGTTTCTTCCAGTCGTGAACTGACTATAGGTATATAACTATTTCTTTTATATAGTATGTTTGCGGTTAAAGCATACCAGTTGAGTTTTGCGATAATACAATTAATATTTGTACATATCCGGAACTTGAGGTTATGTACTAACTGTAATGCGAATGGTGCCTTGCGAATTAGCTATTCGGCTTGTTGAAATATTTACTGAAAGGTGGTATATTTCAACATTATGCTTTCATTTCTGTTTTGTGATTACATAAATTTAATTTTACAATTTCTGTGTTTGTCTTCAATTTTAACTGTAAGGTGCACGATTTAGTGTTTCTCGTAGGCACTATTTTATTGGTTTTTTTTTTTTTTTTTTTTTTTTTTTTTTTTTNTTATAAATTCCATTTTATGCTTTAGTATCTGAATAATGAATTTTAATATTATTATTTTGTTGTTTCTTTCCCTAAATTTTAATCTTCTGAAGCTGATACACGTTTAGAAAATACTTGAACTGCCATGATAAATTTATTTGGCATTTCTCATGATATTGATATATAACTGATAATAACATTTGACGTGTACTGCAACTTTAATGTATTGATGTGCATTTTATAATCTGGTTGGTATACTATGCCTGAAATGTACTAACGAAATACCTCATAATTATATGGGCGGTTCACGCACATGCATACAATACGAAATCTTTCTCTCACTGAAGAAATGAGAACATGTTTTATACATGACTAAGTGTTAGTAGCTAACAATAATTCTGGCTCTTTGCTCTGACATTTCAGCTGGATGAATATGCATAAATAAGGAATTATAGCATTCTGTATTGCCGAAAAAAAAATCTGAATGTAAAATTTTTTACCGTATAACTACAGCGAATCGAGACTAATTAAAGGAGGCCGCCGAACTGTGTACAGAGCTCCAGCCGAAAAGTTTTATTAAAAAACCGTCCAACGTGTCTGAGCGAGGTCTCCTTACGAATAGCATTTAAGAAACGTTACGCGACTGTATACGTTTCTCAGTTCCTCCATTTCTCTCTAAAGCATGTTTTTGTGATAGTGAAAATAGCACAAGCGGGTGTATTTTAGGTCATCTTTAGGTACGAACATTCCAATACAAAACTTAAAAAAGGAATAGGGACGTGCATCAAACCTTTACTTTATTATTACGTCATACAATGGTAGGGTCTCCACTGAAAGTCTGATAGAGGCGCGTTATCGACGGCAAGACTGCACGCCAGTTCAGTGCTTTGCGCGTAGAGGCGATGAGAGAGTCGATGTGCATGTCTCGGTCGCCCCTAGCGCTTTCAGACCTCAGACGTGCAAAATTCCTTCAACCAGGCGGCCCACCTTAAGTTTCTTCTGTTAGTTACATAAAGATTAAAAATTTTACATTCGGTTTTGCTTTTAGTAACATGCATTGGTAGCGGTTACAAGGAAAAATTAATAAAAAATCTCGCCCCTTTCCAAAAAAAAAGTTACTTGCTGGGTAGTCGCTGGTTGGTGTGGGATAGCCGGAGAAGAACCCTTGATGAGGGGGGAGTGGAGCAGGTAGGGGGTAGGGGAGGTGCAACTCGCACTGAGGCTACAAGGTCATCCTGCAGTCGCTTCCTTCCTCCTTCCTCGCCGCATACCAGACACCGCCGCCATGTTGCCGCGCTGCTACCTCGCACCTCCTCCCCCTCGTGCGAGAACTGTACGCCCGCAGACTGCGCCCATGTCTCCACGCCCACTGCTCTGCCTCGGCACTCCTCCCTCCCCCTCCACCAGCCCCGCTGCATCTCGTTATCCTTTATTTGAAATACTTTACTTGTATTGGATATCAGTGGGGGTAACGTTCAAGCAACTGTTGTTGCGTCGCGAAAGTAAAAACAAACATCAAGTGGTGATGTTACGCATATGTTAGAAACGTGCTATTATTTTGTATGCCCCGTAACGTGGCAGAGCGCTGGCGATCGAACGTCCCTGGAGAAGTGGGCATGTACGTGCACTGCGCAAAACGTCTGTTCCATTCGGCTGCCCTTTTCTACCTCTCGTCCCGTTCACAGGAAACACTATGAAGGCGGCTGTTACATTCGCCAGGTCGAATTGCCCCGGGGTCACTTAGGTCATGCCCTTGATTCTCCTCTTCTCAAGCAGGAGTTGCGAGAGCAAATCGTCTTTTGGGTAGATTGTGGTAGTGCCTTAACCTTCCAACATATCTTCGAAGGGATTATGCACTACATTTGAGATGTTATGGATAATGACATGTATTTAAANTGAGTGGTTAGACTGCTCTCCTCCCACCAAGGCGGACCGGGTACAATCCCCGGCTGGGTCAATCCCAGACTTTCGCCAAGTGGGGATCGTGCCAGACGATGCCGCTTGTTGGCGGGTTTTCTTGCGGATCTCCCGATTTCCCCCGCCCTTGCATTCCGGCGCTGCTCCATTCTCACCTCATTTCACCCTCATCGGCTCACAATAACTCGTGGTTAACATCAGCCCAAATATCTGCTAAACATAACTCAACAAACTGCCACAACAATATGCATGCTACAAGGCGTTTTCTAATATTTGCATTCTGCTTTTTGTGCACGAATGCGCCTGAAGGCGTTCCACTCGCTTCGAAGGAGTTAGCAGCTGTTTCAGACCCAGGCCACTTTGACCTCAACTGTCATAACTCCCGAGGAGCAAGAAGAGAGGCCGGTTGGAACGAACCTATAGTCATACCTTACTTTCTCTCTGCTCCTTCGCCGTCCCATCGCCTTCTGGAAGAGATGAGAGAGCGAGCCAGCAGGGTGGCGTTCCAAAGCACTACTCTGAGAATAGAGTAACTTAGAGTAACGTGTAGTAACTTAGAGTAACTTAGAGTAACAGCTTAGAGTAGACGAGGTTTAGGAACGAGCCTCATTTAAATAGCATGCCGTGTTTACAAATATATACTGATTAAGCAACCAATGTAAATTTCAAAGACATTAATCACTTCCCACAACTTATTTCTTTTTTGAGAAGAAAAATATTATATACTTAACATAATAATAAACATGATGTCAAAAAATGTAACAGTTTTACAAGTTAATATTTAAATTAAAAAATGCTATTTTTATCTCTTGGTATTTGTAACTTTCCCGTGTGTGTCTGTACACAGAATGTCCACATTTATTTACAATTTGTTGGATTCTACTAAACTTTCCGCAAATTTCAGTTTGTTACAACTGTGCTTGTGAAATGTCAATAGCAACTACCGCGGTGCCTTAACTGAGCTGTATTTACGAGTATTTCACGTGTAACTGTGCAATCTCTATGAAAGTAACTATGCAACTGGTGTGCTGATTCTTTCTATCATGCGCACAGAACAATGCAGATAATGAATACAGTCCACGTCGGCATGTTTTTAAAAGTCACACTGTAATATGGCGTATGGCTTCATTGTTAAATACGTACGTTGTTTAATTTCTGTGTACGTATGGTTTAATTACATTCGTGTGTAATGCGTCGAGTGTAAGTTAGGGCGACCATTCCTTAACTGCGCTCTGAGTCGGTTAATGAATAAATGAATACAACCTGGAGAACTGTTTAACTTACGTCACTGCCAATTTCACTGACAACATAACAGTTCGTGTGTTCGTTAAAATATAAGCAGTTAGGAACAGAACCCCCCCCCCCCCCNTCCAGAAGTGGTCAGTTTATTTGCGCAGGACGTGAAACCACGATGCCTGCCTGCTTCACCATCCTCTGAGCTAAGTGGAGGAGCAAAGAAGAGTTCGCTTGCGGAAATACTCCGGTGAAGCGGAAATACTTAGCTGACGTAGTCACCTCTGAGATGGCTCGCTGCCTTTCCTTCGACAGTCTTGCTGAGATATACAGGATGATTCTAAAAACATGGGACAAACATTGAGGGGTGGTAGAGCTCACTAAAACAAACAATTATTGTATAGGAATATATGGGCGGAAGTGACGCGTTGAGGCACTAACAAACAAATAACACATTAACGGAAACATAAAATGTTCATTAGCAGCATACTTAACGAGTGATTCCGTACAGAAAATGTTAAAACAGTTGCTGGAAATGCATCCACCAACAGTCACGCATGCTTGGCGACCTCTACATATGGCGTGATTGGCTGACAATGGTGGCGTGCGTGAAATACCCGGCGTATTTGAATCTGTTCGCCAATCACTCCACCGACGCTACCAAGCCTGTATTACTGTCGGTGGTAGCAATTTTGAGCAATTATTATAAACATTGGTGTAAAAAGGCATTTAGCGGCGACGTTGTAAATAAACAATGTGTTGCATTTCACGTGTTATGTTTTTGTGTTTGTTGCTCAACGCGTCACTCCCGCCCATATATTCCTGTACAATAATTGTTTGTTTTAGTGAGCTCTACCACCCCTCAATGTTTGTGCCATGATTTTTGAATCACTCTGTATACTTGTGCCCATATCGTGTTTTCTTCAAGCACGTGTGACATCACCAGCATAACAGGACCTCGTACAGGAGCTAGGATCCTGTCAACCGCCAAGTTGTGACGCCACCAGGCGGCCATCTTGCATCCAGGCGACATTGACCTTGATCTCAAGCCCTCATCCTTGAACTCGTGGCCATGATTTTAAATTGCCTTGAACCGAAAATATTCCAAAAACTCCAAACAAATTCCAAAAAGAAAAAAAAGTTACAAACAAACATAAATTTTAAATTTTCGAAAATTTTGAAAAAGCATAATTTTAAGATCTACACACACAGGAGGTTCGGGGTCTGAAACAAAAATGGCGGAACACACATTCTTCCACGTTCTAATGCCGATATATACATTTTAAAGACTACACAGTTCTGGTACCAATTTTTATGAGGTTACATATTCCTCCAAAGGCTTGATGGTCCGATAAGATACTACAAATTTGAGCCAATTGTTTAATTTTGCGGGAAACTATATGTGCAACACGAGCACGCCCTATGTTACCCTGTGAACTGTGAAACTGAGCTGAAGCTGTGAAATTGTTAGAAAAGAAAGTAAACATTTTACAAATAGACTCATTCTTAGAATTATATGCATGGAAAAATAATTATTTTAGTTTTTACAAGTTTGCCAAACACTTTTAATTCACTGTTAAGATGGAACTACTTGCCCTCCATCGTTGCCAACTCTACTGGGAGCAAGTCGCCAGTGTGTCCGTCATGATGACATACGCAGGTGGGGACAGTGGCATTTCTCCAAGGTTGGTTCAAAAGTTCCCAACCAACCACGAACAGAACTCGGCCTACGTGGCCACTGCACACATCTACAAGAGAAGGCAGACTACGGGTATCGTTCTCTTCCTCTTTGTCTTGTTTGAAATGTACAAACACATACAAACAACACAGCAACGTTACTCTCTGTTCGCATTAGTCACTTTGCACGCCTGTTCCTCTATTGATGACAGTTTTCATTGCGAGACGTACAAATGTATATACTGTATATGTTGTGAACAAAGCAGGGAGAATAATGGACGTCAGTGAGCCTTCCTCGGCTGAAGTGACAACGACACTAATACTGGCACTATTGACCCGTGTATACAAACCACATCTCTTCAAAGTCCAATAGTAAAGTGAAAATAAACAGACTGCCGTCTAAGATGGAAGGAGGTATGAAACCTTGGCCCGACAGCCAAGGCATACCGGGCATCGTGTGAACATGTGTTCCGAGCAGAACAGAGTAGTGGAGTGTCAGATCAGTGCACAACTCTAGTGTAGTAGTAACATATGGACTAGTCCTTGTAGCGGGATAGAGCAGGATCAGCGTGCTCATGTCCTCGGAGCAGACGANAGTGTGTGGAGACAGCGTGCTCATGTCCTCGGAGCAGACGACAGCAGCGAAGAGTTTGGTTTTTTGTTTGTTAGCCATTCCAAGCATAATGCATACTGGCCTTAAAATTAGTTCTATGTGTATTTTGTTGAAATGCCAGTTTTTAATTGATTTCACTTTTAAATTTAACGGAAGGCTTGATTCTACTAGTGTTAATAATGTTCTAAAGTGTGTACTATTACTTAGTTGGTAAGGTAAATTTTATTTATTTCCTAGTTCTTAATTTTTTCTTGTTTGAATTTGGTGTTCTATTTGGCGTTGAAGGGTCTTGATTTGTTGAATTGTTGTTAGAAGGAAAAAGGGGAGTACCCCCGGTAAAAAACCTTCTGTTGATGTTGATGTGGATGTTGATGTTGATGTAGTTGTTGATGAGTCCTCTGTTTCTGTGGTGGAGTCTTGGGTGCTGGTTCTGGTTGTGTTGTGTGTTGAGTGACGGCTGTCGTGGAGGCCTTCGGTTTCCTGTTGCTCGTCTTCCTCGCTGATGTAAAAGAGGCGTTCATGCCGCTGTTCTCGAAGGTGGTCTGTGGACAAGAATGGCGGCTTGAGTCCTGCTATGTGGCTTGCGGGAGAAGCAGGCGAGAGCAGAGCGTGTGAGCGTGTGCACGGCGCAGGGTGAGTGGCGCTGTAGCCGGGAGGCTGCGGCACCGTGTAAGCGTGTGCGCGGGCAGAATGCACCGGCACAGGGGAGGGAGAGGGGAGGGTGCAAGAGGCCAGGGATGGGTGTTTCCGCTACCCGCTCTCCTGGAGGCGGTCATCTGTCGGCGGCGCAGGAAATACCAGCAGCACATCGCAGCGCGCAGGGACGTGGAACAGCGGCCTGCTTCCCCGACTCTGGCTGAGCACGTGCTCAGGAATAACTCTCTTCCTGGTCTGCCTCGCCGCTGATACATGCGTCCTACCTCGAACTGCTGGTCGCCATGCCTGGCCTGCCCGCTTTCTTATCGCGTTATCACGTATCTACACCACGAACCGACACGCGGCGGAGACGGTGACGTAACGTCTGCAGTGTGCGCTGTAACTTCCTGGCTTCGTGACGATGCAAGCGTGACCTTGAGTCGGCGCCGCGCATGCGCCAGCTCCGGGTGGGGGCCCGCGGCACCTGCGGACACCTTGGCAGGTAGTACATCTTGGGACTACGATGCGCCACCACGCTGATTTCGTTCCCAAACGAATGATCTCCCGTAGACACGTCGATTAAACCCACAAAAGCCGAGTATTCATTTCGTACTGTCATTTTCACCTAACCCGAAGAAAATGGTACCTGCCAACGCTGAGATGTTTGATAGAAACACCTCCGCAGTGTTCCAAACTCGGTCACACTCGGATTGTTTCTCGTTGGTGAAAACCCACTGTTGGTTACGTAGTTATAGTCTATTCGCGGTTTCTTCACGCCTTTGGAAACAAACCTTTGAAAAATCACCCATTAATGACATGTTCGGTTGTTTTCTAAGTATGCCATGTATCACAAGCGTTTTATAATTGCGTTGACACAAAACTACCATATTTTCGGTTAAATTGAAATTTTGTTTATATTTTACCTGCAAATTATAATATTTCATTTATAATTAATAACAATAAAAACTAAGCAATGCCTAGTAAGAAAAAGTTNTTTTACCTGCAAATTATAATATTTCATTTATAATTAATAACAATAAAAACTAAGCAATGCCTAGTAAGAAAAAGTTCATATGCAAAATATTATTACACCGAGTGCGCACAAACGCGGTGCATNATTTTACCTGCAAATTATAATATTTCATTTATAATTAATAACAATAAAAACTAAGCAATGCCTAGTAAGAAAAAGTTTATATGCAAAATATTATTACGCCGAGTGCGCACAAACGCGGTGATTGTCCCTTTGGTGTGGTTTTATAGATTTGGTTAAGCTTTGTTTGCACGAGGCGGAGGAATTTCCCGGAAGTAGAACTTCAGCAGGGCTTCAGTAACCGTGGATGGACTATAGTTACGAATGGCGCATGCTTCAGTCCCAGGACAGACGGACGGGGGACATCTTCGGATGGATATTCAACTGAGGAGCTTGGCGGACACAGCCGAGCTCTGCGGGTTTTATCATGGTGCTCCCGTGTTTGCCAGCCTAACTTCACGCCTCGTTGCTTCAGCCCTATATTACACGCTGTGCCGATCTCTGGCAGGACAGTGGGCTGCAATCATCACCACACTCTCCTCTCTCTCTCTCTCTCTCTCTCTCTCTCTCTCACATGTTGCCTGCAGGCAGTGGCTGCGTGAACCTTTACAGTTCACTAGTCGGCAACGAGCGAGCTAAATGGGATCGTTATCTGCTGTATTAATGGCGTTCAAACTGCCCATCCCCTCCCTGGGCGTATTTCAGTGGCGTGGGCGCGTTTGACATCTCAATGGTGAACACATCATTACTGCAACTGACCAGCAAAAACAGAAGAAGGTGGAGATTGTCGAAAGAAAAACTGGGGCTCTTGACGATTTGTTTAAGGTCAAGATGGAGAACGTCTGCATGGAAATAGTCCATTCTTTATTTATTTTATTAATTTCACAGATTGTTCAGGTATGAACTAACTGGTTTAATATACTTTTCTTTAAATATAGCAATATTTTTTTTATTACGATGGTTTGTAAGGGTGTTTACAAAATGTAAATTAGTTTTATGTATGTGCGTGTGTGTGTGCGCACGTGTGTGTGTGTGTGTGTATATATATATATATATATATTCGGCGCACTTTGCTACTACTAAAGGTAAATCATGCCTATTTTTGCAACGAAAATTATTTTTCTAAAAATAACGTCCACATCAGAAACAAATATAAAGCCATGAAAGTATAAAATATGAGTGTAGTGGACTCGTCTGCAATGAGGACTGCCAAGTGTGAGCAATGTCTAAGAACAGACTTCAGTGGTTGTGTTCAACTCTGCTTCACACGAACACACACACACAGGCGTGCAATCTGGGTGTGATTGGTGACACGATACGAATTTGAAAGAAAGATTTATGCAAATATCGTCTTGTCTGATTGTACGAATGCACTGTACGTGTGTCCACGTGCTCTCTCATATAACTTTACAAGTACTGGAAGTATCGTCGTGTATTTGTGCAGGAATATTACGTTAATATTGTCATCCTCTCATAACATTTCTGTTATGCATTTATAAAACTCTAAAAACTTTATCTTCTCAGTGGCCGAGTGTGATACGAACACGCTTCGTGTTTACGTCGGCAGTGCAACTTGCAACTTTATAGTGCTAGTTATTTAATTAGCTCACGCCAGTTCTTCCATGCGGTCATTATGTACCCACCCCTATCCTTCGCCCTGATACTAGTGATTCTTGAATGACATCATCTCACAGGTCGGAATGGCAATGGACTCTAAAAATTAATCCGTTCTTATAACTTTCCTGAATTGATTCCCTTCCCCGTAAATATAAATATAGAAAATTACATTTTAATGAAATTAGCTTCGAGATTCATCATGAAGTTATTTCCGATGTAGTAAATATGTAGTTTATCAATGCTATCTCATTAATATAATTCTTAAGTTGTGATCTGCATTCATCGAGTAGAGGGAAGTGTACTTTTGGCGGGAGGACGTGGATCTACGAGTATGCAGGTCTGCGTCTACGTGTGTGTCCGAGCACGCATATGAGAGAGCACGCTGTTATGGTGTGATCAGGCCTTAGCTGAACGGCTCGCCTGATCACACCTTCAAACATTAAACCTGGAAACGAGCGGGATTGCAACGCCACCATTTGGTCGTCGATCCTTGCGAAAGAGGACAGTTGCAGAAATCCCCTCCACCGGTCACTGAGCGGGGCCGCAGAACCACGCGCTTGATATAGGCTGGCGTAACACCCGGAACAAGCGTCTGTCGTCTTTAGTCCTTTGGGCGACCCGACCAGCGAAGCAGACCAGGAAGATGGGTGTGTCCAGCCGTCGTTAACCGTCTCGCAGAATCAGCCTCCGGCAACATTAACAAGGTGATGACTTTCCAGTTAGGTTTAATTAAAATGGCGTGAATCGTAATGTAATTAAATATAATCATCTTGGTATTCAATGTAAAGCTCCCCCGATCAATAGTCCTTTAAATAGCAACTGTATAATCTTCATGTAATAAAACCTCATCAGATATTGTTGTGCTCTACCGAATCATGAGTCATTACTGAGCTACGCCCCTAAATACTTTCAAGCACGAGCTGGCTGAAAGGCTAGTTCGTAACAACTTGCTCTGCACAGCCACTCTCTCTGTTTATCGCGGCTGTCTACAATGCCGTCGCGTGCAGTCCGCACTTCTGCGAGTGGAGACTTCACCACCAGCGCGCGGCTATGTTCTTTACCGTACAGGGAAAACAAGCGAAGCCAGTTTTTACTGTGGATTTAGACGGTTGTTTCCTGGTGTACAGGTCACGTGATCAATAGTAGCGCCAGAACATTGTGCCAGCTGTTCCTGCGCGTGTGTTTTCAAGTGTATTAAAAACGACCGGAATTAACGTACAACCACTTTTGACCTTAACGATAATATATATAAAGCGTGTGTGTGTTTGTCTCAGTTAACTAAGTATTAATTTATCCGTTAAATATGTAAAGTAATTAATTGCTTACATTTCATATGGAAGTGTTGTGTAGGGCGTTTCGGTTGACTTACTTCCCATTTCGTATACATTTGCCTTGAAAACATGCCACGAAATAATTTTCTGAGGACAATAGCAGCTTTTAAAAGAACTAAAATGGAATATAATAACAGTTGGTATTATTAATAGATGTCTGCTATTTGTAGGAAAGTCGCTGTTTATATTCTGAAACAACTAGAGTGCAACGACATGGCCTTGGGTTTAGCTGAAGAAACCCAGTACGCCATAATTGCGTTATGTCAAACTGTTCTATTGTCAGTTATGTCAGTAAAGTGGCCTATATCTCACTCCGACGTGTAACCAAGAGAATTGTAATTGGTTAGTTTTGATTAGATTACCCGCGAAATCAGCCTTTTAAAAAAAAAATATTTTTGCCGTATAGAACAGGTTCTTCAAACATTTGAGCTTTTGCTTCGCTGCATTCATTTGGTACTTTTATAGAATGGGGGATTTTCAGAAAGTCGGGAAAATAATACCTGCAAATGTTATATATGGTCATTACTAATCTCACACAAGTCATACAATTTTATTTGTTGAAAATAACTTAAACTGATGAATGTGATAATCTTATAAGATCAGGGCTGTGTCTGCAACAGTGCAATGTTTGATAAATGGAATAAGTAAAGTCATATGTACAATGATGATATAATGGGCCTGCTACCTGGAGTTAATGTCTGTGAGACACAGAAACATGTGAGTGGTAAGGGTGATATTGCTGCCACACACAGGACACTAACAAGCATGCAGTGTGTGTGTCGGCTACATGCAACTATGGACCTTAACAGTGACCCTGTCATTATATCGGTGGGTAGTCTTCAGGGTTCACATAGTAGTTTTGTATATATTTTAAGATATGGCGGACTGAAAAAGCAATGTTATCTATATCGCACGGTTTCAAGATGTCATTTTCTTATGTGTATAATGTCTTAAAATTACCCACCTACCCTCATTTGAAATGTATGTAATCTTAGTATATAGCCAGAGCATTGTAAACCATTTGATAGTTTCGTTAGTAAATGTGTATAACAAACACACTGCAATTCAGCCCAAGCACAGTGTAGGTAGGCCCCTTAATGGAAGTTAAAAACAAAAACCAGAACTGGACAATTTAACCTGCATTGTATATTTAACGCTCATGTAGTTCAAAATGTCCCATCTTTTTTCTGCCTCAATTTTTATGCTTATTAGTTACGTTGGTCAGAATAAAAACAAGAACTTTAACTTGGTGGTGGAGAGGGGGCGTGTATTTTGGCACCCTTAAAAATGTCGTAAAATGTCAAGTCTGGCCACACATTTACCATACACTGTAGGCTGCCATGGGGCAATAATGCATAGTTGTAGGCAGTGCAGTCTGTGTAATACTGTAACAGAAATGCAAAATATTTGAACAATTTTGTATGCAGAACACAGACTCAGTTTTCTGATGCAAGCACATACATATAAAAAGTTAGTACCAAGTTGTAGATCGTACCCCAACTCGACTTACAATCAACTATGAATCTGGATNCAATAATGCATAGTTGTAGGCAGTGCAGTCTGTGTAATACTGTAACAGAAATGCAAAATATTTGAACAATTTTGTATACAGAACACAGACTCAGTTTTCTGATGCAATCACATACATATAAAAAGTTAGTATCAAGTTGTAGATCGTACCCCAACTCGACTTACAATCAACTATGAATCTGGACCACAATCCCTTCCCCAAATTTCCATTTTCCTTCAGTTACTATTCCTCTTCTGGTTAAACAACAGCAAGTTAAAGGACCTGTTTTTCCGACACATAAATTTACACAGGAATGTTGTTATTTTGTACACTGACACAACTGCAATGCCAAAGTTAGTTGTTATAGAGCAGTGGCGCAAAAAGTGAGTGTGTGCATATTACTGAGGCATGTAGCCTAGCGAATAGTAACTAGATGTAGTGCCATAAATGCAAACCTCAACATGCCAGAAGTTTTTTAATTTATATGATTCTGATGCTGTGAACCATCTCAATTTAACTTCATTGCATATGGGTATTGGTGCAAAGGGGTTTAATGATAAAGTAATCTTAGGATACGTAATAGAATGTACACAAGTTAAGTAACAAATGAAGTTTTTTTAACTGTGGGCACTGGATAAGTTCACACTGCAAAGATGCAAGGGGCCGCGGTGGCTGAGCGGTTAGACTGCTCGCCTCCCACCAAAGCGAACCGGGTTCAATCCCCGGCCGGGTCACTCCAGGATTTTCGCATGTGGGAATCGTGCCGGACGATGCCGCTGGTCGGAGGATTTTCTCTGGGATCTTCCGTTTCCCTCGTCCTTTCATTCCGGCGCTGCTCCATACTCACCTCAATCACCCTCATCGGCTGTCAAGACCTCGCTGTCAAGAGCCGCTCAAACCTCTTCACTCACTCCAAGGATGCAGTCTTCCTAGTAAATTACAATTGAAATACAAACTAGAACACAAATATATATTTTTTATGCATTCTGATAAACCAGGTGCAAAACTAAACAATGCGTACATGCTCCATGTTGAGATTTAAGGGAACTGCCTTCTTGGCCCCCCGCCCCTCTTGCCAATCTACGGGTTCAAGCGAGGAGTTTGTTCCTGCTGCACTAACAAGTGTGCTGTCCACAACAGCTGACTTCGCCATACAGCTGCACTAGAGGTTTAAGAAGCTACAATCTGAGTACTGTATTATTTACCTACTCATTACTAATGTAGCAGTGCTTGTTTATATATCTCCACGACTATAATATACATGTATGTGTACATATGCAGGATGATTCTAAAATCATGGGACAAACATTGAGGGGTGGAAGAGCTCGCTAAAACAAACAATTATTGTATAGGAATATATGGGCGGAAGTGACGCGTTGAGGCACAAACACACAAACATAACACATTAATGGAAACACAAAATGTTCATTAGCAGCACATCTAACAAGTGATACCGTACAGAGAATGTTAAAAACGTTGCTGGAAATGCATCCACCAACAGTCACGCATGCTTGGCGACCTCTACATATGGCGTGATTGGCTGACAATGGTGGCGTGCGTGAAATACCCGGCGTATTTGAATCTGCTTGCCAATCACTCCACCGACGCTACCAAGCTTGCATTACTGTCGGTGGTAGCAATTTTGAGCAATTATTATAAACATTGCTGTAAAAAGGCATTTAGCGGCGACGTTGTAAATAAACAATGTGTTGCATTTCATGTGTTATTTTTGTGTTTGTGCCTCAACGCGTCACTCCCGCCCATATATTCCTATACAATAATTGTTTGTTTTAGTGAGCTCTACCACCCCTCAATGTTTGTCCCATGATTTTAGAATCATCCTGTATATATATATATATATATATATATGTGTGTGTGTGTGTGTGTGTGTGTGTGTGTGTGTGTGTGTGTGTGTGTGTATACAGGATGATTCTAAAATCATGGGACAAACATTGAGGGGTGGTAGAGCTCACTAAAACAAACAATTATTGTATAGGAATATATGGGCGGAAGTGACGCGTTGAGGCACAAACACAAAAACATAACACATTAACGGAAACATAAAATGTTCATTAGCAGCATACTTAACGAGTGATTCCGTACAGAAAATGTTAAAACAGTTGCTGGAAATGCATCCACCAACAGTCACGCATGCTTGGCGACCTCTACATATGGCGTGTGATTGGCTGACAATGGTGGCGTGCGTGAAATACCCGGCGTATTTGAATCTGCTTGCCAATCACTCCACCGACGCTACCAAGCTTGCATTACTGTCGGTGGTAGCAATTTTGAGCAATTATTATAAACATTGCTGTAAAAAGGCATTTAGCGGCGACGTTGTAATTAAACAATGTGTTGCATTTCATGTGTTATTTTTGTGTTTGTTGCTCAACGCGTCACTCCCGCCCATATATTCCTATAAAATAATTGTTTGTATTAGTGAGCTCTACCACCCCTCAATGTTTGTCCCATGATTTAAGAATTATCCTGTATATCTGCATGTATGTATACACACAGGTAGATCGTAACAGTGTATTTAAACTGCGTACATTTTATTTTACGTACATTAACACATGTCAAATCTCGCAGGATTGTTTTTCTATGAAAAACATTTTATTCCTGGTGAGGTCGCCCAGGATGTTCGCATGTGGGAAACATGACGGATGTCGCCACTGGCTGGTTGGTTTTCTCAGGGTTCTGTGGTTTCCTCCCACCATTACATTTCATTGCTGCTCCATATCTACCTCACTTTAACCACATCAACACTGAGATCCTGAGTTGTTAAGCGACTGCTAAATCTCTCACTATCATTTACAACTGGTAGATCAATGGCCAAGGACTAACACAAAATCTGGAAAAGAATGGGAGCTATTTTTTTTATGTGATGTGCTCTGACTGAATACGTACAGCAAGTTTCACATTAAAGTAAATACACATCTCTCGACTTATTCTTGGTTTGTTCAGACTACAGAAAATACGGGTGACAGCATTATGTTTAGAGCTGAAATATGTCATTTTCCAATTTTTCTTACCATTTTCATAAATGCAGCTAAACAGCATAATTGAATTATGCGTTATTTGTAAATCAATTTTCATTTTCCCTAATACAATATGAGTGGCCAAAGCGCTGCCACAGCTCTGGCAGTTACTGCTGCAAGCAGCATCGCAGCTTCAACTGAATAAACTGACTGCTGCTAGCGACAATGCTTTTATATAGAGAGGTGTTTGTTTGTCAAGTTTCTGCAGCGAAGTTTCTGAGATATTGAAACTGAATATTCTTAATGTGTCCGGAGGAGAAGTTCACACTAAAAATAATAATTGCACGAGTTGGTAGTCAACAACAAAGGCATTTTGCCACATGCGTGTCTGTGGGCCATTTTGACAATGTTAGTAAACGTGCGCTTGTTNTAATAATTGCACGAGTTGGTAGTCAACAACAAAGGCATTTTGCCACATGCGTGTCTGTGGGCCATTTTGACAATGTTTAGTAAACGTGCGCTTGCCATCTATATCACTGCGCTGCATGCACCTGTCACCTATTGTTCTTCAACAAAGTATCCTAATCTAATTAAACTACCCGAACTAACCTGACAAGCTGGAGAATAAGTTTTAATACAGTTTAACCTAACCATTATAATAACGTGGTTGCTTTATTATCTCTTAAAGTGTATTTATAGATATATCTCATTGTAAACAATTCTATTGTTTCAAATAAAAAACATTTTCCCTCCCCTATGTGAAATCCTTTAGCATGTTGGGCTGAATTAAAATCGTGGCTACTGACTGACTTAGCCCTACTAAATTGCACTTTTGGGGAAAGATGAAACATAATTTTTGTAGATATAGAAAATACAATTATCCAGAAATGTCTCCTGCCCCCTTTTTTTCTTCTGAAAAGTTGCTAAAATACTTGATTGTCCAGTGCAGACAATGCAGCAAAAATCTCCATTTCAGTGTTAGTTATGCACCACAGGTAACTTAACCATATCCAATACTGTAGAGGCAATAAATAAAACTGTGCCCTACATATATGGTAAACAAATATAGAACTGTATCAGAACAGAGAACTAATGCATGTAATGAGAGGGAATAACTAAAATCGGATTTGAATTTATCTACCAGAAACCATTTACTATATTGACATTACATATGTATACAGGAGATGAAGCCATATTGAAAACGAAACTATTGAGTCATTGTCAGTGTTAGAAATGAAAAATAGAAAGGTCAGCAAATAATTATTTATTCGTGGTTCAAGAACATTTGAACGTTGCCTTCCAAAAATCCTGCTAGGCTGCTGGCCGCNAGCAAATAATTATTTATTCGTGGTTCAAGAACATTTGAACGTTGCCTTCCAAAAATCCTGCTAGGCTGCTGGCCGCCGTCTTGTTGCACGCATTACAGATAAGCAACCTGCATTTCATATACCTATAACATTTGCACACTGCCACACGAAAATCAACTTCGATGCCATATTATTGTGAATTCGAACACTTTCAAGAAACATGCTTTCTTGCATCGAAACTTGGTTGTCAACATAAAGAAGAGTGACGCCGCCAACATACCAGCAGGTACCATAGGTTTATTTTAGGAAGACTATAATTATAACAACTGGACGTAAAGCATACTCTGCTACACAACGGTAGCACGCTTGTTGTATGTTATCTGAAACACGTGCTTATTGTCGCCCATTACCGAACACTGGGTGTATGTGGTCTCTCGCCGGTAGCTTCATTACAGCATTCTGGTACAAAACATAAAAAAGGAATAGGGGCGTGTATCAAACCTTTATTTGTATTATCACGTTATAACATGGTAGGATCTCCGCTGAAAGTTTCATAGAGACGCGTTATCGACGGCAAGACTGCGTGCTTTGCGCGTAGAGGCGATGACAGAGTTGATGCGCATGTCTCGGTCGCCCCTAGCGCTGTGTGAGGGGCACTGCGCTCCACGTCTCCCCTCTGTCGCGACCCTGGAGCTGAGCGGATACTAGGTACACGTCGCTCTCACGAGATGAGCTGCTGGGGGATGAACATCGTGCTCGTGGCTGCTCTCTCTCCGGGAAGGCGAGGACTCCTGCGAGTACGGCGGGACTGCAGCAGCTCGGGTGCGGCGACTACTCCGCTACTCGTCGCGTCCCCAGGTGGCGGATAGGGGATCCCCCAGGCTCTGGGGTGGCTAGGAATANGGGTGCGGCGACTACTCCGCTACTCGTCGCGTTCCCAGGTGGTGGGTAGCGGATCCCCAGGCCCTGGGGTGGCCGGGAATACTCTAGTACCAGCCCGCGGACCAACTGCAGGTGCGACAGCGCCGTCGTCGTGGACGTCGGGGACCTGGGTAGCTCAGTACGAGATGGCGATGCACATCGTGCAGGAGGCAGCTGGGGAGGGGGATCTTGAGGTGCCGCGGGCGAAGTGTAGCGAACCTCACTGCAGGATTCTGCTGACTGCGGATGCGTGAGGAATGGATTGGAATGCGTCAGACCTCGGAAGCTTCCTGCCGCCAGTCTGGTAGATCCCGGATGTCCCGCCCGAGCTTAGAGCTCACCAAAGAGAAGGCCGACGGACAACTTTGGTGCATGGTGAGGGGGTGGCTCCCCTGTAAAGCCTCTCCACCTTCACCCACGGCGTGGAGACCCTGATGTCGGCGCGGAAGAGCGAAGATGGAGTAGGTGCCATGACTGAGCTGCCC
>NQII01000248.1:340270-368644 GCA_002778355.1 Clitarchus hookeri | reverse complement strand
GGAGGAATAACTTGAGAGCAGAACTTTAGCAGGACTTCACGAAAGTTGGAAGTAACCATGAATGGACCATAACATAAACTCGTCGTTCATAATTCGCAATGTAGTGCTACCAGATATGCTGTATCTTCGATATATAAAACACTCGTTTCGGCAATCTTTTTTTATACACTGATGAGCCAAAAAAACTGGTACACCTGCATAATATCGTGTAGGCCCTCCGAGCACGCAGAAGTGCCGCAAGATGACGTGGCATGGACTCGACTAATGTCTGAAGGTATGCAGGAGGCAATTCACACCATGAATCCTGCAGCGCAGTCCACAAATCCAATCTATGCCAATTTGAGAAAGGGTTGCACGTCTGTCACGTTAAATGATTCTCGTCAGTCGTCATTTGTCCCGTTCGTTCACATTCTTTTTCCGGCCCCAGCGATGTCGAAGATTCGATGTTTTACCGGATTCCCGATTTCCACTGTACACTCGTTTATGTCGCCAGCCCAAATTTGGTTTCTGTCTAACTGAAACTGTAGCTTTGCTGCGTGTTCCAGTCTCTTTGACGTGTAGTTTTGTCTGCAGCCCGATACTCATTTAAGTTGTTTCCATATGCTGTGCGTCTACGATTCTTGTCTCGCGTTGAGCGTAAATACCTCATTTTAAATGTGTTTTTTGTCCTTTTAATCGATGGAGCTCTGATGGGTCGTTCGACTGCCTCCGCCGATACTTCTCTTTTAAGTTAATTTTATTAAAGGTTTTAATACGTATATTTGGTTAAAGGAGGCTTTACTGCCCTCCTTCCTTCTTTGCTTATTATCTAAACTCTAGTCAACGTATTTCTATTTTGCAATTTTTTAAACATTTGCGCTTATTGCATTCAAGTTGTAATTCTGTATTTTCCGTTATAATCTACATCGAATTGTATGGGCAGTTCATTGAATACTCTTACGTTCATTAACATATTTTGTTGAACTTTTAACCTTTTGTAGGCATTATTTGGATTCTGGAAATGTTTGTAATGATCAACTTTATGAATTGAAGAAGTTTTAAAACCCCTTTTTATTGTGCTACCAGTTATTATAAAAATATTTTGCCAAAATATAAGCTTTAAAATAGTTTGTTTGTGTTTACTTACCTGTGCGTCGGCACAAGTGAGCACTTTTTAAGGCCCTTCATCAGGCACAAAAACAAAACATAGTATTTCGTTGTGACCTCAGACGTTAATTTCTGAAAGATATAAAACATTTACGTTGTGTTTATTAGTCACATGGCAATTTCCATAGTAACGGTTGGCGGAAGGATACATACAATCTGGAAGGATCTTTTAAGCACGGCCTTGAAATGTGCTTACTTTACCGTGAACAGTGACACACGTAAGGGGGTGCGACAGGCAAATCCCTTCCCCTGAGAATCCGAATTTTCGGATAGTTATTTCAGTACGATATTGTAGGATTGGAGAGTAACTTCCGCGCCTTGCTGATATCGCATAAGGAAGCTACGTGGAGATGCAGTTCAAGTTTTCATAATTTAAATGTTGCGCTAATTCAGTAAAACGCTGAAGCTTGGCGGATGTACTTATAAAACTATTGAAACTTTTTTGCTCAAAGAAGTTATTGTCAGAGGAACATGCATGATTCCGTCATCAAATAAGCTTAATTATAGCTCAGTATTAACCTTTGAGTTGAGTTGAGAGATTTAAGTGGCTCTTAACCACAAGGTCTTTAGAGCTGATGAGGGCTAAATGAGGTGATAATGGATTAGCGCCGGAATGCAGGGGCAGGGGGAAACAGGAGATCCCCGAGAAAACTCGCCGACCAGCGGCATCGCCCGGAGCGATATTCCCACTTGCGAAAATCTGGGAGTGATCCGGCCGGGGATTGAACCCGCCTCGCAGTGGTGGGAGGCGAGCAGTCTAACCGCTGAGCCACCGGATTCACAAGGGATGGGAGGGGAGGGGGGAGAGACANCTGCCCAGTTCGCCGACGCACTCGACGAGTAGCAGGGGGGGGGGGCTGCATTCAATAGCTGCTGTCAATGTTATTGTGCTGGTTCGCCTGCACAGGAATATTGACAGCAGTTCCACCTCAAGGGCGCTTGCACCCACAACCCCGCCCCCTCTCTTCTAGATTTTCCTCTCCACGATAAAGAGCATGGAATCCACACCTGCTGTCTCCTGTAGCATTTTCAGTAATGCATGAATAAGTTTTGAAGTTCTTTCCTGTCGGGAGGGTTTTTACGGTGCCTATGCGAGTTTTCTCCCTCCCTCTTCTTAGCTATAGCCTCAGCTATAGTTACTCTTAGGGATGCAGTTCATGGCCCCAATNGGGGGGCGGGCGGGACTGCGGGAGCGACCGACAGTCGACTCGCCTGCGCTCGGCCACGCTCGGCGCTCGCTCGTTTGCGAAATGTAAAAAACCTAACAAAAGCCGGACAAGCCGGACACCGTTTATTTTGGCCGGACACGCAATCAAAAAGCCTAACTATGTCCGGCTTTATCCGGACGCCTGGCAACCCTAGCCTCAGCTATAGTTACTCTTAGGGATGCAGTTCATGGCCCCAATTGCGGCCATGGCTGCCTTAATCCCTCTCTGCCGTGATGCACGCCTACTTGTATGAAATACCCTCTCCTGTAGGCGTATGGGGCCTAGCCCTGAGACGCATTTAGAACCCGTCCCTGCCTCGGACATACACTTAATACTTAGAAGTAGGGTAGGTTAAAAAAAAACGTCGTTCTCAAGGCGACGTGGCGAGGTGAACCTACCGTGGTATCCCGTCGCCTTCCGCACTGCACACTTCCTGGCCTCTCTGCCGGGAACTCAAGTGGCAGGCAAGCGCGTAACCAGGGAGGCTTGCCACTTGCAAATCCGCACTAACAATCCCATACCAGTGTGATGTGTTGGTCACGCAGGCGTAAAGGCAGCTTCACATTGAAAATAACGTTGGGCTCGTTACGTTAACTTTGCGTTAACTATACACCAACATTTCTTTTAATATAGCAGCTGTGTTCATATTGCAGTTATCTTCTATACGCGGTGTCTTCACACTTTTTAATAATCAAAACTTTAAAAAACACCCTATGTACGATGCGTGTGGTTTTATCGTAAATATGTCGTTTGTCCCAAGCGTTTTATACTTCTGTTAACATCAATGAATCGATTTTTTATTTTTNGGCAGCTTCACATTGAAAATAATGTTGGGCTCGTTACGTTAACTTTGCGTTAACTATACACCAACATTTCTTTTAATATAGCAGCTGTGTTCATATTGTAGTTATCTTCTATACGCGGTGTCTTCGCACTTTTTAATAATCAAAACTTTCAAAAACACCCTATGTACGATGCGTGTGGTTTTATCGTCAATATGTCGTTTGTCCCAAGCGTTTTATACTTCTGTTAACATCAATGAATCGATTTTTTATTTATTTTTTGGTTAAGTTGATAGTTTAATTACATTTTATCTATAAATAATTATATTCAATTCATATTTAATACGAATANTTTTTTTGGTTAAGTTGATAGTTTAATTACATTTTATCTATAAATAATTATATTCAATTCATATTTAATACGAATAAAATCAGAGGCAATATAGGATAGATTGGTAAAGCCTAGTAAAAAAAGTTCTTATGAATAATATTATCAAAGCGTGTACGCACGAATACCGTGCGTTGTCTCTTTATTGTAATTTTCTGGACTTAGTTAAGCGTTATATGCAAGAGATGGAGGAATAACTTGAGAGCAGAACTTTAGCAGGACTTCACGAAAGTTGGAAGTAACCATGAATGGACCATAACATAAACTCGTCGTTCATAATTCGCAATGTAGTGCTACCAGATATGCTGTATCTTCGATATATAAAACACTCGTTTCGGCAATCTTTTTTTATACACTGATGAGCCAAAAAAACTGGTACACCTNGTATCTTCGATATATAAAACACTCGTTTCGGCAATCTTTTTTTATACACTGATGAGCCAAAAAAACTGGTACACCTACATAATATCGTGTAGGCCCTCCGAGGACGCAGAAGTGCCGCAAGATGACGTGGCATGGACTCGACTAATGTCTGAAGGTATGCAGGAGGCAATTCACGCCATGAATCCTGCAGCGCAGTCCACAAATCCAATCTATGCCAATTTGAGAAAGGGTTGCACGTCTGTCACGTTTAATGATTCTCGTCAGTCGTCATTTGTCCCGTTCGTTCACATTATTTTTCCGGCCCCAGCGATGTCGAAGATTCGATGTTTTACCGGATTCCCGATTTCCACTGTACACTCGTTTATGTCGCCAGCCCAAATTTGGTTTCTGTCAAACTGAAACTGTAGCTTTGCTGCGTGTTCCAGTCTCTTTGACGTGTAGTTTTGTCTGCAGCCCGATACTCATTTAAGTTGTTTCCATATGCTGTGCGTCTACGATTCTTGTCTCGCGTTGAGCGTAAATACCTCATTTTAAATGTGTTTTTTTTCCTTTTAATCGATGGAGCTCTGATGGGTCGTTCGACTGCCTCCGCCGATACTTCTCTTTTAAGTAAATTTTATTAAAGGTTTTAATACGTATATTTGGTTAAAGGAGGCTTTACTGCCCTCCTTCCTTCTTTGCTTATTATCTAAACTCTAGTCAACGTATTTCTATTTTGCAATTTTTTAAACATTTGCGCTTATTGCATTCAAGTTGTAATTCTGTATTTTCCGTTATAATCTACATCGAATTGTATGGGCAGTTCATTGAATACTCTTACGTTCATTAACATATTTTGTTGAACTTTTAACCTTTTGTAGGCATTATTTGGATTCTGGAAATGTTTGTAATGATCAACTTTATGAATTGAAGAAGTTTTAAAACCCCTTTTTATTGTGCTACCAGTTATTATAAAAATATTTTGCCAAAATATAAGCTTTAAAATAGTTTGTTTGTGTTTACTTACCTGTGCGTCGGCACAAGTGAGCACTTTTTAAGGCCCTTCATCAGGCACAAAAACAAAACATAGTATTTCGTTGTGACCTCAGACGTTAATTTCTGAAAGATATAAAACATTTACGTTGTGTTTATTAGTCACATGGCAATTTCCATAGTAACGGTTGGCGGAAGGATACATACAATCTGGAAGGATCTTTTAAGCACGGCCTTGAAATGTGCTTACTTTACCGTGAACAGTGACACACGTAAGGGGGTGCGACAGGCAAATCCCTTCCCCTGAGAATCCGAATTTTCGGATAGTTATTTCAGTACGATATTGTAGGATTGGAGAGTAACTTCCGCGCCTTGCTGATATCGCATAAGGAAGCTACGTGGAGATGCAGTTCAAGTTTTCATAATTTAAATGTTGCGCTAATTCAGTAAAACGCTGAAGCTTGGCGGATGTACTTATAAAACTATTGAAACTTTTTTGCTCAAAGAAGTTATTGTCAGAGGAACATGCATGATTCCGTCATCAAATAAGCTTAATTATAGCTCAGTATTAACCTTTGAGTTGAGTTGAGAGATTTAAGTGGCTCTTAACCACAAGGTCTTTAGAGCTGATGAGGGCTAAATGAGGTGATAATGGATTAGCGCCGGAATGCAGGGGCAGGGGGAAACAGGAGATCCCCGAGAAAACTCGCCGACCAGCGGCATCGCCCGGAGCGATATTCCCACTTGCGAAAATCTGGGAGTGATCCGGCCGGGGATTGAACCCGCCTCGCAGTGGTGGGAGGCGAGCAGTCTAACCGCTGAGCCACCGGATTCACAAGGGATGGGAGGGGAGGGGGGAGAGACACCCAGACTGCAGGTAGAGGACGCTTGTTGGAGCAGGTTGGGGACTGGAGCAGCTGGGGCGGTGTAACACAATGCCTTGTGTAGAGGGGAGACCTGAATGCACTAGCGGCGCGGCGCGGCCAGCAGCTCCTACGCCGCCCCAGTGCAGACACACGCCGCTGCCCTGCAGTTACCACTGCATCACCTCAAGCTTGGTTCACGTCCCTCAGTACACCCACTATCACCACACATCAAAGCCGCAAATGCACGAATGACAACCGCTACATCAGCTGCCGAAAGATTCTCCATAGTAATGGAAACAACGAGCGCCCTCAGCAGCCCATAATAGTTTAATCCTACAAACAGTGCATCGGGGTTTATACAGGGCGTACTCCCCTTTTTCCCCAATATAAATATAGATGATCTCAATATTATGAATAAAGTTTTAACACCATCCCTACCTTTAAGTTGATAATAAGAATGGAAAGTTAATTAAATATTACCCTTACACAGTAACTTTAAAAGCCATGGCCTCTAGATTTTAATCGTTTGCAATTGAACTAAATAACCTTAAATTTTAACTTTAACTCTAATTCCTAATATAAATTAAGCCAGTGTTTGATTCGGTATGGCTTACCAAACAGATATAGTTTAGATTTAAAAAAAAAAAAATGGGCGTGTATGCGAACCGCGCGTTACACGTAACGCGGTGAGTCATGACGCTCCACGCAGGCTCGTCAGTTTTGTGTAATAAACACAAATGTCGGGGGAAAACTGTCATTGCTTTCCACATCGAAAACTCTGAAAATTNTTCCTAATATAAATTAAGCCAGTGTTTGATTCGGTATGGCTTACCAAACAGATATAGTTTAGATTTAAAAAAAAAATAATGGGCGTGTATGCGAACCGCGCGTTACACGTAACGCGGTGTGTCATGACGCTCCACGCAGGCACGTCAGTTTTGTGTAATAAACACAAATGTCGGGGGAAAACTGTCATTGCTTTCCACATCGAAAACTCTGAAAATTTAAGCTTAAACAGCCGTATTGTGTTTTTACTTCGATGTCAAGAACAGTTTGCGAAATTACAGCGTTCGTGATTTATACAAACTTCGCTAACGACTAGGAGGTGCAGGCCATTACCTCCAGAACAAAATGCGCGTGGGAGATTTAGACATGTCTGTATGGAAGTTTGAATGAATCGTGTGTAATGAACATTGATATGCTCAAAAAGAGTTAAATTTTGTTTCATGGGATATTAAAAATTGCGAAACTTTATTGTAAATAATCTGCGTTTCGCGTGAGCATTTCAATACATCAAAGAAACATAATTGATTAACTGTGGTAATGTAAAGTTATCGAAATACTTACAAATGANTGAGCATTTCAATACATCAAAGAAACATAATTGATTAACTGTGGTAATGTAAAGTTATCGAAATACTTACAAATGAAAACCACAATATAATCCTATTATAAATTTTATGATTCATTCATCATCATTTCCATGAGCAGATTATTGGCGACAATAAAAACAAAACCATGAAAGGCAAACGTATCGCAATGTCATTGGTCTGCAAGATCGCGTGTTACAAACTTTACATAGATTAGATTAGAAAACGCCTTTATTAATATTGTGGCGAAGTAAGGGAAATATGTGTTCTCTTCCACTTAACTACAGTTTACCATTTAGATTCACATGTTACACTTAAAAGTACAAAATTGTACTTAAAATTACTATACAAGTTCATAAATTATCACTGGACAACGAAATTAATTATGATTATTCTTACAAGTGATTCAGCAAATAATTCCTAAAAGAATAACAAATACTTTCCCTGTTTTATACACACACACACACACTTCAGGGCATTCGTATTAACTGATTGAAATTTAAACATACATCTATAAAACAGAAGCACACACACACAGCTACAAACACGAGCACACATACACACGTACACAACCTCGACAGATCTCCAGTCAAATGCGACAGTCTCGGCTAGAGCGCACACACTTGAGTTCAACATCAATATAATACCGGTTAATTATTAGTACTACATCACACCGCATGCTCCCATTCAAGGTCATAACGGAGCTATTTACTTACGTGAACGTAAACGTGAAACGATAGTAATAGGTCTCGCTGCAACACGCAAGCAAGTCAGAGTACAGCCTGGTCACGTGAACGTGTTACTTGTTACGTGTTACGTTAAGTCACCGTAATCCCAGCCGTAGGGCCCGTAGGCTACACCCTGGTAGGAGACACTGACAACTACACTCCCTAGTCAAATACTGTCTGTAATACCAGTTCCTGCGCGTGTACGAGTATCTCGGTAAATGTTCTGGGACTATAACGTTATTCCAGGAAAGGTAAGCAACTATAATGTACAGTCGCCATTTTTTACTTTTATCTTATTAAATATATTTAAAGACAATAATATTGAAAGTGGTTAAAAATAGCAAATTCAAGGCTCCCCTGCGTAGTTTTCTCATATGAAAAGAGGGGAGTACAAAGTGACACGTGTAGTTTGATCCATTGCCTTACATCGCGTGTAATGTTATCCTACCCCAAAATATAATTTTCGACAAATTCAGCAATGCATGTTGAGACCTTGGCAGGAGCCGGCACAACACGTACTTATGTGACCTTGAGGCGGTTAGAATGTTTCACCAGGAATTACAAGAGCTCTAACCCGTCACACAAACACATTGGTTTATTATAACAATCGTTTAAATGTTTTTACACCTGTAGAATTGGACTTATTCTCGAATGCTGGGAAATATATAATGTTTGGCCTTTGGTTTCATATTTCAATTTTACAAAGTCCAGGTTATTACTTTTAAGAATCGCAGGGTGGTTGGAAAGAGTGGAAAGGGACATCCGTCACCCCTTTCCTGTCTCACTGGGGAGGAGGGGGGGGGGTGCTGCAAGGAAGCAATGCATATTAAGTTTCATGCTTCATGAATATTTACTAAACACGGAGGTCGATAATACAGCGAAATAGTAATGTTCATACTGGTATGATAAGAACTTTGTGTTAAAATATGTGAATACAAAATAATTTGCACATAAAGACTGGCATTATTGATTTTGAAACTAATTTTTTGGGAAGAAGAACTTTTTGCAGTGCCTGAGAAGCCACAATCTTAAGGCCTCTTCCTCCCTTAGTCGAAAAATGCCTCGATGCCTCTGAAAATAGGTGTTATAAATCTGCAAATTTGTGCACTATTATCAGTTAACTGGAAAACAGTATTTCGNCGATGCCTCTGAAAATAGGTGTTATAAATCTGCAAATTTGTGCACTATTATCAGTTAACTGGAAAACAGTATTTCGGAAATATAAATTAAAAAACAGGAAAGTAGTTTTTTATATTAGATCGTGTCAAAAAAGTGTTAGGCCACATCACAGAATTTTCATTGCCTTGCAAACACAGTAGCAAGTGTTTCATAGTTGGTATTCATTCCTTGCAGCTGTTGGCAACTCCGCAAGTTCTGATACGCGCTGTGCTTAAAGGAAAATGCAACGTTCAACAGGACGAGGAAAGTTTCTTCCTGACAGAAGGAAAGAAAGTATCTAGACAAAGCAGTTTACCTTGACTCGTTGTCCTCCGTTCAAACTCAGAATGGCGTGTAAGAAACAAGTGTTGACCTTTCTACCGCGTCGCCTGTCGCGTGAGGTCTAGTTCAAACACGCGACGAATTAACTACTTTACGACAGTTCTTATGTCAGAGCTCACAGGAATGTGTGGCTTCTGATAGTTTCGCAAACTTNCGATGCCTCTGAAAATAGGTGTTATAAATCTGCAAATTTGTGCACTATTATCAGTTAACTGGAAAACAGTATTTCGAAAATATAAATTAAAAAACAGGAAAGTAGTTTTTTATATTAGATCGTGTCAAAAAAGTGTTAGGCCACATCACAGAATTTTCATTGCCTTGCAAACACAGTAGCAAGTGTTTCATAGTTGGTATTCATTCCTTGCAGCTATTGGCAACTCCGCAAGTTCTGATACGCGCTGTGCTTAAAGGAAAATGCAACGTTCAACAGGACGAGGAAAGTTTCTTCCTGACAGAAGGAAAGAAAGTATCTAGACAAAGCAGTTTACCTTGACTCGTTGTCCTTCTCCGTTCAAACTCAGAATGGCGTGTAAGAAACAAGTGTTGACCTTTCTACCGCGTCGCCTGTCGCGTAGGGTGAGGTTTAGTTAAAACACACGGCGAATTAACTACTTTACGACAGTTCTTATGTCAGAGCTCACAGGAATGTGTGGCTTCTGATAGTTTCGCAAACTTCNCGAATTAACTACTTTACGACAGTTCTTATGTCAGAGCTCACAGGAATGTGTGGCTTCTGATAGTTTCGCAAACTTCAAAGCTTGCAACTCAAAAGAAGGGATGTGTTTCATGAACAGTCGATCTTGCAATTGTTTTACGTCTTTGATGTTCAAAATATTAACGCGTTCTTCAGTGCGTATGACTTGTATGTAGTCTCCTTCTTCCTCCCTAATTTATCACCCTTTTCCCAATTTTATTCTACCCTATATTGGTTTGTGTCTGAATTTTTTTGTACTTATTTATATTTAGTACTTGTTTGTATCATGAACTGGTTCGTATTCTGTACTCGTTCGTTATCCAAATTGTGTATTATAAAGCAACCAATAAGGAAGCTCGCTGAGTACTAAACCTTGAAGTATACAGTACTGGCCAAAAATAAACTACCTATGCACTATCACTACAACACTGTACATTGGATCCGAACGGGTTAACAATTAAACTGGTTAATGTGATACGGCACTGAGGATGGAATGTATTTATACCCGAGGGAACCATTTCCACATTATTCCGCAGTTGCGCGCGTCAAGATATGACCTAGTTCGCTATCGAGACGTTTCTCAAAATGAGACTATCCCCGACTTTCTGGAAGGTGTTAAGATTTTTACACAATAACAGACTTAGATAGTAAGCATTAAGCACTAAGTTCTCAAAACTCAACTGACACAGCCATACTCCTGCTTAAGTTCGACC
Source organism: Clitarchus hookeri (assembly GCA_002778355.1). Lineage (NCBI taxonomy): Eukaryota > Metazoa > Arthropoda > Insecta > Phasmatodea > Phasmatidae > Clitarchus > Clitarchus hookeri. The sequence continues at coordinate 357,893 of NQII01000248.1, read as the reverse complement.
AATAGAAAAACATCTTAGCATGTACTGTATTCGATCAAAAATGGAAACAGTTGTTTATATTAATTCGTATTTTGGTTTTCGGTGGTTGTTTTTTCGAAGCAGGCAAGTATAAATTAATATTGTAATGTACAATTTCAAAAATATAAAAAAATACGTTTATTTAAATTTAGGTTTTTCGGTGATTGGCTCAACTCAAGTTTTCCAAAATATTTCCTCTGCAGTAGGCAGTAGCAACTCCATTGTGTTGCGCCAGGTTCGAGCGAATGCTGGAGAAACATTTCTACCTACTTAATTCTTACTGCTTCCAGTCTAAGTTTTCTATTGTGTGAATCCCCTTAGTCGTGACCAGATACAAACTGTCAATGAAGTGTGGGCCAAACACATCTTATCTGCCCTCTCCATAGCACGTAGCTCTTCATCATCTGCTGAACTTACCCTCTTGAAGTGGCGTGACTCAACGCCTGCGAGAGCACCCCCCACACACCTGCCAATACAATCTCATCAAATGTTTTAAATGTGGAATGAAATCGGATTGTTATACAGAGTTGAGTCCTGGTGGAAAGGTCGGNACAATCTCATCAAATGTTTTAAATGTGGAATGAAATCGGATTGTTATACAGAGTTGAGTCCTGGTGGAAAGGTCGGAGTTCTAATAAGAAAGCTATGACAGTCTCGCCCCTGCGACTATCTGACTCGGCGAGGCATCCTCTCAACTATCCTTCCTAGATCGAGGACCAAAGTCGGGCGGTCAGTTCTCATTCCACCAATGGCGTCGACGGCATTTCTCCCCGGCTCTCACCTGCGTTTGAGTTGCTTTGTNAAGGTCGGGCGGTCAGTTCTCATTCCACCAATGGCGTCGACGGCATTTCTCCCCGGCTCTCACCTGCGTTTGAGTTGCTTTGTTGTCGTTAGGTGTCCGGTCAGTGCTTCTTGTGTACATCAAGGCAGGAGATGAAGAAGAGGACATGACACTGGACTCCTGGAGTGTCGCAATAACTACCTGCACCTATGGGACACCGGTCACTCGCTACATTCCAACAGGTCCTGCAGGATCCAGGAGGATGCCCCCATTGCTAACACGAAGGAAGAAAAGGACACGAGGACTATGTACAACAGGGAAGGAAACGTGGGTTTGTTCTTGAACTACTTGTTGTGTTTATGTCATCGAAGGTAACATAGCCACATAAATACATACTACATATATCTATATTAATTTTTTCCATTATAATTTTTTTTTTTTTTTTTTTGCAGGTCAAAGAAACTACAATTACCTATTCAGAGCTCCCAAAGATATTTTTGTAACACTACGAATAAATTAAAGTAAATTTCACAAAACCTTATTGTAGAATGTGTAAAATTAATGTTGAATTTTAACAAGCTACATAAACTATGTTGCATGTATCCTAATACAATATTATATACATATATATAATTATACAATATTTCGGCAGTAGAGTAACAAGAAAATCTTTGGCCACTAGTTTCAAAATAATTTTTTGTAACAAGTAATTAATTGTTTACTGTGTACACGACGATAGCGTAGTTAACTACCGCGCCCTAGGCCAGGCCGAAGGGCCTTCCTATAGGCCTTGAACTGCGTCAGGACTTAACGCAGGAACTCCAGTGTCCGCACTGGCTGCTGCCTGGTCGACGCCTTCCCTCACACTTCCACCGACGCCTGTCCCCGTGACACGCCTGAAGGGGAGTTGCAACGCCCCGGCAGGCAAACTCTGCCAGCAGCCCCGAGCTCACACATGTTGCTATACGGGATGATTCTAAAATCATGGGACAAACATTGAGGGGTGGTAGAGCTCACTAAGACAAACAATTATTGTATACGAATATATGGGTGGAAGTGACGCGTTGAGGCACAAACACAAAATCAAAAAACATTAACGGTAACATAAAATGTTCATTAGCAGCATACTTAACGAGTGATTCCGTACAGAAAATCATAAAACAGTTGCTGGAAATGCATCCACCAACAGTCACGCATGCTTGGCGACCTCTACATATGGCGTGATTGGCTGACAATGGTGGCGTGCGTGAAATACCCGGCGTATTTGAATCTGTTCGCCAATCACTCCACCGACGCTACCAAGCTTGCATTACTGTCGGTGGTAGCAATTTTGAGCAATTATTATAAACATTGCTGTAAAAAGGCATTTAGCGGCGAAGTTCTAAACAAACCATGTGTTACATTTCATGTGTTATTTTTGTGTTAGTGCCTCAACGCGTCACTTCCACCCATATATTCCTATACAATAATTGTTTGTTTTAGTGAGCTCTACCACCCCTCGATGTTTGTCCGATGATTTTAGAATCACCCTGTAGACTGGGCCACGTCGCGCCAGGTAAGACAGCGCGGTCCGCGGAAGTGAGGTGCTGCACTCTCCGGCAGCCAGCACCTCTGCAGACCACCAGCCACCCGCACGTCAACGCCTCGCCTACTGTAGATCTCCGGGTCCCGCGACTTCCTCAGTCGCCGCAAAGAAAACACGAACACAGAACAGCGACGAAACCAGATGTTCAGAAATCAAACATGACAATATCATGCTAAAAAAAAAACTTTTTATAATCATAAAGTAGGCTTGTGAATAGGAACTTACCTGCCGTCTATGGCCCCGACATGGTGGCTGAGATTCCACTTTCTCTTCGAAACTGTTAACAACGGACTTACGTTCAACTTCTGAGATAACTGCATTATTACAAACAATACATTCGTATCACAAATCGTGCAAGGTAATGCTGTAGAAGAGCACTGTACAAATATGCATTAAGTCTCACATGTTTCTTTCAGTCACGAGTAATGATAATAACTGGGGTGATATGGCTGCACCGTACTTCATGACGTTGTAATTCCTTGTGGTAGCTAAACATCTGAATGTGACCTTGAGCCTTTCTTCTGCCTCACCGATTCTCCAGAACAGTACCGCGTTTTTTAATGAATGGCTTGGCCTGGTTTAACAATTCCGAAGAAAAAAACTCACTTTTTAATAATTCTTAAATTATTTCGGAAATTGTTTAAGTTTAGTTCTTTCAATGATAATGCACTGGTAAAATTGTTCTTTACCTTAACCAGTTATTTGACATAACTTTTTTTGTCCTGGAAAAGGGGGGGGGGGGATTCACTTTTGGAGCAACTTCAGGGTTGCAACAGCAATAGCGACTTTTTTTTATTTTTGGTGAAAACCTGAGTTATAGTGAGATGTTAATACAGCAGAACTCTCAACGGAGGCGACGTGATCTGGAAAACAAATCGGACAGTGTGGGTAGCAGTTATCCATTTCTCAGTCGGATTTCGGATCAGATTGGGTTGGAAGGTGTCGGGCCCTTAATAGGCTACCCACTCGCTACGATATAATGCGGCAAATGCGCTCGACGAAACTCAGTTTTTGCACAAATACATTAAAACCTAAAGATTCCACTCAGCTATATTCCGCCGTGTACATTCTCTCTCTTCCTCGTTTGTTTCCACCACGTAACCTTGAATGCGACAATATATTTCTGCGGTTCATTAACACCCTTAAATTCCTGCCAATCAGGAGCGAGGAGTTGTTTTAAAAGACAGCCATGGCAACGTAGTGAGTTACACTGAAGAGCCAAAAAAAACTGGTACACCTGCCTAAAATAGTGTAGCCCCCCCCCCTTTCCTCTCAGGCACTCAGAAGTGCCGCAAGACGACGTGGCATGGACTCGACTAATGTCTAAAGGTATGCAGGAGGCATTGAAATCTGCGCCAATTTGAGAAAGGGTTGCACGTCTGTCACGTTGAATGATTCTCGTCAGTCGTCGTTTGTCCCGTTCGTTCACGGTCTTTTTCCGGTGGCAGCGATGTCGAAGATGTGATGTTTTACCGGATTCCCGATATTCACGGTACACTCGTGAAATGGTCGTATGCGAACATCCAAATGTTATCGCTACCTCGGAGATGCTATGTCCCATCTCTCGTGCGCCGACTATAACACCACGTTCAAACTCACTTAAATCTTGATAACCTGCCGTTGTAGCAGCAGTAACCAATCTAGCTGCCGACCGCATCGCGTTACTCTGATTGGTTTCATACCTCTGTTATTTGCATACGCACGCCTATACCAGTTTTTTTTTGGCTCTTCAGTTTACGTTGTACCACACCATCTGTTACAAATAATAACACGGCAGATGTCTTTAAAAAAACAACGAAAAGTTTGGGGCATAGATTTTTGGAAGAGAATGGGGAGAAGAAAACTGAAAATACTGAAAGTTATGGAAAACTGTCAGTGCCAGCAGTGAGAACGGAACTGGGTTTTACGTAATTAAATTGGTTCGTAAGGTATCGCTTATACCAAAGAAATAATATTGTATTATATTTTTTTAAGCAACAATAATGTATCCCTACAAATGCAAAAAAAAAAAAAAAAAAAAGATTTAACATTGGCCGAACAGTTTTGATCTCATTTCAGGATGACATGTAGTGACGGACCACTTGCTTTGGATTAAAAAAATTTTTCTGGATGTAATTTTGTAAGAACGGCTAATATGTCTTCCCAGCTTATGGCTAAATAGGATTTATTTCGTAACTATGGGTTATTTGTTAACGCGGAGTGTATCGGTTGTGTTATTCCTGCTGCAGTATACGAGACTTGCTATATGTATAGGCTGTCGACAGTAAACTTAGCACTTTTGAAAGTCATTCTTAAAATAAACTTGTACGCACGTTGTGGATTTCTCCGACAAAGTAAAACTAACATTAGCGTGGCCCAGATAACTTTGTCACAAATGCTTACCTGACGCTTTAAAATTCAACGTCAAGACAAGGCACTACTTTCCCCCGTCGTTACCAACTTTACAGGGCGCATGCCCGCCAGTGTGCTTGTCATGCATGCCCGCCAGTGTGCGTGTTACAATACATGAAGTTCACAACAGTGACATTTTTCAAAGGTTGATGTAAAGTACTGAATTAACCGTATGGAGTCTATACAAAAAAAAAGGTGCACTACAAAAAAGTGTCATAAAATCGTAGGATGGCAAAACCTACAAATTTCACTACAAAGTAAATTGTATCCAGGTTCGCTAAAAGTTATTTCTAAAGTTAAAGAGAGTTGCATAGTAACTAAACACAATACTTATTATCAAATACCCTTGGCAAAATTAATTCAGTTGGTACTAATCACGTGAATGCAGCCAGAGCCAGCCTTAGGGGTGTGTTATAAGTGCGGCCGCACAATAAATTTTACGCATTTAAACTTGTTTATTAACGAAATGTAAAATCTTATATCAATAAAATGCTAGGCTTGAGTCGCGGGCGCTCGAGATCAGAGCATATTGTTGGAACGGAGATCGTTTTTTGGGAAGTGGGGTTGAGTTTGGAGCCAGCTGCCCTTTTTTGGCGCAGTCGGTTTGTGCACCGCCGATCTGGCGTGCAGGAGGTTCTGGGTTCAAATTCCAGTTAAAATATTGGTGTTAGATTGAGTTAGGTCATGAGTTAGTTTGTAAGCCGTACCCTAAGTCTTCAGCTATAACACTGGGAGGACGTTAATGCGCCCTTTCCAATCCCACTCGTGTGGAAGGGAAACATTTCACATAAGTTGGTGCACGTTGCCTCGCTTTCACCAGGGACGACGCCGAATGCAGTTAATTAGGTATAGTCCTTTCACGTTTACTTCCAACTCTTCTGAAGCCCTGCTGAAGTTCTTCTACCATAAATCCCTCCGCCTGAATGTAAACATAGCTTGACCGATCATAGAAAACTACACTAACGATACAACGCACCACATTTTTTGCCCACTACGTGTAATATAATTTTGCATAAGGACTGTCACTTACTAGACATTACCAACACACCCACTTTCTCCCCGTTTTTATTCATTTTAATAATAAATTAAATAATAATATTTTTATTTAAAATATAAGTAAAATTCTATTTAACCAAATAATAATAATAATAATGGTGTGTGGGGAGTGCACCCAGGGCAAGGCAACACCCTCCGAGTGACGGTCTTTCCAGCTGGGACCCGTAGGTGACCGTAATTCCCGGGCTTGACAGAAATGAGACCCTAGAATGGAGCGGCACTGGAATGCAAGAACGGGGGAAACGGGAGTACCCCGAGAAAACCCGCCGGCAAGCGGCATCGTCCAGCGTGATTCCCGCATGTGAAGACCCGGGAGTGAACCCGCCGGGGATCGAACCCGGATCGCCGTGGGGGGAGGCGAGCGCCCTGGCCACTACGCCACCGCTGCCACCCCATGTCATACATGGGGTGATTTTACAAAGGTTTGGTTCAAAAAATGTGGATAAACCGTGAATAGATAATAAGCGAAACTATAGTAAAGCGGCGAATGCTGCTCAGCTGGTGATAGTTGCAAGGTTCTGCGTGCAGCATAAGATAGTGATGTTTGTTTGTGAGTGTGGGAAGGTTAGCGGCAGTTGAGGAGGAGACTGGCTGGAGCTAGGCAGTGAGGGAGTGTGAGATAGGGTGCAGCTACCTGCGGCCGCCCTAACGAGCGGCCATTGTGCGTGGCCTCTCCCTCTCCTCGTGCCATCGCATTCCTCACGCACGCACGCAACCTGCTCCTCCCAGCTCCTACCTGCGTGTCGCCAACACGCGTCCTGTCAACAGAAACACTCTGCAAGACGTTACTCAGCGAGTTTACTTTTCTCTTCGGCTGCCCCCAAAACACTTCGAGCAAATGCTCCACCCGCTCTTGGCAGTGTCTTCGAACTGCAGGAGTAATTACTCCGAGCATCTTGCCAGAGTGAAGCTTTTTACCCGCGCTATATCAGCGAGTAACGAAAGGTAAAACGAGAATGCAGCAAAGTTCCGTAGAACTAAACAAATTCAAGGAAATGCGAACATTCTTTTTACAGCCACGAACAGGGAAATTACGAATGACGAGAGACAAATATTCGTATTTTTATTTAAAAGTTAACGTGTATAAAGGTTGCATTTTGAGACGTAATGTTTATATTAATTTATGGCAAGTGAAGTTGTTTATCTATACGACTAATATCTTGGAAAATAAAGAATTTGGTAAATATCTTTTGTAAATAACATTGGTTGCCTAATCAGTATATATTTGTAAATACAGCATACCATTTACGGCATGCCCGTTCCAAAACCACGTTTACTTTTGCTTTCCTCAGTCGTTATAGGCTGTTCACGGCACAGTCAGCTCTTCTGAGGCCTTAGTTACTTTTTCCTTTCTGGCATGTTTCATCCTTGAACCACTTTGAAGATAAATATTGTAATGTAAGTAATAATGACAGTGTGTATATTCCACCGCATTTGGAAGTTAATGTCTGAGGCTAAAATAAGATATATTTTATTGACAATTATTCGCAATGAGAGGGCTTTAAAAAAAGAGCTCACTTTACCTTGGATGGCCTATACTCTGTGTTACTTTACTGTACTCTCGGAGTACCGACTCGGAACAGCGCTCAGCAGGGCTATTATTACCGACGAACACTAGTTTGTCTCCGAACGCAACTCTGCGTTGTACTGCGTTAGACAGCGCTTTAGCGTATGACCACCCTTCCTTTGCTGTTGTCGCTGCCTTCTGCACTTCGCGCCGACACACACACTGCAACGACAGTCGGCATACGCACATCGCCGAATATCTCTCTTTCGAATATAACAAATACGAGGCGAGTTCCTGTCTTCGAAGTCTCCCAAAAGCCTTGACGTCACGGAATAGAACAACACGCACGCAAAGTATAAAACCAACATAAATACACACACATTGCAAACATCGAGCACAATATTAACACGTGGTCGTCTAGCACGAAGTTGTGAACCGTGATATTTCATATTTTGCGCATACTCTTACACTAAAGAACCAAAAAAAACTGGTATAGGCATGCGTATGCAAACAACAGAGGTATGGAACCAATCAGAGTAACGCGATGCGGTCGGCAGCTAGATCGGTTACTGCTGCTACAATGGCAGGTTATCAACATTTGAGTGAGTTTGAACGTGGTGTTATAGTCGGCGCACGAGAGATGGGACATAGCATCTCCGAGGTAGCGATAACATTTGGATTTTTGCTTTCGACTATTTCACGAGTGTGCCGTGAATATCGGGAATCCGGTAAAACATCACATCTTCGACATCGCTGCGGCCGGAAAAAGACCGTGAACGAACGGGACAAACGACGACTGACAAGAATTGGCGCAGATTGGATTTGTGGACTGCGCTGCAGGATTCATCGTGTGAATTGCCTCCTGCATACCTTCAGACATTAGTCGAACCCATGCCACGTCTTCTTGCGGCACTCCTGCGTGCTCGGGGGGCCCTACACAGTGTACATGTGTTTTTCTTGTGTAATAATAATTATAGCTTTTAAACGCTAATATTCCTAGTATATTCATATAATTTTACGTGAAAATCAAGTCTATACAATAGATTAGGTGTTTTGAGACGATAAGACTTTAGGGAACAGAATTTTACTGAAATAATGAAAATTCAGAATTTGAAGGGGTGGAAACGTTTAAAGATGGGTAAAATGTGTTTTCACAGATCATCAATTTCTCTTCAACCAAAAGGAGATATCAACTTTTTTTGTTTCATAACGCTACATTTACAATTTCCCGAATACATATATATATATATATATATATATAGTTACGAAATTTAATAAGAGGGATAGAAAATGATGAAAACATGTTTTCATGGATTCCTCAATTATATTTTTAACCAAAAGTAATATCACAGTTTTTCTTCCGAGTGCTATGTAAACCAAAGCCTAAAACAAAATCACAATTAAAAACAATATTTAACTTCCGTCAGATCGTAGCGACGGGTGAAAGCTTTGTCAGTCTCAAACATATTAGATTAAAAATTAAAATTCCGGGCTGGGTGAAGTTGCAGGAAGGTAAACTGTCAACGCGCGCCCACAAAATGCATATCAGGAAAAGCTACAGTAAATAAAACTATTTCGTTTTCTTAATATTACAAAATTCCTATTTGGAAAAGTTACAATTAGTAAAAATATTTCTTAATCTTACAAAACACAAAAGTTAATTTTCCCATCAGGCAATGCCGCGGTTTACATACACATTGCTTTTCAAATGCTTCTAGTAACTATCAACCACATAAAAAAAATATGATTTCGATCATTTTACACTAAAATTATATGCCACACTGTTAAAATTTTCTGTATATTTACGAAAATGTTTACAGCAATACATAGTTAATACACGGAAATACCTTTCGTAATGATGAAAAACATACATAAATATATATATTGATGTATGTAGTAACACTTTTTAAAGAAATAATATTTTTGCGTTATCATTTGGAGACGCTTTCAGTTTGCTCATCGTTGAGAACAGAAGCTATATAGAGAATACGGAGAGAATCTCTATTATACAGAGCTCGGTTCCGTTCAGGCTATCCTGATATATATATATATATATAGGATTATTCTAAAATAATGAGACAAACATTGAGGGGTGGTAGAGCTCACTAAAACAAACCATTATTGTGTAGGAATATATGGGCGGGAGTGACGCGTTGAGGCACAAACACAAAAATAACACATGAAATGCAACACATTGTTTATTTACAACGTCGCCGCTAAATGCCTTTTTACAGCAATGTTTATAATAATTGCTCAAAATTGCTACCACCGACAGTAATGCAAGCTTGGTAGCGTCGGTGGAGTGATTGGCGAACAGATTCAAATACGCCGGGTATTTCACGCACGCCACCATTGCCAGCCAATCACGCCATATGTAGAGGTCGCCAAGCATGCGTGACTGTTGGTGGATGCATTTCCAGCAACTGTTTTAACATTTTCTGTACGGAATCACTCGTTACGTATGCTGCTAATGAACATTTTATGTTTCCGTTAATGTGTTATTTGTGTGTTAGTGCCCNGTGCCTCAACGCGTCACTCCCGCCCATATATTCCTATACAATAATTGTTTGTTTTAGTGAGCTCCACCACCCCTCAATGTTTGTCCCATGATTTTAGAATCATCCTGTATATTCGACTATTCACCAGAGGCTGTTTTGCACTATGTGTAGTGACATAAGTTGTAATAATAAAAAAAACTGAAAATATGTGTTTAGTTTATAATTTGTAATTAACAATAAGAGTAACAATTTTGAAACAAATCGCTGCACAGAAAATGGTCTGCTTAGTGCAATATTTGCCCTCCAAAGTGCGTGACACATATAATTTGTGTGCTACAAGCTGTCTATTATTTTCTCTTATCTTGTCCAGTTTTAACTCCATTTGGAGGGTTTTAGTGAAAAAATGGATGCCAAAACGTCTTTATCTGCTCTGATCGCGTTATGTAAGAGTAAGCCAATATACCTATATAATGCTGTTTCTAATGTCGTGGTTTTTAAAAGATAATTGTCACTTTATTTAATCAAAATCAATTAAAAGTTAAGTTTTTGTCCAGTCTTTATCTCGCCGCTCCCTAGCTGATTGCACGTGTTGGCCCAGCCTTTCTACTCCTCTTTGTTGCTAGCAGGGTTACGACCGCTCAGAGAGAGAGAGAGAGAGAGAGAGAGAGAGAGAGAGAGAGAGAGAGAGAGAGAAGTCGTGTGTGTTGGGGATATTTTCACGTCGAACGATGCACCTGAAGAGAATGGCGAACTATGTGTGATCGTGAGGGAGGGATTGTCAATCGTCGCAGGTATTATCACGCTAGTTCGGCTGCACGGTTGCCTGTATATTTGGTACAGTTTCTTTTCTCCTAGTTTTATTTGACGGGAAAGACTTATGAAACCACTACCCCTTTCCAGGCATTTGTGTGTGACTTGTAGACGAATGGAGAGGGGGATTGTTTCTCACTCTAATGATTTCAAGAACTCAACAATTAATTATGTCACAAAATGTGGCAGGTCGAAAATTTCTGCTGTCCGTAAATTACTAATTTAAAAAAAAACCTATACTTTTGTATTTATCACTGCACCAACATCATATATGTAATATTTTTCGAATATCTCGTATCACTAATAACGTAATGCTAGAATAAATTCCCCGTATTGAATTAAAAGGGTTCGATTCCCGATGGGGTCACTCCCGAATTGCAGCACGTGGGAATGGTGCCGTACGATGCCGCTGGTCACCGGGTTTTCTCGGTGATATCCCGTTTCCCGCACCCATTGCATTCCGGCGCTTCACCCTCATCGGCTCTCAAGATCCCGATGTTAAGAGCCGCCCAAATATATCCATTCCAGCCCCAACACCGAACCGATAAACAATATATGAGATGATGCGACATGAGAGCAGGACTTGGGGATGAAGTCTCTGTCTGGCTTGCCCCACCGCCCTTCCAGTCACCTGTGTCGCCGCACGACGTAGCCACGAGCATGTCGAGGCAATGGCATGCGTACGTCGTGTCGGGCGTGTATGACGTCACAACTGCGGAGGAGGCCTGCAGGTTTGTTTACACTCAGAAGCCACAGAAAACAATTAGAAGGGTATTGGGGAAGGGATCCGGCCATGCCATTTGTCTGCAGTGATTTCTGGAGACCGTGGAAAGGCAAGTTTAGGAAGGCGGAGTACTCCGGAGTGTGAGTCCAGTGTTTTACCACTTTACTGTTTTAATCGATGCTTCATGCTTTTAAAGCTAATTTATTGACAAATAACTATTCAATATTGCATTTGTGTGTGGTTAGTTAAGCACTTTTATTAATTTGTAAAATGTTTTCCGGGACTAATGCCGGGAAAATAAATTAAAGTTATTGGCGGAGTTTGGAGAATTTTATATATATTACAAGGAAATTTCTTGTTCTTTAAATATTTGTCGTCATCTTTTCAGTCGAAGATACTAAGTTCTTTAATTATTCATTTTTGTTGATTTTTTAGGTTTTGTCAAGGATAAATCTTAGGAAAATAATTTTTTTGGATGGATTTTTGTATATTTTGGTTATATAAAAGGAAATGTAGAGTTCTTAAATTTTTCACTTTACACTTTTGGTTGTAAGACTATTTTGAAACATAAATGTTAAAAATATTTTTCCAGGACAAATCCCGGTGAAATGAATAAAAATTATGGGTGGATTTTTGCTAATTTTGGATATGTTGCAGGAATTTGTAGTTGTATGTTGTAGTAAGATGCACCGTTTTTGACTTATTAATTTCCGTAGCGTTTTACCGTGACAAAACCCGGAAAAAACAGCGAGAACATTGGAGTAGATTTCGGATATGTTAATCTACAATTTTTTCTGTGAATTTTGATGTAAGAAAACCTTTTCTTGTGATTTGTCCATAAAACCACCACTTTTTTTTTCTCATGAAATGACTGGGCTAGGACACCGGTTCGACTCCCAGCCTGGCCAGCCTCACAGCAATTCGCCATATATTACCGAAATCACTACAGTTGAATGCCGGGATCGATACAAACCGCGGCAGGTCCATCCCCGTAGTTGATGTCGACGACGTGCCAATTCACGGATGGTAAACAGAACTGGTGTTATTGCTAATGTAATGTGCGTCAGTGTTAACGATAATGCTGTCTAATTGAGGACATGACGTGAGGAGAGTGGGAAGTGACGTGTTGATGAGGACGGTGTGTTGACAGTGTGGTGGTAGGAAACACTTCCCTTCCCGGATATCTCGAGCTTGCTGTGTAGGGACCTCGGTGATGTCACGTGGCCAGCTGCCGCCTCTGGGGGACAGATAACAGCTTCTGAGATCCGTGACCTCAGTCGGCCACTTTGTACTTCCGCAGCTCGCCACCGCACTCTACAGCATCCTCGGGTCAACACTCACTTGCACTGGCGAACTGTATTGCTATAGACTCGTCATGGCTAATTAAACACTTCTCAAATCAACACTGGACAATCACTCTACCTCTGATGTGTTTGGTGGTGTCCTAAATATGTCGAGTATCACAAGCGTTTTACACTTCTGCCAACATAACAGTATTTTATTTTTTGTTAAACTAAACTTTTACTTTTATTTTACGTATAAATTATAAAATTTCATTTACAATTAACATGAATAAAACCAGAGAGAAAATAGGCTGTGTTAATAATGCTTTCTAAGAAATACTTCTTCCGCAAAATATTATGCAACTGAGCGCGCACAAATATGACGCGTTTTCTGTCCCTTTCGTGTAATTTAGTAGACTTAAGCTTTGTTTGCTTGAGGCGGAGGAATATCCTGAAAGTAGAACTTAAGCAGGGCTGCAGAAACAATTTGGAGTAACCGTAAATGGACTATAGTAAACTTTCTAAGTGTAATGGAATTTGTTAACCGATACCTACGTAATATAGAAATAACACCACGTGCTATATTGCAAATATAGGAATGTTAAGCGTCGCTACTTTACAAAGGTAATAGCACACCTTCGCATTTGATTCTTTCCTGAGCAAGTTAAGGAACGCTGGCGTGTGTTTATAAGGAGGAAAAAAAAAACACCATTCGAACTTTCTCACTATACATATATACACTGATGTAAATTTGCGAATAATTTCTCTGAGCGAACGTTTGTAAAATGTCGCTGTATCTACCTGGATAAATTGTAACTGACAAACTGAATGTCATTCACCCAGTAAAGTTGGCGACGATGGAGAGAAAGTAGTTCCATGTCTTGACGTTGAATTAAAGGTGTCGGGCAAACATACGCGAATACTGAAATGCGCTTCCTGTTTTTAAATGCACATGAGTGTAATAACTAGCTAATTTGTAAAATATTTATTTTACAATAACTTCGAAGTTTTGCTTAACAGACACGCGAACAAAGTGATCGGGAACATGGCAACGTTAATTTTACATTTGGCGGAAGAATACAAAATGCGCATACAAGTAGGCGTATGTATATCTTAAGCAGGTCTTCCTGAAAGGCTCAGTTTAACGCGGACAGTTCATACACTATCGAATATGTTACGAGGCCGGTGCTTGACAATATAGAAAATAGTGTGAAATATAACCTAGCAGCAATCGGTAAATTTCCAGTAAATCTCCTACAATAAGGCATGCTTATTTGGTAACTGTTTTCATGCATTTTTTTCCCTTTGCGTAGATTTCATACATGTTGAGGTTTAGATTTCATAATTATACTTTCGCCACCGCACCGGAAAATCAGAGATTACATCACAGGGACAATGCGCCACATTTGTGTGCCCTCAGTGTAATAATATTTTGCCAAAGAACTATTTATTATTAGGTTTTACCAACATACTTATTTGAACTTTGTTTTTATTCATATCGATTACAAAATAAATAATGTAATTTATAGATAATATATATAAAAGTTGAATTTTTTTCCAAAATAAGGCACTTGTATGTAAAGACGAGTATATAACGTTTGTGCTACACGACGCACTGTATATGGAAAACCACCAAACACTTCGCGCATGGGGCGATGTTTCTTAGGTTTGATAAAAAAAAGCGTGAAGAAACTAGGAATAGGCTTCAGTTTGCTAGAATGTTCATCTCGTTCCTTTTAAAACATATTTTATTTGTTGATATTTAACAGAACCAAAAACAGCAACATTCAAGTATAAATTGTAATTTTATGTACATTTTAAAAGTAAGTTACACATTCCCCAGAACAAAACCTAACCTCGGCGTGCGAACAGTCAAGGTAATATTTGTCACTCTCATCAGATTTTCCCCTGGCTCACGTAAGTTAAATTATTTCCCTGGCAGGTGAAGTGATTTCCATGTTTGAAGAGTAATAATGCACGGTGATCGACGACACTATCCCCTCCCACGCACAAGCGACTACGACGAAGCTTGAAGCGCGCTTCACGCTTGAAGAACTGTCTGGAGAACACTCGAGGCCGTAGACGACATTAGATACACCTGCCGATTGTCGAAACCCAGACTTCCGGTTCAGCGTACAATTTTGCACTAGGAGCAGACTGGAGAGACGAAACTGCAGATTGTTTACAACCTGTTAGCTAGCACAGCCTTTCTGCTGGAAAACACGAATCTCGAAATGTCTCGAGTCCACTGGAGACGAAGTTCCCCGCCTTCAGCTCAAGTTTCCTTCGCACCAAGATGGCGGCCTGTGTTCAGCGGCTTGTCGTGGCAGACTGTATCGTAATGAGCCAATGTGATAGTTGAGTGTGCTCGTGACTACATCACTTCGACGTGCACCTCGGGGTTGCAGTCAAGTCTCGCTGGTAGGCTGGCACCGGGCCACCGTACCGCATCCCCTATCCTCGTACCAGAGCTGCCGCCCTCGAAGTTAACTGTCTATAGTTGACTGTTAACAATCAACGTTAAATAAATATCAAACGCACAAGGGATTGATGTTCGGCTGTGCTCTCTCGCAAATCCAGGCACGATATCCTTGTTTGGTTCGCAATAGTAAATAAAAAAATCGTAAATATAATACGTAAAATAATTATGTGCACGAGTGCAAGATGGCCACTTTATCGTCGAGAAGATAGGAAACGATCATTTAATCGAAGCCAGAGAGGTATTCTGGAGGGAGCAGAATGGAAACTGTATTAGTTCGAAGATAGCGGATAGAAGAGCGGAGTGATAGACCAAGAAGATTTCGTTACATATGAGATGGTGATGATGTGTTCGGATTCTCGGCCTCGCTTTGAGAAATATCATTCCTTTTTGCCTGTTGTTACTTCCAATGCAATAAAGTTAAAAAAAAATTAATGAATTAAAAATTAATTTTGCTCAGTGATTTTACAGAAGAGCGATATTTCAACTCGTACAACTGAAAGATCGCTTCGTGCAACCTTCAATGCATTTAAGTAAAATTATGTTAAATACTAAGTGTGTAAGTGTTGTCTTAGCAAATAGGAGCAAGACTATAAGGAATGACTTCAGTTCATCTGTTGTCCATAATTCGTTTGCTGTTAATTTCTGAACTCAGCGATATGTTGGAAAACAGTGATATTGAAGAACAATGTAAGTTTGAGGAAAGGAAGGCTGATTAGAAAAGGGCGCAACGTGTTTTTTGTTTGAAAGGGATATTGTGAAAGACAGTTAATAGACGTCAAAATTATTCAACACGCACAACGCAATCACTTTGCGGTCTCCACTGGGCGGTGCCTATAGCAAAACAACTGTGAAGGCCCCGATCCCATGCCTCGCCTCAAAGTTAGCAGAGATATATTGTATTTATTATAATAAAAGCAATGCACTCCATTCATGCGACTGGTTCTGTCAAGGCTGTGGTACGGATTGCCCGGAAGCTGAATTCTTCGTAAATTACATGCGTAACTTTGGGATGTGATTACACGCCATGTAAACTAAGGGATTCCTATTCGTACCTTTTTATTTCTCCTTAACGAAACTGCGTAGGAAAGAAAGGAAAATGCCATTTTCACTACTTTTTTTCTTCTCATTTTTAATATATTTATTTAATGTGATAAAAGTAAAAAGAGGAGGCTGTAAATATAGTTTTTTTTTTTTTTTAAGATTTCTTGTAAATGAATCGTATTTCCTGAACATGTATTTACACCGATTTCCAGACAATATTTGTCTATAGAGTCACCTGAAGGGTTCCACCTAAATGGCGCCTGAACTGCTTTTCAGTGTTTGAAACACACGTTTTACTACGGAACTATTAAGCCTGCGTCCAATGTGCTGGTCTAAGAAAAGAACACAGTACTCGAAATGGCTGAAAACGTGTCAGATCCATAGAAACCTGCACTGAACCTTCCTACAGACTTCCCATCAATGCAACAAGGCGACCTTTGAAAGTGCCATAGATAGACGCAGCACTGCGAGAACACCGCGCCCTGCGCTGGCGACGGCGCACTCTACATGCTAACGACCACATGCTGGCAGTGACGAGGCCGGCATGCGGCGGTGAGATGTGGTAGGCAGGTAGAGCCCGCCTCCCTGCAGGTAAGCACACACACGTGCTAGCTAGCAGTCGTGAGAGTATGTACGCGCCGTGTGACGACACACTGGGGACAAAGACGCAGGTTACTGACCGCCACACACACACACAGCCTGTGTCAACACTGCACCTCCGCCTTCTTCCCGCACTAACACCGCACAGCTGCGACCTTGAGCAACTTCACAGCCACTGTGCGTGATCAGGGCGAACACCTCTCCGTCACCCGGAAATACAACGGTAAATAAAACATTGTATTACAAAACACTGCAAATAAGTAAAATAAAACAAGTAAAATAAAAATCTTTTGGTGTCTTCATATAATGTCATTGCTCAATTAAAAAAAATTATAGGCGTGGTTTTATAAATTAACTAGCGAACTGGCCCGGTTTCACCCGGTAGCAATGTAGTTTTTACAGCGATACTTTGAAATACAAAAATGGTTACTGTGGGTCATCCTTAAAATATGAATATATACTATCGCGGACTTTTCTGTAGACCTTTTTGAGAGCTACAATTCTGTTCTGAATTAATTTTATGTATCTCTTGTGGTTTAGTCAGCGCAAGACATGTATGCGCCCTAAAAGCGGTTTTTTACGACTTGATTACAAACGGTTCGATATTTCTCTACTAACATCACATTACATATAAATGTATTATAAACCAAAGCCTACCTCAAGAAATTCTCTAAATGATGTTGAAAACCGCATCAAAATTCATCAATTAGTTTAGAAGTACTAAGCGAATACACAGACAGACGCGGATAAGCGACTTTGTTTTATACTATTTAGATATGACTCCCTCCCCCCCCCTTTCTTTTACCCAAATTAAATGCCTGCCTACGTCACTGGTCTATGACGATCT
>NQII01000248.1:299053-340255 GCA_002778355.1 Clitarchus hookeri | reverse complement strand
GGGGGGGGGGGGGAGTAACAGAGCAGATTACACACTACCACATTACGTAAAGAATAACAGAAAACATTATATGTAGTGAGCACTTCATATGAGGTAGCTCAAAGTTCAATGGGCGCAGGTATTTTATCTTATTGAATACGAGCTAGTCACCATTCCAGCCTCATTATGACGCCAATTTGATTACTCAACCATTCTTGAACTTCATTATATGTTTAAAAAAAATATTGAAGAGGAGCTTCTAAGGAATAAAAATACAGTTGAAATTAATTTTTCTCTGTGATTTCGCAAACGTGTGATACCTCAGCTGTAGAAGAAATTCATCCTCAATTCTATTGTAGAGTTAAAGTATAAGTTGAAGTAAGCTTCCAGGTTCAGCAGCTCCAAACGAAACTCATAAGGCCTGAGAAGTCGAGTTGTTGTTATATCCGGGCGGCTCTAACAACGAGGTCTTGAGAGCCGATAAGGCCTGAGAAGTTGAGTTGTTATATCCGGGCGGCTCTAACAACGAGGTCTTGAGAGCCAATAAGGTCTGAGAAGTCGAGTTGTTATATCCGGGTGGCTCTAACAACGAGGTCTTGTGAGCCGATAAGGCCTGAGAAGTCGAGTGTTTGTTATATCCGGGCGGCTCTAACAACGAGGTCTTGAGAGCCAATAAGGCCTGGAAAGATTTTGTATGTTGGCAGTGAGAGTGAGTTTAAACACTGCACTTCTATTAAACCAATGAGTGAAATTACTTTTCAATCAGCCTTTCTTTCCTCAAACGTAAACTGTTATTCATTATCACTGTTTTCTAGCATATAATCAAGTAATAAATGGACAGGAAATGAATTCTGGAAAACAGACGAGCTGAAGTCATTCCGAATAGGTTAGCTCCTATTTGCTACGAAAAGCAAGTATTTCACTTAACTTTATATAAATACAATGAATGCTGCAAGAAGGGAACATTCAGTTGTAGGAAATATTGACTTAAGTGTTCAGTGCTCTGCAATCTGCAAAGATCGTAGTGGACTGTATTGGTTTGATTATTACATCGATGTAAAACACGAGGAACCTAACGCTCCTGTCGATAGGCAGTTGGAAGTGACAACCCTCCCCCCCTTCCCGGAGTCACGGTGGTGTAACGGCTAGGGAACTAGCTTCCATCCAATGTGAAATGGTTCGATTCCCGGCGGGGTCGCTCCCGAACTTTCGCAGATGGGAATCGTGTCAGACGATGCCGAATCTGCGGGTTTTCTCGGGGGTTTCCCTCGCCCTTGCATTTCACCGTTGCTCCAGTCCCACCTCTTTTCTCCCTCATCGGCTCTCAAAAACATCGTCGTAAAGAGCCACCCAAATTTCTCTACTCCACCCCTCCCCCCACCATAAAAAAATTAAAACTTGTTCCTCTCAACCTATTCATTTCTTTGTGTTCCCAAGTATGACGTGTGATGCAGTTTGTTTTATGAACTACCTCGTAGGAACCCCTGTATGCTGGCTTCACTTGTGTAGGTGAAGACTATTGAGAAAATAATATGGCAAGCTGTCGAAGTTGACCTGCTTTCGCAGCATTTCTGTTATTTCACTTTATCGTGACCAGCCGCTACCATTACTCCATGTTGTTCTTTGAGCACTGCTGTTTTCCACTGCTTTCGAAGTAGTTATAAGAAGGTCGTTAACAGTTTTTAAGCTGACACATGTTTGCTGTTAAACTAATACGCGGTTTTATATAAACTGTATATACATTTGTTTGCACGAAAATACGCGTGCAATAGGATTTGAGAGTTTCGTTACGAAGATTATAACCACAAACTATGAGTGCGAAAATTTTCACCTCTCTTAGCAAGTACTCTTACAACTTTCTAATTTCGTTAGTTGTTTACTTTCATTCATTTCACGCGCATTACCTTTGTTTCCTACTATTCACAATTCATACACAATTTACATATTTAATTAATGAGCCTATCGCAAGTACGTCAGGAACAAAAACAATTAATTTTCAAATAGAAAAATATCTGTTAAGAAAATAGAATTGATAACGTAATATATTTAAATAAGCCTATGGCGTTTTCTGTCAATATTTTCGTTGGTTCCACGATTCCGGTAAATTATGAAGTAATATATTTCATGTCGTGTGGTTGGCAATAAATACTCGTTAATGTCTCCATATTCCGCCAGAAAATAACACTCAGAGTCTAGCCTGGAAGAACCAACTCTTCTCTCATACTTCTTGCATGTGGAGGGGAAATGGGGTAGAGTGCTCATGTGAGCTGCGCAGTTGACACTCTCCGTGTTCCAACATTGAATTAACTGATTTCATATCAATAAAACGTGGGTAGGATTTGAGTTTAGAAAGCTGTTTATGTAAGCAAGTGCTTTGAAATGTTCGTACGCGTTTTCTTAGGTAGTTTTAAAACAACTAGAAGTTATGTACTCAAAGTATTTCTCTAAATTCAAAGGGCGTGTATTTTAAAAACTCGCATGTAAACAAACCCTGCCATCACTGTTGGCCATGTGACTTCCACAGTTTTACCTACTGGAGATTTATTAATATTTCATTTATTTAATTCGCGTTCAGGCGGTCCCTAAAACAGAGACAGAGAACATTTAAAAAAGAAGGATATTTAACAGTATACAACATAAAAATGGTTATATAAGAAAATACAAAAGCAAGAGAGGTTGAACACAGTAACGTTTCGAGATGCAAAATACAATAAGTGAAACAGCGAAATAATGACACATACAAGAAGTGTGAAAACGTAATACAACAATATCATAAATTACAATAAAATAATATGGGCGAGTCAACTTTGGGTAGATGCACAGAAGAGGAAAACAGGCGTGGCTCATGTTTAGTGCGCGGCTTGCAGTGGCAAGTGCTCCAGCCGGACAAGTGAGGCGACGGAGCAGCAGGACTGGCACACCACTTCCTGACCAGAGGGCTGACCACTGCACCGAGCATGACACAGTTCCACGCTAGCATCGTGAAGACGTCATCTCGCAGCCTCGCCGCAGACAGGAAGTGTTTACCGCAGGCTTGTTCCAGTCTTCCTGCTGTGCCGGCCACTTGCTCACGTCTTGTGGCGGGTTCGCCGTCAAGATACATACGCACGGGGCATAGGGCGTAGCAGTAGTACAGCCTGTTACAAGTGAGAAAATAAAGCACACAAACCCAAAACACATAGGGCGAGTCTGGAGAGTCCATTGCCGCTGCACGGAGGGGTGGGGTTTCTCAGCGCAGCAGTGACAGCGGCCGAGAGCGGCTTCGGCGAGAGCTGCTCCACGTGTGCATACTACCTGTCGAAAAAAAGTTAAGTCGCGCAGTAGTATAAAGCGATTTTATCAGTCTGGTGTGTATAGCGCCAGCAGTGTCACGTGGTTTCCCTCCCTCCAGGGGCGAGTGCGTGGGAGAGCCCCCCCCCCTACCTTCTCTCCCGGTAAGCTGCGCCAAGATTATTTTCTCATCTGTTCTTTACTATACATTGCACTCGACCACATATTTTGTACGAAATTGATACACAATTGAATACTCGTGTGTTATTTTTTGCCAATAAAATTTTGCAAACGACTCAGGCGTTAGATGACGGTGTTGGTAAATAATAATTTGATGTTTTAGCTGTCTTCAGTAACAGATTTAGAGTGATGGTGAGTTGAAAATGGACAAATATTTGACACGTTTGTTTGTCTTTTAAACATTAATTTTAGCGGTCGTAAATATGTGGAGTCCCTGTAAACATTTCTGCTAGTACACCGCCATCTGTTCTCTCCTCCAAATTTATATCCTGCGATGTTTGTTTGTTTGTGCAGCATAACTATGTTCCTCCATTTTTACATCTAATTAAACAACTTCGCTGAAAATTCTCTACTCTGCTCTGATTGGCTGTTGGCCCATGCGTCTGCATAATAAATTAAATATAATGATTCCTTTCACGCCTCATGTGAAGACCTCTCATGCACATAACGTGTTATGCGTAGTTGTGAAACTACATGTTGGTAATAATAGCGGTGAGTCCTTGTGCACGCGACTTATGTCTACGGTTACTGCTATGCTTTACCGCATTGCACTTGGCACCCAGTTGTCTACACTACACAGCTCGTTTTCCCGCACGTGAGCTGGCAAGAAACAGAGCTTTGTGGCAAAAGCACAGCGCAACTAACAGAAGAGGACACACTGCCATGTCTTGTATCGAGCTTCTATTTCTAGTTACAAATTGTAAACATGTCACACATTTATTGCCAACATACTGTTATGATGTGATGAGGCCTTAGAACGCCCTGCCTGATCACACCTTCAAACATTAAACCAGGACACTAGCGTGATTGCGACAACACCTTGCGAAGACACTTGCAGAAATCCCCAGTAAACGAGGCCGAGAATATCAAACAACGCACCCGATATTAATACAATGAAAAACTATTCAAGTACTGACAATCCTGTAAAAAGAGCGTATGTATGAATAAACACCAACATTATAGAATCTAGGGAATCCATCCTCGCCAAGGTTAAATTTGCCTGGACAACTTAGCTAATATCAAGTTCTTTCTCGTCTATCTAGTGGAAAACTGACTTGCATGATATTAGCAGTTGACATGTAATAATGTTACAACTAGGCATTGAAGACTGGTTGCGTTTCACTTCCAGTAACACTTCTGTATTATTGACGTCATTCTCACAAACCACTCTGTAAATCAACGAGATCGGTAAGTGTAACGGTTGGCGTTGCTCCAAACATCAAACGGAACAGCACAACGACTATGCAACGATCGTACGGAGTAATTCAACTCTCGTGTAATTTCTATCTACCCCGCAAACATAAATTGAGCAAATGTACTTTGGTTGTTCCCATGTTTAGAATTTTTAAACACGGGAAAATGTCCATGTTATTTGTGGTGATGACAGCGTACTGTGACGTGAGAAGATAGTGACTCGGCAGGGCCAATAGTGTGTCGCATCTTGTTTTGTAAAACTACGCACATTGACACTATTTACCTACACATCACTTTTTCCTGCATTTTGAAAAAACTGTGGAAGGTATTTGGAAATTCGTATTGCAGACTCCCACGGCTTGTAGAGGGGAAGAATAGACAATGTTTTCTACATAAACCTGTGCCAGGATACGTACCAGATCAAGAGAGGAGTCACATGAGAATACGCACCAGATCAAGAGAGGAGTCACATGAGGATACGTACCAGATCAAGAGAGGAGTCACATGAGGATACGTACCAGATCAAGAGAGGAGTCACATGAGGATACGTACCAGATCAAGAGAGGAGTCACATGAGGATACGTACCAGATCAAGAGAGGAGTCACATGAGGATACGTACCAGATCAAGAGAGGAGTCACATGAGGATACGTACCAGATCAAGAGAGGAGTCACATGAGGATACGTACCAGATCAAGAGAGGAGTCACATGAGGATACGTACCAGATCAAGAGAGGAGTCACATGAGGATACGTACCAGATCAAGAGAGGAGTCACATGAGGATACGTACCAGATCAAGAGAGGAGTCACATGAGGATACGTACCAGATCAAGAGAGGAGTCACATGAGGATACGTACCAGATCAAGAGAGGAGTCACATGAGGATACGTACCAGATCAAGAGAGGAGTCACATGAGGATACGTACCAGATCAAGAGAGGAGTCACATGAGGATACACACCAGATCAAGAGAGGTGTCACATGAGGATCGTACTCACCAGCCAAAATGTTTTCCTTATAGAGTTTGAAAACATTTTATGGCGTCGTGACACGCTATCATTAATAACTTTATTAATATACCAAATCAGTTTAGAAATAACAATCATAATGTTTTTTTAGTGTAAATATGAGAGTTCTAACTTACAGTCTTGATTCATACAAGTCCCAGAAAGCTACTTTAACCTAAATATTGATTTCACATTAAGTACTTATGGGAGCTTCAAGAGTGGCATGCTGTTTTCTTTGAAATTCGGCATTTAGCTCACTTTTACATTTTATCTCAAAAGTTAAAAATTGAAATGCCGGCAAACCACACAAAACATTTTAAATTTACCGGTATAAGTTTTATGGATTTCAAACAACATGAACAATTATTTTGTGATGTAACCTTACTTGTTAATTTTGTTCAATTTTAAATTTTATCCATAAAGGATATACCTACATTTAAAAGTAATGTAGCTCGTATAATTCATTTTTGAAAAGTTATTTTCCCTCCGTTCGTTTTTTTTTCCCGACTGTTATTTGATATAACAACGAAAAGGTTGTAATATAACTGTTTAAAAAATAATTCCAGACTCCTCAACTCCTTTAATATCTGCCTGCAGGACCTGTATCCACGGCACTGGAGATCCCCCACAGCCCAGGACAGGTTGCGCGAGTGTCCTGAACATACCCCGCAAGGGGTAATTATGTTAAGAGAACATAATTAATTTAATATATGATCCTTTTCATAACATTGCCTACTCAATCACCTTTACATGACCTCAGAGTTTGTGGAAGCAATTTTAAAAAACTTTGTATAATAACGATCATGCTGTAGGAAGTATATACTGTTGATAGCCCTCGGATATTAGAAATGAAAATGGAGGACTTAACGGAACCTAAAATTAAGTCACTGCTTATTACTTTAGATTTTGCAGTGAGGATGACAGCGGTGATTATTTTTAGACAGATAAGATGACAGATATTTTTCTGACGTAGTAGTGTTACTCCTGAGAGTACTACACACATGAGTACGGACCCTGCAGCAGATGTACCACGTCGTCTCCACGTACCGTGTATCTGCAGGAGATGTACCACGTCGTCTCCACGTACCGTGTATCTGCAGCAGATGTACCACGTCGTCTCCACGTACCGTGTATCTGCAGGAGATGTACCACGTCGTCTCCACGTACCGTGTATCTGCAGCAGATGTACCACGTCGTCTCCACGTACCGTGTATCTGCAGCAGATGTACCACGTCGTCTCCACGTACCGTGTATCTGCAGGAGATGTACCACGTCGTCTCCACATACCGTGTATCTGCAGGTGATGTACCACATCGTCTCCACGTACCGTGTATCTGCAGGAGATGTACCACGTCGTCTCCACTTACCGTGTATATGCAGCAGATGTACCACGTCGTATCCATGTACCGTGTATCTGCAGGTAATGTACCACATCATCTCCACGTACCATGTATCCTCAGGTGATGTACCACATCATCTCCACGTACCATGTATCTGCAGCAGATGTACCACATCGTCTCCACATACCGTGTATCTGCAGCAGATGTACCACGTCGTCTCCACGTACCGTGTATATGCAGCAGATGTACCACGTCGTCTCCACGTACCGTGTATCTGCAGCAGATATACCACGTCGTCTCCACGTACAGTGTATTTGCAGCAGATATACCACTTCTGAAATAAGTTTATTGAAAAATATCAGTAGATTGGTTATGGGGATTCTGCACCACCCGGCAGCAGGTATAGGAGCTAGGAGCCACCTGGCCACATGTTGTGACATCGCCCGGTGGCCATGTTCATTGAACTTGACCCGGGGTGACGGCGACTTCTTGACTTTGAGATAACCCTGAAGTAGGAAAATCGGGAGTTGGGGAAAAATTTTAAAAATAATTGGTAAAAAAATTACATTTTCTATTACGACCAGCATCCTGGATTTCCATGATCTTGACCTGAGGTAAACCTGAACCCGAAAAATCGACAAAAACTGCAAGGATTCGTCAATAATTTAAAAATCAGAAGATAGATTACATTACTGACCATGATTGCTATTTGGGGTATCAAAGACTTTGATCTTGATCCCAGTCAAACTTGTGCACGAAACAATCGAGAAAAATTGTGTAACAAGTTTGGGGGAAAAAACATATGAATTAACTAAAAAATTTAAAAACATTAGGGAAATTTCGGATAATTCTGGAAATAGTTTCAAAGGCTAAAATGCAGGAGGTCCGAGTTTCGTAACAAAGATGGCAGAGCACACTCACTGCCAGTACAGCGACCAGCAGCACTATATAGTCAAATCCCCTTGTTACAACCCCCTCACCAAGCTCCCTTATCTCCCTCTCACCATTTACCCACTGCAGCTCGACCCCTTCACTACTAGACTGTGCTGGCGATGTAATGATTATTTAACACAGCTTGCTCATGGCTGGCTGTTGGTCATGTGGTATCTCGACCTCTGTAGGTAATGCATGTGGCCAGTCACTCTATGCCACAGTTCCTCATCTGATCCAAGATATATGACATTTCTAGCATTCAATATGGGAGCTTGTGTTTTATGTTAGACTCTTTAATCGCATTCCGTCGGGTACTATAGAATGCGCTCGTAATTAAATACAGTACATACATTTTCAAGTGATTGTTCAGACCAGCAAGCTATTAGGGTGGGGTGACCAAAATGAAGTGTTCGTTTAATAGCGTATCTGCGAACAGCCTCCCATCATGACTGAGAGAATATGCGGTGTCTTTGAGCGAGGTGTTGACAGCCACTCGCATAGCTGATCTTTCTTGAGAGCAGGGATAGACATACCATTCGTTACAGGATGAATGGGAGGTTCTTAATGCTGTGGGGTACTTTCGCATTTGTATGGGGGTTGAAAGGAAGCAGCGAAGGCCTAACTGTCTTATACCTGAACCCTGGCAGGGCGGGCATTGGCGGATCTCCGCCAACCAACGATCTGCGGTCATCGCTGTGTGTAAAGATGGCAGCGGCTGTGGTGTGTTGCTCCATGCCAAAGGGTATAGAGCGACAGCTCTCCAGATCTCTCTACATCTCTCAAATTCTCACAGAGAAGCCACTTCCCTGTGCGTTATGCTGCATACCATCTAGGATCGTGCATGACATCGTATCCACGCTAAGCATAGAAGAGCTGCAACTACAGAAGACCTCGAGGTATGTAGAGCCAGAGTACTGCAGTGCAGCTCAACTGGGAGTGTATCGGACCTCTTTAGGTCTCTGGGGACAATAGTTTGCTATTCTGCTGTACTAACAAGGGCTACCTGGTCAGTTTCCAGATGGCTGGACTTGCCTAGCATCGTCTAACATGATGAGCAGTGCTCGATGCTTGTGCAATATTCATCCATCGATAAGTGCTTATATAACTAATTTACATCTACATTTATTTGTATATGTTTGTGTCATTGCAATTCAATGTCACCCTTATCGCTCCAGTGCCACTCGGCTCCGCGGTTGAGTTCTTCAGTCTCACGTGATGCACAGCGCTCGACGCTCGCGCATTATGCGTCGGTTGGTAAGTTCTTATAACTTGTTTCTTTTGCATTATATTTTTACTTCTGTTTGCATCAGCGTGTAGCTTTGTCGTCTCTTGCGCGACCAATGGCTTAAATGTATGTTGTTTAGTGGCAAGCAAATGAACACTGTCTTTACGAGTCGTGTAATGTGGCTTCAAATTGTCACCACTACTAAATAGTGTACCACATTTGTCACATTGTAGAATTTTTTATTTTGGTCCTTGTGAATAATTGCTCTTTTAATGCCGTCAAGCATTATAGTTTTTACTAAAGATCTTGGTACAATAGCAACACCGAGTACTGTGTATATTAAGTGTTGAAGTTTAATTACCCAAATGGGTGACATCAGCATGAAAAAAAATCTTAAATTGAAAAAAAAAAAAAAAGGTCTTTATTTATGCTTGGAAAGCTAAAAGTTTTTTTCCTCAGATTTTGTGTCGAAAGATGCACTGCCGCACTTCGCATATTAAAAAAAAATTGCCACAAAGTCGCCAAACCCTCGTGAGCGACATTTTTAGTGACGAACATTCCATATTCAGAGTTAATGATGTTGGCCTGTTATATGAGTAGAGGTCAAAGAGAAATGCACGTGTGAATAATATTCCCTAGATAGACGCAAAAACATCCCATTGTCCCAAAAATGCAAGGGGCGCAAAATTATTTCCATAAATATAACGTTTCCTTATATAGAGGTTCCATATGAACTGATTTTACTCTACTAAAACGTCAATTGTAAGACGGCCTTACTTGTCAGATGCCAACAATCGGAAACAGTGTAAGCGCGGAGGTATGACATGAAGAGATCAGTGTATTGGCGTAGTATTGGAGGGGAAGGGGAGGGGGAATACTGTATGAGGATTGTAACTTGCCCCATATTTACCCCCAAAGTTGTCATCAATAAGTAGTAAAGTTTTTAATGGTAATGAAATATGTAATTGCCGGAATCTGTAGTGCATGTTATTATATTGCGAGGCAGTAATGGTCGCGGTGTTTATGCTAATTAATAGTTGATGAGCAGCACCAGCCTCCAGCGAGAGCTACAATCCTCCCGAGGACTACGCGCCCAGGCCGAGGGCAGAGGGAGGTCGGGGCAGGTGGCGTCGACGCGAGGGTAGCGACCCTCTGTCACGCGGGCGGCAGCGCGGTCCTTTGTGTCGCAGGCGAGGGAGACTCTCTTCTTTATCCCGGGCCTGCGCGCTCCCCGGACTCACCATTATGTCCCTCCGCCCCACCTCCCACTCCACCCTTGTAGCGCTGCCCCGCGGCAGGTCCCTGCACCATCCTGCCACAGACTACTGCAGGTCGCCTACAGCAAGTAGGGGTGGCACAAGCGGTTACTTTCACGCAACGCCTTCCGCCCCATCGTTCCGTTTCAACTAAAGAAAACTTTAACATTGACTTTGCGATGTGACTTTACGCTTGCTTCCCAACATCTTGTTTCTTATCGAACCTGATGCAATTGAACTGTCGCAGGCAAAGCCAAGCACTCGTGACTTAACGATTTAGAAAAGTTGTAATTGAAAGTCAAAGTTAAGCAGCCATTTTGCCGAGAATCTAACAGGAGTTATGCGGAATGAGTGTTGTTTTACTGTAGGGCGATTTTCATCTCGGTATATCAAATCAAGCTCGTCTAAGTGAAATAAATGGCAAACGAATATGATGTGAAGAGGAAATATATGAGTTGATATTTTTGAATGAAGTAAACACGTCAGTTTTTTGTTTTGAAATAAAGTTTTAATATACATTTTAAGATATACATTTCAAGTCTTTTAAAAAAAAACTTACGTAAAATTCTTTTCTGGATAATATGATAATAATTTGCATAACAAGATACACACTTTTACAAAGCTCGCAGAACGGAATTTAATTATCAGAACTTTGACTTTACAATTGTGTTGTGTATTGGTAGTTTCGCCAAAGGATAGGAAATGTAAGTTTTCTATTGCGCACGGGCCTAAAGTAACACGGTCCAGTAACATGTTATTTTTGTAACAGTTTACTGTGAAGCATTGCTCGCCTATCTCCACGTTCCGGGAAATAACGATTACGTAGTTCAATGCCACGAAGCTTCCTGGCGTTCCGCACTGTTGCAAGCTAAGGCGTTCCAAAAAATACTTCTTACGCATGCGCAGTAGACAAGCGTCTTTATAAGTGAGGCAATCGAAGGCGTTCCAAAAATAACGGTGTAAACAATGGCACGTGTTACTCGTGTAACATGTTTCCAAATTGTAACAGTTTATTATAACTGTTATGTAAAGTAACGCCCATCTCTTCTAGGAAGGCGTTGTAACAGGACTTACTGTATGTATACTGTTAGACAGATATCTGCTAGCTCCAGCTACCTGCCCTTATACTAGTATTTTCTCCACCCACTAATAAAGAGAATGGTTCCCACCTATCTGTCTCCCGTAGCATTTTATTTTAACGCACGCAACACAATTTTTAATTCTTTCCTGTCGAAAGGGTTTTTACGGTGACTATGCCGGTTTTGCCCTTTCTCTTCTAAATATAGTTTAGCTATAAGTACACTTAGGGAGGTTCTCATGGCCACAATCTGGCCATGGCAGCCCAATCCCTCTTTGCAGCGATGCATGTCTCCTTGCATGATACTCCCTTCCTTGTAGGCGTATGGGGCTTAGCCCCGAGACGCACTTAACTCCCGTCCCTACCGCGGGCTCATGTAACACTTAGTTTTAGAGTAGGTTGGAAAATGAGCTTCAGCTACGTCACAAGGATGTGGTGACGTCACTAGACAGNTGTAACACTTAGTTTTAGAGTAGGTTGGAAAATGAGCTTCAGCTACGTCACAAGGATGTGGTGACGTCACTAGACAGGCCATGACAGCGAGCGGGCGTAACCAGGAGGCAGACTAGAGTCTACCACATTATGGGAAGAATAACATCAGACGTCAATGGTGACCAGGGTTCCCTCACACCACTTCATACATATTTCCAAAGCCATCCCGTACTGTCGACGGGAGAACACCGCTCTTGCCTCTGCGTTCACTATCAACACTACATATATAGGGTGATTCTAAAATCATGGGACAAACATTGAGGGGTGGTAGAGCTCACTAAAACGAACAATTATTGTATAGTAATATATGAGCGGGAGTGACGCGTTGAGGCACCAACACAAAAATAACACATGAAATGCAACACAGTGTTTATTTACAACGTCGCCGCTAAATGACTTTTTACAGCAATGTTGATAATAATTGCTCAAAATTGCTACCACCGACAGTAATGCAAGCTTGGTAGCGTCGGTGGAGTGATTGGCGAACAGATTCAAATACGCCGGGTATTTCACGCACGCCACCATTGTCAGCCAATCACGCCATATGTAGAGGTCGCCAAGCATGCGTGACTGTTGGTGGATGCATTTCCAGCAACTGTTTTAACATTTTCTGTACGGAATCACTCGTTAAGTATGCTGCTAATGAACATTTTATGTTTCCGTTAATGTGTTATGTTTTTGTGTTTGTGCCTCAACGCGTCACTTCCGCCCATATATTACTATACAATAATAGTTTGTTTTAGTGAGCTCTACCACCCCTCAATGTTTGTCCCATGATTTTGGAATCACCCTGTATATACACTGTTGTTTCATACATATAGACTATCAGTTGTTTCCTCGCACTTTGTGATTGAAACCTTTGAAAATCGCTGTATGTACGGTGTGTTCGGTTGTTTTCTAAACCTGTGTATCGCAAGTTTTTTATACTTCTGTTAACATAAAAGTATCTATTCTTTATTAAGTAGGATTTTTACTTATATTGTTTACGAACTATAATATTTTATTTGTAAATTATGTGAATTATAACAGGAAGAAAACAGGTGTGTTGACAATGTCCGGTAAGAAATAGTTCCTATGCAAATTATTATAACACTAAGTGCGCACGAATGTGGTGCGTTGTCTCTGCTGTAATTTTCTAGACTCGGTTAAGCTTTGTTTGCACGAAGCGCAGGAAAATCCTGGAAGAAGAACTTAAGAAGAGCTTCAGAAAAGTTGGAAGTAACGGTGAATGGACTATACTTTGAGAACTTATTTATCGTGGAAGTGGCGAACATATTGAATACGTTAATATTTTCCTATGAGTGAGTAGAAATAATACCGCGCTGTGTTCGCAGCTCCTCCACGAGATATGGGCAGATAGCAGGGCTGTGTGTAACCGTCGTCTGAGCTCCCAGATACGTGGCGCACACTATATATCCAACCAAGATACGTGGCGCATACTATATGTCCGACCCAGATACGTGGCACACAATATATGTCCGACCCAGATACGTGGCGCACACTATATGTCCGAGACCTGTGCTGTGTCCACATTCACCTGGGCAGTGCCGTGGCCTGGCTTCGAGCTCCGGAAAAGTGCACTAAGGTCGTGACGTCACTTTTCTTCTGTCCAAATTCTCATCAAGGGCACGAATGCGCCCTAGAGTGTTCGCTTCGTCCACGAGAACGTGACATGCGCCNCTCTGTCCAAATTCTCATCAAGGGCACGAATGCGCCCTAGAGTGTTCGCTTCGTCCACGAGAACGTGACATGCGCCCTCCCTCGAACCCTCGACAGAGCGTTCATGTTATGCTCTACTGCCTCGGAAAATACTTGCTTCTGTCACGAAGACTAATGAAACACACATAGAGTAAATTACAGGGAACATAAATTGAGTTGGAAACATACCAGAGCGTCCGAATTAAAAACCCAACACGGCCAGGAAGGCAGTTACACTGTTAAAAGTGTCCGTATATTAACGGAAATATTTACGGTATGTACAGTTAGGCATGATATACGGAAAGCTCTCCGTAATTATGAAAAACGGAGTCAGACTCCGTAAATACAAAATATGGAAAGTCTCCGTGTTTCCTACAGCTTCGGGTTCCGGGAACGAACAATGCCGAGTCTGCACGAAGTTTTCTTCGCTATTGTAACCAGGACATTGTCGTTTCTACAGCAATTATAATATCGACGTCACCTAGGCCTGTTCCTTCAAACATCCAAAAATAGCATCAAACACCCGTAACACTTGAATTACATTCAATGTGGACTGAATTAAACATCACGCATTAAATTCGAGTTAGGGATTTCCCCACATTGCAGCCAACATTTACTGACGCATTTCGGTCGGAGTTTATGTTAAAATACACGCAATTACGAAGATAGCGTATACAAAAGACGATGTGTGCCATAGAGGGGAATATGCGCATGCTAGTTGCGCAGTAGCAACTCTCAGTGCACGGCTTTTCTACCAGTAGCACTGNACCATAGAGGGGAATATGCGCATGCTAGTTGCGCAGTAGCAACTCTCAGTGCACGGCTTTTCTACCAGTAGCACTGTCAAACACCAAGTGCTTCGAGATGTTGGTGCAGTCCCTTTTACCTAGTTTGAATGCAACTAGAATATTTCCACGTTAATGAAAGTATTTTAATCATATAAAAGAGGATTAGTTGACCATTCAAAAGTAAACAAANAATATTTCCACGTTAATGAAAGTATTTTAATCATATAAAAGAGGATTAGTTGACCATTCAAAAGTAAACAAAGACGGTCGTCAGCGTTGACTAGCTGGGTACACGTCGGATCCATGCACACAAGATGAAACTCGTGACTTTATTGTATGTGTGTCGGCGACGAGAGAACTAGCAGACAAAACAAGATGGCCGCACTTCGACATCTAAGATGGTGGTCAGATGCGATGGCAGAGAGAGGTAAGAGGGAATAGTTGGGTAAGAGATAGGTGGGAAGGAAAGATGAAGTAACAAGATGAGATGACCGAACATAAAGTGGAAAGTCTAGAAACAAAATGGCAGACGGATACAAGATGGCCACCAGAAACAAGATGCCAACCGGAATGACAGCAGGAGCTAATGAAATCCAAGATGGCGGCTGTCCCCAATACCCCAGCGTACAGCCTGTCCCAGTAGCTCTCTCTCTCTCTCTCTCTCTCTCTCTGAACTACTACCACTACAAAATATCAAACCGTTTGTGTACCGGGGTGTGATGGATTGTTGCAATGTAAGCTGTGTTTTGCTCTATGCTGTACCTAATTGTTGGCTAGTTAACAAATTTGCAACTTAAATGTAGCAGTGCATTTGACGTCACAGCACGTGTGTAATGAGCCGCTCTCTCGTGAGTGGCTGCAATACATTGATTTTCTTCCGGCTTCTCTCTGGTTCCTGCTGCGTACGCGGAGTGTACAGCACTGGGCAAGCACCAGTTTACCTCGCAACACACGCCACTGGTAGTACGTCACTGAAACATACTTCACGTGGTAGCTTAGTGGAGCCCTTAACAAGTATGCCTTCAGTATATTACACTAAAAACTATTGTCCGCAACCATCAGTGCTATACCATCAAAGGTTTAAAAAGAAAAATATTGTACAGCATTGCTATGTCGCCTTAGACTTAATGTTTTACAATATGCTTACATTTCAGTCCACTTTTGTCGCTGGGCTGCGGTTCCCGTATCGACTAGAGAGCTCGCCCCCATCCCAGGCAAACCGGGCTCGACTCCAGGTGGGGTCACTCCCGGATTTTCGCATATGGGAATCGTGCCGGCGGGTTTTCTCGAGGATCTTCCGTTCCCGCCGCCTTTGCATTTCAGGTCTGCTCCATAACCACCTCGTTTCATCCTCATCGGCTCTCAAGACCTCGTTAAGAGCCACCCAAATCTCTCAATTCAACATCTACACCTCCAATGCACTTCACAACATGAACTGTAGAGACTAGTTGTTAACTGCTCTCAAAACTCGCTCAGTTCCACGATTGTCGCTCCACCACTCACTCCCTNGAACTGTAGAGACTAGTTGTTAACTGCTCTCAAAACTCGCTCAGTTCCACGATTGTCGCTCCACCACTCACTCCCTTAGTTCCACCATTGTCGCTTTACCACTCACTCCCTCAGTTCCACCATTGTCGCTTTACCACTCACTCCCTCAGTTCCACCATTGTCGCTTTACCACTCACTCCCTCAGTTCCACCATTGTCGCTTTACCACTCACTCCCTCAGTTCCACCATTGTCGCTTTACCACTCACTCCCTCAGTTCCACCATTGTCGCTTTACCACTCACTCCCTCAGTTCCACCATTGTCGCTTTACCACTCACTCCCTCAGTTCCACCATTGTCGCTTTACCACTCACTCCCTCAGTTCCACCATTGTCGCTTTACCACTCACTCCCTCAGTTCCACCATTGTCGCTTTACCACTCACTCCCTCAGTTCCACCATTGTCGCTTTACCACTCACTCCCTCAGTTCCACCATTGTCGCTTTACCACTCACTCCCTCAGTTCCACCATTGTCGCTTTACCACTCACTCCCTCAGTTCCACCATTGTCGCTTTACCACTCACTCCCTCAGTTCCACCATTGTCGCTTTACCACTCACTCCCTCAGTTCCACCATTGTCGCTTTACCACTCACTCCCTCAGTTCCACCATTGTCGCTTTACCACTCACTCCCTCAGTTCCACCATTGTCGCTTTACCACTCACTCCCTCAGTTCCACCATTGTCGCTTTACCACTCACTCCCTCAGTTCCACCATTGTCGCTTTACCACTCACTCCCTCAGTTCCACCATTGTCGCTTTACCACTCACTCCCTCAGTTCCACCATTGTCGCTTTACCACTCACTCCCTCAGTTCCACCATTGTCGCTTTACCACTCACTCCCTCAGTTCCACCATTGTCGCTTTACCACTCACTCCCTCAGTTCCACCATTGTCGCTTTACCACTCACTCCCTCAGTTCCACCATTGTCGCTTTACCACTCACTCCCTCAGTTCCACCATTGTCGCTTTACCACTCACTCCCTCAGTTCCACCATTGTCGCTTTACCACTCACTCCCTCAGTTCCACCATTGTCGCTTTACCACTCACTCCCTCAGTTCCACCATTGTCGCTTTACCACTCACTCCCTCAGTTCCACCATTGTCGCTTTACCACTCACTCCCTCAGTTCCACCATTGTCGCTTTACCACTCACTCCCTCAGTTCCACCATTGTCGCTTTACCACTCACTCCCTCAGTTCCACCATTGTCGCTTTACCACTCACTCCCTCAGTTCCACCATTGTCGCTTTACCACTCACTCCCTCAGTTCCACCATTGTCGCTTTACCACTCACTCCCTCAGTTCCACCATTGTCGCTTTACCACTCACTCCCTCAGTTCCACCATTGTCGCTTTACCACTCACTCCCTCAGTTCCACCATTGTCGCTTTACCACTCACTCCCTCAGTTCCACCATTGTCGCTTTACCACTCACTCCCTCAGTTCCACCATTGTCGCTTTACCACTCACTCCCTCAGTTCCACCATTGTCGCTTTACCACTCACTCCCTCAGTTCCACCATTGTCGCTTTACCACTCACTCCCTCAGTTCCACCATTGTCGCTTTACCACTCACTCCCTCAGTTCCACCATTGTCGCTTTACCACTCACTCCCTCAGTTCCACCATTGTCGCTTCACCACTCACTCCCTCAGTTCCACCATTGCCGCTCCACCACTCACTCCTTCAGTTCCACCATTGTCGCTTTACCACTCACTCCCTCAGTTCCACCATTGTCGCTTTACCACTCACTCCCTCAGTTCCACCATTGTCGCTTTACCACTCACTCCCTCAGTTCCACCATTGTCGCTTTACCACTCACTCCCTCAGTTCCACCATTGTCGCTTTACCACTCACTCCCTCAGTTCCACCATTGTCGCTTTACCACTCACTCCCTCAGTTCCACCATTGTCGCTTTACCACTCACTCCCTCAGTTCCACCATTGTCGCTTTACCACTCACTCCCTCAGTTCCACCATTGTCGCTTTACCACTCACTCCCTCAGTTCCACCATTGTCGCTTTACCACTCACTCCCTCAGTTCCACCATTGTCGCTTTACCACTCACTCCCTCAGTTCCACCATTGTCGCTTTACCACTCACTCCCTCAGTTCCACCATTGTCGCTTTACCACTCACTCCCTCAGTTCCACCATTGTCGCTTTACCACTCACTCCCTCAGTTCCACCATTGTCGCTTTACCACTCACTCCCTCAGTTCCACCATTGTCGCTTTACCACTCACTCCCTCAGTTCCACCATTGTCGCTTTACCACTCACTCCCTCAGTTCCACCATTGTCGCTTTACCACTCACTCCCTCAGTTCCACCATTGTCGCTTTACCACTCACTCCCTCAGTTCCACCATTGTCGCTTTACCACTCACTCCCTCAGTTCCACCATTGTCGCTTTACCACTCACTCCCTCAGTTCCACCATTGTCGCTTCACCACTCACTCCCTCAGTTCCACCATTGCCGCTCTACCACTCACTCCCTCAGTTCCACCATTGTCGCTTTACCACTCACTCCCTCAGTTCCACCATTGCCGCTCAACCACTCACTCCCTCAGTTCCACCATTGCCGCTCCACCACTCACTTCCTCAGTTCCACCATTGCCGCTCCACCACTCACTCCCTCAGTTCCACCATTGTCGCTTTACCACTCGTGGTTTGAATTTCTTTGTGCTAGCGCTGTGCAGCTGCTAAAGACAGTTCACTCTCAACTAAGCAGTTTTGAAATATGCCATATGTCACAATCGTTTAATACTTCTTTTGACATAAAAATATCTTATTTTTGGTTATATTTAACTTTAACTTATATTTTTTTTATAAACTATTATATTTCATTTATAATAAGTATGAATAAAAAAGTGAGAAAATAAGGATGTTGGTAATAGCTAGTAAGAAAAAGTGCATATGTAAAATATTATTAGGGGTACCCGATTTTCGCGGAAAGATTTTACGACCAGTTGTATTTCACAACACTTTAACTAAGACGCACTGTCGTGATTGGATGGTTTCCATTTTACGGCGTCTTATTTCTGCGCACGAGTCACAGACGAGCAGCGTTAAAGTTATCTAATTCTGATTGGCCAGTCAAGAAGGTAAATTATCTTCACACAAAGGCATGCCGCCAATCAGCAAAGGAGAACTGCTGGTTCGCCCGCATAGTACTGAAGCCTAGCTTGTGCGGAGATCTTTTCGCTAAATTCAAGTGTCCCTAAATATTATTAGAGTTGGTGCGCATAAATGCGGTGTGTTGCCCCTTTAGTGTAATCTTCTAGACGTAGCTAAGCTTCGTTCGCATGACGCGGAGAAATATCCTGGAAGTAGAACTTTATTAAGCAGGGCGTGAAAAAAGTTGGAAACATCCGTGAATGGATTATAATAAGAATTTACACGCAGCAGTAAGAATATTCGCATAAAGAACTAATGTCATTATACAGCTTATGATTATGCGGATTTTATCCTTTAAATATTGTGGACACACGAGTTTACCTTATGTGATTGAATGCTAACTGTGGCAGCCCGATCTTCTTCTTATAAATACCGTGCGTATTTAATAACTATTTAATTACAAAAATTTAGAACTGTAGTGCATCAGTAGTATTCCTAAAAACGCAGGACTGTCCAGAAATAAAGATACAATAAGGCCATTGGCGTCATGCACATTGCGTACCAACATAATATAGGAAAATTGTGGTTTAATGTGTGTTCTGAAGTTGGTATTACCGGAAAATCCACTGCAACAAACAAGAATAAGAAATGGGTTTCTCTAACACGGGAAGTAAAATAGTTAAAATAATTAAGTACCCAATACTGAGTGCCACTTACTTTAACATTCGGGTTTTTGGATAGCCATTGCTTTTTGTTATTTCGACCCAGTGCATTGATCACATTTATAAATACGTCTGCGACAAGTAGCAATGTGAAAACACGTTAACATAACACGTACTTGATCGTTTTTCTGTGACAGGTTGTGAGGTTAGTTTCCCAACGCTGGACTGCAATGAAGTATTTTTCTGACGGAAATAATAAAAGTCATGTGTACACATAAATTTTATCCCATTTTTATTACAGTGACTGCTATTTAAATTTAAAACTAACAGGTTTATCGGATGCCGTAAAGTTTAGTGATGCAACGTGAACACATATCTAAGTGAGTTATTTGTGCTTGGTTAAACTAGTTGGTTGGAGAAAGTTGCCTTTGGCACCGCAGCACGAGTTATTTTCTGAACTAACTCCGTCACTACAGCAAGGAGGTTGACTCTACACCTCTACAAACAGCTCATGTTTGGCGTATCGGAACTTATTAATCCCTCGCATGGGTTGATTGAGAGTTGACAGTCACTGGTCGGCAACTCAGAATTGTAAACGGTGACTACAGACTCCTGATAAAGCTGTCTGTTCTGAAAAGATACGGATTCTCGCTACAGTTTAAAAAACAGTGTTTTACAGAAGAATACATATCGTAAACGAGGCGCTACTTACATCGAGTTTTGCTGACCGACACTTTTCAATAACCACATGTATGTTTCAGTAACCAAATGTCTGAATGGGCAACAAAATACCGACTTTCATTTCTGTCCTGAAGAAAGATTTACGTAGAAATATTGCATGGTTATTTTTTTTAGAAATTATGATAGACATAACTGCTTACAATCAGAGCCACATGAGAACTGGCGAGGCCCATAAACAACGTGCCTTGAGCGCTGGTGAATGTGAAACGAAACGGAGATGCCGCAGCGACGTAATGCATAGGGGGAAAACAAGAGATCCCCAAGAAAACCCGCTGGCCAACAGCAACGTCCTCCACGTTACCAACATGCTAAAATCCGTGTGACCCCGTCGGGAATGGAAACCGGTTCGCCTTGGGTGGAGGCGAGTGGTCCGACCACCGCACCACCGCGGCCCCAGCTGCTTGAGAGCACTGCCGTAGTTAACATTTTTAAAACTGGTCCATTTAGTAACTTGTTGTCAGTGACTTCCAGGCGATCAATTTGTCATCTTGCAATGCGGTTTCAAGCTAGTCCCGCTATGCTCGTTAATAAAAGTGGGCGAAGGCTGTTTGCCAAACTATTAGCATTGAACTTTATCAATCAGAATAGAATAAACCACAGTGGTTCACGGTTATTTCAACACTTTGAAATCAGTCTTAAAAAAAAAGTCACTGCCCCTACCTGCGTATATCGTAACAGTGACACAGCCTGGCAAGTGCCCAGTAAAGTTAGCATCGACCTAGAGAAAGTACTTCCATGTCTGAACGTTGGATTAAAAGTGTTATGCAAACATTTGTGAATACTGAAATGATTGTGGTGCTTTGTTTTTAATGCATATAAGTGAAAGAATTATCAATTTTGTAATGTACGTTCTTTCCTAAAAAATTCCCCAGTTTTACTAGGCCGACGCAATGCACGCGGCAATGCTAACTTTACACATGGCGGAGGAATACACAATGTGCAGTAGATGTTAACCACCTACTGCACATTGTGACTCCGAAGCCACGTGTCAGTTCTGTCCACATCGAACAACAATGTGATTGTTGTTCCTTGCTCGATCTGTGTGACAGTAACTTGGAAGAAACAATATGGCCGCCTCTTTCCAAATAGTTGGCATCACTAGCGAGTTTATATTTACCCCACCATATTTGAACACATATTAGCTATATCGTCGTTACATATTGGAATGGTGTGCAATGGCATCTGTGTTGGTTTGGTAATTATATCTATGCTATTTGAAGGTATATTTTACATGTGTGTGAACAAGAACATTTCTAAAAACACGACTGTAAGTAAAACATACAATTTTAGAATTATGATTACCTTGAAAAACCGTTTCCAGCAATTCTTGTGAAAAAATGTATGTTTGTGACTTTCAAGTAACATTGGGCAAATAATGGAATCGTAACCTCATTTTTTTGTTACAGAGCCCTTGCTCCAAAAAAAATTACATGGCGATAGAAGAAAGAAAGAACACATTAAGACAAGACACATTTGTGGTTTCGAATCAGAAGATTCTGTGGCTTTAGATAGTAAGGAATATCATGAAATACGTGACAAAGTAGAAAGAAATATAATTGTGCAAAAAAGTGAAAATAATGGTGTAGAGGACAGTTTTGCGAAGAAAGTGATACTGAAGTTATTGACGTAGAACTTGACGTGAATACAGAAGGCAAATGCAAATAAGAAAAACGTCATCAGTCGCCCTACTAGTTAAATTCAACCGTGGAAAGGAAACTTTTATGCTGCAACAGACGTTACACATGCGCCAATACATTATTTCAGACCGTTGCCGGTTGATGATATTTTAGAAAATGCTGTTTATCAAATCAACCTTCATTCGTCACAAATGTATGCTTGTAGGTCACTCACTGTTGATCAAAATGAAATTGAACAATTTGTGGGATGAAGCATGCACATGTCTATAAATGGACTTCCATCGCCTAGAACGTATTGGAAAGCCAAAACGTGAGTACTTCCTGTTGTAGCTGAAACAATGAGCCGAAATCGATGGGAACAAATATAGTAAGGACGTCATTTAAGTGACAATAGCTTGGATCCTAATGTCAAATTGTGTAAAATAAGATCCATTCTCCAACCACTGACAGATAATTTAAAGAATATTCCAATGAGTAAGAAGTTATATGTGGACGAACAGATAATACCGTTCAAAAGAAAGCACAGCCTGAAAAATTATGTAAAAAAGTAAACCAAAATAATGGGGCTATATATTTTTGATCTTGGTCGATTTATCTGGAATTGCTCGTAATAAGAAACTGTATTCTGGGAAAGCAACATATGATGCCTCATCACCTGATGTGAGGGTGAGTGGAAATGATGTTCTTCGCTTGGCTAGTGTGATACCCAGAAACGTTTTTCACAATATGCACTTTGATATTTGATTTGCGGAAGTCCAGTTATCAGTTCAGCTGGGAAAAATCGGTACGCAGAAACTAGGAACTGTTTGACCTGATAGGCTGAAAGCTTGTTAATTTTACGCTGACCGAGACTAATGAAGAAGAAGGGAATAGGAAGGTACGAAGAGTTTACAACTGCAGTTGTAGGTGTCCCTTTGGGTGCTGTGAAGTGGTATGATAACAAGCGAGTTCATTTGCTGAGTACATCTGTAGGCGCTCACCCAACATAAGAAGTACTGAGGTGGGAACCACAATCAGAGAGATAATATTGGTGTGGAATGCCGCAGTGACATGGGAGGTGTCAGTTTGATGGACTCTCTAATAGCGTTGTATCGCGTCAAGATCAGGTCAAAGAAATGGTATTTGAGAATTGTATCCTATCTGTTGGATTGGAAAGTAGTCGATTCCTGGCTGCTATAGAGAAGGGCCAGTGCTGGCAGTGGAGTGAACCAGAAATATCACCTGAGCCTTTTAGACTTCAAAGTTTCCCTCTGTGCTTGTCTTTGAAAGAAAAATTAGGTCGGACAGAAGAGCAAGCTAGTCATCAACTGCAAACTAAATTCGGTTGAAGAAGAAGAAGAGCCCAGTAGCGCCCTTACCTTAAAAATAAGTAAGAAAGTATCAAATGTGCCCGTTATCCACAATTCACAGAAAAAAAAAACGTACTCTGCAATGAACCTGGTTGTAGTGGCGCACTAAAGAATTTCACACAAAATGTAAAGTGCACTTTTGTTTCACTCCTAGTTATAAGTGCTTTATTGATTTTCATGGCGACTAGTTCTTTGTTACTGGAGATATTACTGTAAAAAAAAAAAACTAATATTAACAGGAATAATTTACTGTCTTGTCTTTGTTATTCCAAACATTATTGTAGATACTTTATGTGTTATATTAATATTACCATTATCTGACGTTATCTAGTAAACAGGGAAAAAAATAATGGTTTTCCTCATGTAAATATCTTTACTAGAGAGTGAAACTTAAGAGTTATATATAACATAATTGAACCATTTTTTTACCATATTGTAAATCAGTCTTAAACAGAAAATGTACATGTTTTTTTTTTTAAACTGAAGTAATTAACGCGGGCGGTAGGGGGGTTAGGCTGAGCTTTCAAAAGTGGCCAGTTCGCATGTCGACTAGAAGACGTGAAGCGAGGACGGGAAGTCACGTGGTGAAGTCGCCAGTTGCGTAAGGAACATGAGGAGTGTGTTGCACTGCCAGAGGTGCGTGTGCTGGTGTTGGCTGCAGTGGGAGAGAGCAGGCGGGGCGGGGGGACGTGGTCCATTGCGATGCTGCGGCGGGGGCAAGGTGCTCGGCGCAGCTCTGATGTCACCGCCAATTGACCTCATGAAGGGGAATTGCCGGCCGCGGCGTGGCGGTCCTCCAAGCCAGACCAGACAGCCGATGTCCGCTGCCCAGACCAGTCTCAGGCGAGCCACATCCACGCCTACCTCCTTCCGACACTCTGCGACGAGAGCATTCAACTGCTCTCAATTACGGAGTTCGTGATCTAGCTCCGAAACTGACGTGAGCTGGCAGAGTGCACCCCCACGTTGTGATACCTCACGTGAATACGTCTGTAGTGACAACAATATGCCTGGGAATTCCTGATCCTGAGGTGCACTCCTTTATATTCCTTTATAGGGAGCGGCAGAAATAACTCCCGAATTTGAACGGCTAATAAAAAATACACAAACGATTCTAGTCAAAATTTTATTAANAAATAACTCCCGAATTTGAACGGCTAATAAAAAATACACAAACGATTCTAGTCAAAATTTTATTAAACCATCTAAAAGAATTATGTTTGCCATTTAGTTTCATTTAATTTTTTTCATTTTCACTTAATCTTTAAACATAATATTTGTTTAATTTTCACTTAATCTTTAAAAATAATCTTTTTTTAATTGACACTTAATTTTTTAACATAATCTGTTTTTTAATTTTTACTTTTTAAAAATAATCTCACTCAAATGCCAACCGTGACATATCTGAAGCCTCATTCTGAAATTACGCATTACTCTTCTCGTCATCTCTTGTGGAATTTCCGCGATTTCGTGCCGGATAGCAACTTTGAGTTCATCGATTGTCGTCGGTTTGTTTTTGTAGACTCTACTCTTCAGGTAACCCCAGAGAAAGAAGTCACAGGCGGTAAGATCGGGTGAACGAGCTGGCCACGGGATGTCGCCTCGCAGTGAGATTAAACGCCCTGGACACATTTGTCTTAGGACTGCCGTAGATTCTCTTGCTGTATGAGCGGTGGCACCATCCTGTTGAAACCATACAGCAGGATTTACACGTTCATTCAGTTTCGCCTCCAGGAAGTTGTGTAGCATCTCTACGTAACGATGAGACGTTACTGTAACTGTTCGTCCTTACTCCTCAACAAAATACGGGCCTATTATTCCAAAGTCTGCTACAGCACACCAAACAGTGACACGTTGGCTATGGAGAGGTCGCTCACGAAGTTGCCGAGGATTATTTTCTGCCCAATATCGAAAATTCTGTTTGTTGACGAATCCTGATAAATGAAAATGTGGTTCGTCACTTGAGAGCACAACTGCGTCTGTTGGAAAGTTTTCCAGGATAGCCTGTCAAGATGCAATACGGTTGGCCCAATCACGTTCACTAAGTTCCTGCACAACCATGATTTTGTACGGATGAAAGTGGAGGTCTTGGTGTAAAATTCTTCTCACACTACGATCAGATATTCCCAAGCTGGCAGCGTGCCTACGGGCTGGACGTCTTGGAGATTTGGTAACTGCTTGTTGGAGTAATTGAACGTTCTGTGGAGTTCGAGCGCTGCGAGGTCTACCTGGCGGTGCATTTTTTAAAGCCGAACCTGTGACTCTAAAATTTTTAACCCACAATAGAACGGTTTTCCTGTCAGGGACTGCACCGTGCCGACCTATTTCGAAGCACGTACGAAATAATCTCTGCGTTGTGAGTACAGAATCGCCATTTTTAAAATAGGTTTCAAGGACGAACGCACGATGTTCACCGCTCCTTGCCATGGTGACGACTGAAATGGCAGTAGTGGTGCTGCACTATGACACAACCCCGGGCCGCCTACCACCACTAGCGCCGAGCCCATGGCGGTGGCAAATTCGGGAGTTATTTCTGCCGCTCCCTGTATAATAAGCTCTGAATGGTTTCTCCTGTTATACCGTATCGGATCAGGTACAGGAGGGTGAGCTTTTGATCAAGCTGTATTAGATTACAGATCACGTGCAACGATACTCTCTTTAGGAATTGTCGCCGACACACATACAATAAAGTCACGAGTTTCATCTTGTGTGCATGGACCCGACGTGTACCCAGCTAGTCNATTGTCGCCGACACACATACAATAAAGTCACGAGTTTCATCTTGTGTGCATGGACCCGACGTGTACCCAGCTAGTCGACGCTGACTAACGTCTTTGTTTACTTTTGAATGGTCAACTAATCCTCTTTTATATGATTAAAATACTTTCATTAACGTGGAAATATTCTAGTTGCATTCAAACTAGGTAAAAGGGACTGCACAAACATCTCGAAGCACTTGGTGTTTGACAGTGCTACTGGCAGAAAAGCCGTGCACTGAGAGTTGCTACTGCGCAACTAGCATGCGCATATTCCCCTCTATGGTACAAATCGTCTTTTGTATACGTTATCTTCGTAATTGCGTGTATTTTAACATAAACTCCGACCGAAATGCGTCAGTAATTGTTGACTGCGATGTGGGGAAATCCCTAACTCGAATTTAAAGGGTGATGTTTAATTCAGTCCACATTGAATGTAATTCAAATAGTTTAAGCTATGTTTTATTCATATAAGAGTAAGAACTAGTGTATTAGCAACACATATAAGTTCGTCGCAATGTCACAGTTTCACTTGATCGCCGCATCAACATATGAATCGGATCAACGGCAATGTTTGTATTACGTGTGGTGGAGGGATACTGAATGTGCTGGGAAGTAGATCCTGGGCACAACTTTTAAAACGGCTTAACTTACCGCAGACATCCTACATTAAGGCTCCCGCCAACCTGGAACTAGCACAGCGCTGCGGTGTGTTTGATACACGCTTCCCCACGGAACTGTTACACGTGCGTCCGATATACTGTACTACGAAACACTTCAGACGTGGCCTGCTAAGTGCTTTTAAGACGTTACGCACATTAGAAACAACATTTTTGAGTACTCCAAAATGG
This sequence comes from Clitarchus hookeri, assembly GCA_002778355.1. Lineage (NCBI taxonomy): Eukaryota > Metazoa > Arthropoda > Insecta > Phasmatodea > Phasmatidae > Clitarchus > Clitarchus hookeri. Next base: position 313,105 of record NQII01000248.1, on the reverse strand, counting down.
ATAGAAAAAAAAAGGCCTTTTCAAAGCACCGTAACTCAAAATATACGCGCCAGATACATACAAAACTACTCAAGGCCGCTGTATCGAACCTTCCTACAGACTTGCCAACAATAATAGGGTCACCGCTGAAAGCGCCATAAGTAGACGTAGTACGACGAGAACACAGCACGCAAGTTCAGAGCCTTGCGCTTAGAGGCGATGGTGCACTTGATGCGCGTGGCAATATAGACCTTACAGCTGCTCCGCCTCAAAAGTGGGAAACAACTCCAGGTACACGTGCACAATCAGGTTTTTCGAAATCTTCTTGCCGGCTATCAAATTTATGTTTGCATATTTCCATTTCTGGCCGCCATAGAAATGCTGCTAACGCCCCGGCATGGGTAATATCGACTCTGTGTAGCGGCAATGCTGCAGCGCATGTTCTGCATGCTTCGTTAAGGCGATGTTTGCTTTCCGCACCAGCGCTCGGCACGGTGACGTCACCACTTACTGGGCGCTTGTCTTTGCATAGCAACACATTTACATATGTGCTCGTCTCTTCGCCGTGCATTCAAAGTACAGTTCTGGAGGCAATGATGTTGTGTGGGTCGTTAGCAGTGCCTCCGACTTTGCAGTTTTGATACTGCATCGTACTCTGTGTTTATTATCTGCAGCAGACCTATATGCCATAAAGTTAAAGATCTGTTATCTGCATTTACATGTCCTTATATAAGATTATACAGTGGGTATTCGGGTGATATATAATTTTTATGCACTCCGTACGAAGAAAACTGCCCAAGTGTATTTTATGTGTATATAAAAGGATTGTAACGCACTCACTCGCTGGGTTTGAGCGACCATTACGGTATTAAATAACCACAAACAAACGTGATCATCAAAAAATATTTTTTCCTTGAATTTATTTTATATTAACGATCATAAGTTGTCGTTTAGCTTCCTCTTTGCGAAAGCGAATTATTTATTTTCTTAACTACAATTATCTCTTTCATTGGCATACATTTCTTTAACTCTAAAATCTTCGACCATACATTTAATCACCAGTCATTAAAATTTATTATAAGTTTCAGTGGATGACTTTATTTTATTTTCTATGTTTGAAACCTGGAGCACACATCATAACTGGCATACATACTTACATGCGTGCTTACACGTGTCCATCCACAACTGGCTGTATTTGTGTACGTATCTGCATCCCCGTCCCAACTTGAATGAAGTCACATTGATAAGTCCAGTTCAACGGCTTACAAAACTGCTATTTTCAAAGAAGACCACTTCAGGAACTCCCAATAGAGCTCCATAAATACAGCAACCCCGACAACGATTTTTTCCGTTTCAGATTCTTATTATTAAGAAAGTTTCACGCGTTGGACGCTATAATTTAAGCGCAATTCATAAAGTTACGCACCGACTGCCACCCGGGGTGCGTTCTGTATGCGCTCGACCCTCTCATCTCCAGGCAGACCTGCTCGCGGTCCCGTCGCCGGCGACCAGGAATGATTGACAGCTGACCTGACTGGCGTCAGCCCTGCTGGAGAAGCCGTCGACTTGGGAGGATATTTGGGAACTAGGGCCCTCGACACAACGCGGCATTTAGACAAATTTCTGGGCGATCGCCGAGGACACTATAAACACGTCCGCATCTGGACGGTCGGCAGTCTTCGGTATAAGTCATGTGGTTGAGTGCGGTAACCGGGTGAATTCCGGAGCGGCGAGATACATCGCTGAAGAGGACGGATGACAACGGGATATTACGAGACGCCACATGTATGCCTGTACTAACAGATGTATTGCGTAAGTAAGTTAAGATCAGCATAAGGTGTAGGTCACATAATGCCGTCATCTAACTGGAATGATAGAGCATGAACAACTTGCTTTGAATCCGGGGCTCCTATAGCCGAGTTTACCTATACCCGAATTGGCACTACACATGCATGCATTGTTATCTTAATAGGCACGGCCATTACACATATGCTTTGAAAGTATTGCAAAACTTGCATTTGATATCAGATCGATTTAAAATGAAATCCTTCTGTAACACATTTCTCGCAAGAGAAAGTTTTGTTTGATAAAACTATAGCTATGTTGGTTTCATTGCTTTGGACTTTTGGAAAATAATTGGTGTATATGACTCATTAATCATACAACATAGAACTTGAAGAAGTTATTCGGACGGCTCTTAGCATCGAGATCTTAAGAGAATATAGAAATTGCAGACGCGGATATTGGCACATTCACTTATGAAATACGAACACACCACTTGAACCATGACGTGGGGCTTCAATCACAAGTCATGAACAAAGATTAATTAGATTCGTTGTAGACAATTTAATTGACTTAGAAATATTTTACAAAAACATTAAACTGGTGTTTCAAAAATCTGTATAAGTACTCACTCAGCCATTTTACACAATATAATACTGAATAGAAAATAGTTCAATTTAAAACACATTTATAAAATACCTTGCAAAATTTACAGATTATTAACAGGCTTGACATATAGGTACAAACTGGGACCCAATATCTTACGTCTCATTTAATGTCCAAAATTAATTAAAAATATTGACTTAAAATTACGCAAAGGATATCGACGAGGGCACTCGGATTGAGTCTATTAAAGGCTTACGAAAATAAATGTAGTAATACGTTAAAACAATAATTAAAAATCAAAGAGGCACAGCACAAATCTAAGTGTTTGCAGGCGTTTTCAAGTGTTTGCAGGTGTTTGCAGGTGTTTACAGGTGTTTGCAAGTGTTTGCAGGTGCTTGCAGGTGGGTTACCACAAACATTAGTAATTAAATTATGCGAGCAGGTGCCTTCCCATATTGCAATTCAACGTACAACCATCTGGCAACTCGCGCACAACTAGCCACTGCAACTTTAACTTTACAATCATAAATTATTAAATATAGTAAACACACGTGTTACTCTTCTGGGATCCACACACATTTACCGTGCAAAGTTACACCGAACGTAGTTTCGACTGGGTGACCAAAACCAAATTTAGAATGCAAACGGGAAATTGCGCAACCCCATTTACTGTGATCTAGCCCAACATAATACCAATGAATAAACACGTTAAAAACACAGGGGCAGAAACCACCTGCGAATTGCCCTACGGCAAATGTACGTAAACATTATGATGGCACAAAGGTGACGGACGTGGCGGAGACCCACGTCGAGGCGGTCAGGAGTAGTGAGTGACCGGAGAGGAACAGGAGCAAAGTTCAAGTGACAGAGCCGAGGGCCCAGCATAAGGCCGAGCACAAGCTCAACATCGGTAGCCAATAGGGAGTAACTGTCTACCGCGCATGCGTGGAGAGGTGGGGGATCCAAAGAGCAGGGAAGGAGAAAGGAACTGCAGGGACACCAAGACCGAACATCGGCGGAGAGGAGAACTAATATCGATCGTCACGAGAAGCACACACTGCTCGCCTTGCAACGACCACGTGTAGAACATGAGAGTTTCTGAAGTGATACGCGATCAGCGCGTACGAGTCTAATTAACAAGAAAGTCGTCTTGGAATTCAAGGACGAATGCCATACACCATATCATCGCTGAGCTTGTGGATATCTGCGGCAAACTGTACATACAGTCTTGACAGAAAGAACTGACTCTCAGTTAGGTGTGTTTGTGCTGATGAATGCTCTGCGTGGAAGTATTATAAAAAACATAATTGCTAAACAAGAAAGAAGAATGCCGTATACATGTTAATCGCACGTAATTGCATCAATAAAAAAGTTATTTTCCTCCAACAGCAATAATCAGCTTCCTTGGTATGTGCAGTTAGAAAGGTTCCTTAAAGTACAAATAAGAAGTTACTGATAACTAATGAGCCTACTTCCCTCGTGTGTGTCAGGTCCTCTCGCAGTTTATCAGTTTACACGGCCTGCCATAGTGCTACTTGTTTGCCAAATTTGGTAGGAATCGGCTGTTTCTTCGGATATGTCGCGTAATTTAAATTTGTCACGTGATGCTATTTTACAAAATGGTGGACAAAAGAGATTTTGTGTGGACACATTTAATGGTTGTAATACACACAGCCAGCATACAAAGTTTCAATGGAATTAATTACATTATTTGAACGATATAACACAAAACTAAAATAGCTATATTGTCGCCATTTTAAAAATAAGTGTCTGACAAACCTATAACATATCAGTTAACATCACCTTCTGCAGAACTACTTGTTTGCAATATTTGGTAGGAATCGGCCAATTGTTTCCCGAGATATGACATAAGAACTTTTTTTTTTCGTGTGAATCTTTCTTAAAAAATGGACAAAAAAGGCTCCGTGCAGACACATTTTATGTTTCATATATATACTCCCAGCATACAAAGTTAAGTTCGAATTGATTATATGGTTTAGAAGATATAGAATACTATGCTGAAATATCTAGATGGCCACCATTGTTAAAATAAATGTGTGACATATTTGAAACATATTTGCGCATATAAACTACTGCAGTACTTTGTTTTCGAAACTTGGTAGCAATCTGTTAATTTTTTCCGAAGATATTACAAAAAACTTCACGAATTCATGTAGCGCTATCTTACAAAATGGAGGACAAAAGTGGTCGTATTTTGGCTTATATGATGCTTGTAATAGATACTGTCAGCGTACACAATTTGGTTGAAATAGGTTGAATGGTTTCCGAGATATAACATATCCTAAATTTTAACATAGCTGCCATTTTGAAAGTAAGTGTTCGGCGTGTTCGAAAACTATAAAAGTCAGGTGTCCTTTCTTAGCACTAAATGTGTACCGAGTTTGGTGAAATTCGCTTTAGACGTTAAAAAATTGAAAGGAGTGGACACACACACATACACAAACACACTCGCACACACATACATGAAAGTGATCTCATAAGCCTTTCTTTCCTTCGGAAAGTAGGCTAAAAAACATAGAATACCACAAACACGTAAATAATCACGAGTATGATAGCACTTCTTAAAACTTTCAGCCAAGAACTCTCATATAAATCATAATTAATGAACACCTTCTGAAGTGTGGCCAAATACATGTTTAATAACCAATACTCCATTCACGGTTTCTTCACACTTTTTCAATCAACCCTTTCAAAAANCGCACTCATTGAGGTGATCGCCTACCTAGCGACCGAAATGCGCTTCATCTTGTTTGAAAATGCGTTTTTCGTCGAAACTATCAAACACGTTTCCAACAGATTTACCTACGAAAAGAAAGCACATCCCAGGCGATGACGTAATGGTACTTTAAATACATCGTGTACACAGCAAACATAATGTCCATGCCATCCAACACAGCTGAACAGGAATGTTTCATACTGCTATCTCACAATATACTCTATTCACGGTTTCTTCACACTTTTTCAATCAAACCTTTCAAAAATCACCTCATTTGCGACGTGTCTGGTGGTTTCCTGAACATGCGATGTGTCACAAACGTTTTATACTTCTGTTTACATGAAAATATCTTATTTTAGGTCAAATTTAATTTTGTTTTACTTTCATTTTATCTGTAAATAACAATATTTAATTTTTATTTTATTTTAATGAAAACAGGGAGAGAACATGTGTATTGGTAATACTTAGGAGGAAATAGTTATCATGAAAAATACCGTTCAAGTGAGATGAACGTGTTTGATCAAATATTAAATATGTAAAATACTTTTGCCAATTTCAATTTAGTGGAACTGCATTACAAATTGGTTAGAGGAAGTATAAATACATCTAGAGGCACGCATTGGCCTTTGCTACAGAGTCACGTCCAATATGATTACAGGGTCACCGCTTAAAGTCACGTTCAGGCGAGTCGTCGAAGGAAAGAATACACGTTGAGTAGCACTTTGCTTTCAGAGGAGGCAACTGCCTTTATGAAAAAGAGTATTTAAAGTAAACGTTATGTTTATTGTGCACATTTTCAGTTCTCCGAAGATCCCGAGGAATGCTGGAGAGGAAGGGAGATCGTAGGCGAACTACAGAACCACACGGGGAGTAGAAGAATCCATAGCAGAGAGGAATGGTGCAAACCATTCTTACACAATTTTCTGTACTTGTCAAATTAGATTTTCTCCGGTAACCTAGGGGATGAATCACTAGACGTCGACGACAGTTTAAAAAATAAGTATTTGAATTAAAATGGATCGCGCTTTATTGAGAATTTTCGATGTCAAAGTTGGAAGAACTCTCTGCCCATATATATGCACATAATTTAATGTAAAAACTGGTTTGACATTTTTGCACTTATATCAATAGTTCTTCAGTGTCGTATCCAAATTGGAGGGCATTGGAAATAGTTTCTTCTTTAATTTATTGACAACATAAATGAAAGAATCTTGGTGAATTCGAACATATTTCGTTTCTATCAATTCGATATAATTTCTTGGTAAACGCATGAATATTAGATCCTTGGCAATATTAATGATTTTTTTTCCACATTACCTACGTAAGGATACACTGTGGTGAACAGTAATTAACTAAGCAGGGGCTTCCAAAACTGCTCATTCAATCGCCAACGCAGTACATTACAATACAGTATATGAGGCTACTTACTGTAGGCTACAATAAACCGTTATACACACAGAACGCTGTACGGGGAGTCAGTATGCCGCTCCACAAAGCAGTAAGGAATGCATACCGTGCATTTTATGTCCTACCTTCGTTGTTGGGAGTAACCACAGCTTTCCAAGTGAATTCCCCTGGAACGTTTATGTGCATTTAACATTTTAACATTAAAGACAGTATGCGAGGCATTCATCAATGCGTAACAGGTTGATTAAAATCTGGATATTTTTGGAAACTCTTATGGAACAAGAAGCTACTGATAAAGCTAATGAGCCTACTTTCCTCCGCATTGGTGCAAATAATGTTTAATGAATCTCAAAAGCTTAGATGGTAAGTAGGTTTCAACGTCACAGTGGCAGCAATGTCATTATGGCTTACCCGGGACTCGAACCCAGAAAACCCAGCACCATACTATTAGAAGCAACAAACTACATTAGGAGGTAGTACCCCGAGCATCAACTTCAGATGCAATCAGTCTAATGTTCTGAATGATAAGTTTACTAACCTGAAGTATTATCGCGACCGTCATTTTGGAAATAAGTGTCTGAGCCACTTTAAACACGTAACACAGTAGCATTAATTGTGCGAAGAATCTAGTGGAAATCCGTTGATTGGTTCCCGATATATGGGATATAACTTCATTTTTACATTTGGCGCTATCGTACGATAAGGTCTAAAAAAGAGGTCCTGTCCTGTAAATGAAAAAAAACCAACAGGCCTCTTTCTCTTTTGAACTAATTTTCTAAAGTATGTTAATATATAGCATATAACAGAATCATAGATTGTCTGTCTAAATATAGATTACTCAATACATCTCAGCATGGATTTCTGAAGGCCAAGAGTACAAAGTGANAATAGATTGTCTGTCTAAATATAGATTACTCAATACATCTCAGCATGGATTTCTGAAGGCCAAGAGTACAAAGTGAGCTATTGATGAATTTGTAGAACCAGTCAGTCACAGAGTGCAGATACAGGTCAGAGGCCATGCTTGGAGTGTTCCGTGACTTGCCTAAAGCATTCGACACTGTCGATAGTCAATTAGTTAAGATAAACGGTATAACCTAGTGATAATAGGGAATTGCAAATGAATTAATATAATCATATTTAACAAACAGAAGACAGCTAGTTGAAGTAAAAAAGAAAAACNATAGGGAATTGCAAATGAATTAATATAATCATATTTAACAAACAGAAGACAGCTAGTTGAAGTAAAAAAGAAAAACCTGTGCTGGGATCACTTCCGGTTTTGATACATGTTGGCGATATATATCTACATATACCCAATGTACCTGTAATTTCTCTTCCAGATGATATAGATATTATAATTACGTTCACCAAATATCGTAAGTTAGAAGACATAGCTAGCAACATCCTATACACGCTGAACTCTTGGTTTTCCTCAAACTAACTGTTACTAAATCTGGATAAAACAAATTGTATTTGTTTCTCTACTAATAAAATATTAAGAACTGGACATTTTCGTAAATAATACTAAACTTATGTCAGTCAAGCACACCGTTTTCCTTGGCATTGTAACTGTAAATTCTCTGTCATGGAAGAAGCATACGTAATGGTTATTGAAAAAATTAAACATCACTTGTTTTATGCTAAAAGTATTGTGTATAACAACCAGACAGAGTGTGTNAAATGGTTATTGAAAAAATTAAACATCACTTGTTTTATGCTAAAAGTATTGTGTATAACAACCAGACAGAGTGTGTGGCCTGCTTACTTTGCATTAGTTTACTCTCATATCAGTTACGGGATAATTGTTATGGGGAAAAGTATATTACATTTACAATAAGTCCTTGTTATACAAAAAAATATCAGAATTAGGTTAAACTAGCGAACCGNGGGAAAAGTATATTACATTTACAATAAGTCCTTGTTATACAAAAAAATATCAGAATTAGGTTAAACTAGCGAACCGGCCCGGCTTCGCTCGGTAGCAATGTAGTTTTTACTGCGATACTTTGAAAGACAATAACGGTTACTATGGACCATCCTTAAAAGATAAACATATGCTATCGCGGACTTTTCTATATACGTTTTTGCGAGCTACAATTCTGTGGCACATTAATTTGATTTATCTCTTATGGTTTAGTCAGCNACTTTTCTATATACGTTTTTGCGAGCTACAATTCTGTGGCACATTAATTTGATTTATCTCTTATGGTTTAGTCAGCCCAAGCCATGTAAGCGCCCTAAAAGCGGGTTTTTACGACTTTATTACAAAACGGTTCAACATTTCTCAAAAATTCTTATATTAAATGTAAATGTATTATACACCAAAACCTTCCTCAAGTAATTTTCTAAATTATGTTGGAAACCGCATCAAAATCCGTTACGTAGTTGAGAAGTACTAAGCGAATACACAGACAGACGCGGATAAGCGACTTTGTTTTATACTATTTAGAGATTAGAAATAAAGCGTTCTGACAGCTGCTGCAAAATATGTAAATCTGTCCGCATAGTTACTGTGCAATCTAGGCTATATACCTATACAAAACATTAATATTTATGTTAACAAATAACCATAAATATTACAAGAATACTGATATGCACGAACACCATACACGTATAAACCACAACTTCCATCTTCACAGGACTAACAAGAAAAAATACTACTTACTCTTTAAACTAAGCTGGTACAAGATTCGTCAATAAACTACCCCACTTCCTAAAAACTATAAATATATATTCAACATTTAAATGCAAATTATTTGAATTCTTTCTATACAAATTTTATGATACAGATGAATTTTGTGCATAATTATTTGACATAAAGTAAAACAGTGATACATCATGTTAATGTAAGTAATGCCATCATAACCCCCGAAACTTTAATGTATGTGTGAGTATTTATTAAGTGCATATACGTGATCTTGTCTTGTTTGTACTGAAATGTATCCACTCATCATACTAGGCTTCTCTCGTGCATTTGTATGTTAGCTAAGTGATGTATGTATGTATGAGTGTGTGTCTGTGTGCATGTCTGCATGTGTATGCATGGATATCACAGAATCGTGTATTGTCAGTGTGTGAAATTCTCAATGCCGTAATAAAAATTTTCAGGCTATGTAACTCGAAGTATGCACTCCTGTGTATACTAATTTGTATTCACTACAATAAGTATTCCATATTGTAATATTATGTGCTTGTACTATTTGTATTGTGTGTGTTTGTGTATGTGTATTTAAGTTACGTATAAGTGTGTAGGTGTATGTTTATACAAATGTTGTATGCAATATATTGATGAGTGCAGTAGTATCTAAATGCTCACATGTGCAATAAATCTGAATCTGAAATTTGTTGCCTATTAAATCCATAACTTCCAAAACAAAACATTTAACCAATACACATATTTTTAAATTTTAACGAACATATCAATTAAAATATTTAACACAGACAGTGAAAATTTGCAATGTCATAATTCGCTAAACGTAACAACCATGGCTCCCGCATCCCATATGAACTTAATTTGTTACATTTCTACCATTTTTAATATTTTTGTTGAAAATAAATATTTTCTGCTTATGTTTTGAGGTATTTGTGACCAGGGACATGACAGAAACAAACAGATGACCTAATGCAATAAGTAAGCAATTAACAACGAGCAATGTTATGCCACAAAGGATGACGAAACAGTCCTCAAAATTGTATGATACAACAATGAGAGCATCGGGTATAAATACCGTCCAAGAATGAGTTCCGGTCACTTTTGTTGCTGCGGTGATAGATAGCGGATCGGAGATTTTCACAAAGCGAATACTGCGAGATACTTGCTAATACTACGAGATACCTGCGAATACTACTAGATACTTGCGAATACCGAGAGATACGTGAGAATACCGAGAGAGACTGACTGATAATGATGGGAATGAAGGTGCTGCTCTGCTGGCTGGTCCTCATGCTGGGATTTAGCTGTGGCCTGCCAACGAACAGGTCTGTCACAAAACAGTTTTACTAACTTGAAAGTTGTACTTCGGCTACTGATACGCTTTTCAAGGCTTTGTGCAAGCTTTTGGCTCTCCATTCCCCAGGTCTTCATTGCGGGAGCAGGGGCCGCAGAAGTCTAGTGGCTATAATACTCGNCATTCCCCAGGTCTTCATTGCGGGAGCAGGGGCCGCAGAAGTCTAGTGGCTATAATACTCGACTCCTACCTCGGCGAGCCGGGTTCGAGTCCCGGCGGGGTTGCTCCCGCATGTGGGAATCGTGCCAGACGACGCACGACAACCCACTGGTCAGCGGGTTTTCTCGGGGGTTTCCCGTTTCCCCCGCCCTCTAGTCCCGGCGCAGCTCCATCCTCACCTCACTTCACNGTTTTCTCGGGGGTTTCCCGTTTCCCCCGCCCTCTAGTCCCGGCGCAGCTCCATCCTCACCTCACTTCACACCCTCCTCGGCTCTCAAGACCTCGTTGTTAAGAGCCGCCCAAATCTCTTCACTTGCTCATTGGGGGAACGTTTCTAATGTATTCTGGTGCAACTGCTGTGATTGCTGACTGGAGATCTTGTAAGTTAGCTGGCTCCAGTCGACACCAGCCTATCCTTGTTGGGGCTGCTGGAAGCCAATATGTTGCCGTTCTCTACTCATGCAACTGCTAGCACACTCAGTGGGTTTGCTCAGAGTATCTGAACTAACAGTTACAAGTGGAGCTGCAAATACGGAATATTGTCTGCGTCGCATTTTATGTCAGAATCGTGACCTATTATTTTTTCTTCTCGTGTAAAAAGAAATTTCTACACGTCCCAGCTCCATTTTCCTCTGTTGAGTGAACTTTCTTTTCTCTAAAGATTCTACTTTTTCGTGCTATCAACAACTTCANGACTCTCTCCATTTTCCTCTGTTGAGTGAACTTTCTTTTCTCTAAAGATTCTACTTTTTCGTGCTATCAACAACTTCAGCCTTTCTTCCTCCCTTTACTATCTTTCCTTCCGCCTGTGTTTATATCATCCTTTACCGCAAACTTTTTCTGTATAATGTATGCCTAATCCAAGGTGATTTTACTTTGTTCATTACTACGGTCAGTTTTTTTCCTTTCCGGTTTTTGTCTGTATTTATTCTTTTCTCATTATATAAGTCTATTCAACTTAATTTTTTTTGTCCGCGAAAATATTTCAAGATTCTCTCACACGACTCTTTCTTTCTTTTTGACTTTGCAACGTTCCATCGCCTCCATAAAACACGCTCTTGAAAAATACAAATCGCACTAGCAGCTCCGTCGGAGTGCATTTTGCTAATACACAGTTGATTTGTGAAACTGAAACCCAGGGACCGATCTTGTGGGTGGTTTTCCATTGTTAGTCGTGGAATTGCAGCGACTAGCTTGTGTTCGAGAACAGTTTAGTTATTTTATCATGTTGTTTTATTGTTTCGTGTTATCAGTTGGTACTGTCAATAACCTAACCAAGAGGAACCTGTTTCAGGGAACTCCCGGATGAGGATCTGGTGACAGCAGCAGCCACCACTTCAACTGAACAGCCAGCCCATCAGGTAACTCACATCACTGTGTGAAATAAAGTCTTGCTGACTGAAACCAGTCGCTCAGGCAATGACTGAGTACGAAGAGGCGAGGCGACACACGCCGAGAGGCAGACTGTTGAGCTGAGAGACCCTCGGGTGGTGCGGCGACGGAATGCAATGGTTATAGCAGCGGGAGCACCCCGAGAAAACACACAAGCCAATATCAACATCTGCTACGTTACCCACACGCATTAACGTGGGTGTGACCACAAAGCGAGTCGAACCCAGATCGCTGTAATGAAAGGTCGGTGTGCTACCCACGCCGACACCGCGGCCCCATTGCTCTGACACAGGATATCAGACTGTATCAGGACTAGTTACCTGAGTTGCTACATAGTTTATCAACCCATTAAATAAACTATAATGTCTGCTAGGAAAATCGCGCGCCGAGCCTTGCGATGTATAACAAAACAGAAAGCATTTCTTTACACAATCTTACATATGTGTTAGGAACAAAGCATTTTGGTATGCTTTTTAATTTTATTTATTTCTCTACAAATTAGTCAAATATTTTACACTACACAAACTAATTCTAATCCCAATTTAGGAGGTTAGTAGTTCTGTATTTGTTAACCCAACCTCTTAATTTTGCTATTATATTGTAATGCAACGTGCATAATTTTGAATTTTTCATAAATATTTCATTATTTTTTACTCCTCTAAGCAAATTTTATTAACTGCATAGCACTTTATTCTTTATTTCAATAAGCTTATATTTCTTTGGAAGGCTGATTTATTGAGAAAATGCATTCACTTTTGTGATTATCTTTGGAGTTTGTCTAAAGTAATTTTAGTTCTAACGTTGTTAATATAATTCCAACTGTCAAAGCAGTAACCTATCGTAATTAAAGGTTCTAAGATATTAATTTTGCAAGACTACATATAATACTGCATTCGGCGTCACGTTTACGAGAGACGTGACAATAAAGTGGTTCTGCATGGGCGAGATCCGAAGAAGCTCGGAAGCATACATTTTACTAAAACTTGTTAGTGTTATTCGTCACAGTATCATCGACGTCTCGCTACAAAACAGTGACGCCGTGCTCGGTCTACTGTTCTTTGGGACGTCGAAACGTAAGGTTTGGCCTGTTTCTTCAAGGGAACTGTGTGATACTGAGTCTTGCATTTTTACTACCCAATTAATTCAACGGAGACGAACTTTCACTTACTTGAAACTTGGAAAATGCTCTTAATTTCTGCTTCTAGAACAATAACTAGAGCTTTCAAGTGTACTGTTAAAGATTGAATTTCGTTCAGGGCATGCTTAACTCCAATGTCTGAGTCAACATTTTAATTCTGAAACCAGCAAATAATTTTGCTCCTTAGTGCAATATAAACCTTACTGTTGTGACAATGTTGGCAGTGTGTGTGATAGTTTGTAATGAGTTGTGCTTTGTGTAGAGTCAGAGGAAGTGTGCGTGGCAAACCCTTCTACTTCTGTATTAAGTTAATTCAAGAGGAAAAAAATCTCGATTTTGAGGATTTTTATTGCTTCTTAACATGATATCAATGATAACGTCATAAATATATTAAACTAGCAAACCCGGCGAACTCCGTTTCGCCACCAGATGGCTTCGTTTTATGCAACATTTTGTTTGGTGATTAAAACATGAAGAAACATTTTTTTTATATTTGAAAAGGAAAAATTTTATTTCATTTCACAACAGTAATGAATTGAACTTCTCTAAGTAAATGAAAGTGAATCCAAAGTAAATACGTTTCATTGAAGTGCTCTTTGGTAAACCACATTTTTTGTTTTTTGGTCTGACGTTAACACAAACAAAGCGGATGGTTTCCCAACTCGTGAACACGCAACGTATAACTGCCCATGTGAAAAACAATGATTTTCTAAATTTATCCCGCAAACACTAAGCGATTGGCCTTGCGACGTTAATTGTCATTGCGAACGCAAGGCGAACTGGAAATTGCAATCGTTTGAAGTCAAACGGAAGATCAGTCGGAATCATTGGTATTCGAGGAA
>NQII01000248.1:284038-295557 GCA_002778355.1 Clitarchus hookeri | reverse complement strand
GTGGAGATCTCTTCTGAACAGCACGTTGCAAGGCATCCCAGATATGCTCAATAATGTTCATGTCTGGTGATTTAGGTGGCCAATGGAAGTGTCTAAAGTCAGAAGAGTGTTCCTGGAGACACTCTGTAGCAACTCTCTACGTGTGGGGTGTCGCATTGTCCTGCTGGAATTGTCCACGTCCGTCGGAATGCACAATGGACATGAATGGGTGCAGTTGATCTGACAGGATGCTTACGTAGCTGTTACCTGTCAGAGTCGTATCTAGACATATCAGGGGTCCCATTTCACGCCAACTGCACACGCCCCATACCATGACAGAGCCTCCATCAGCTTGAACAGTCCGCTGTTGACATGTAGGGTCCATGGATTCATGAGGATGTCTCCATACCCGTACATGTCCATCCGCCCAATACAGTTGGAAACGAGACTCGTCAGACCAGGCAACGTGCTTCCAGTCATCAACAGTCGAATGGCGGTGTTGGCGGGCCCAGGCGAAGCGTAAAACTTTATGTCGTGCAGTCAACAATGGTACACGAGTGGGTCTTCGGCTTCGAAATCCCTCATCAATGATGGTCCGTTGAATAGTTCGCACGCTGGCACTTGTTGATGCCCCAGCATTGAAATCTGCACCAATTTGAGAAAGGGTTGCACGTCTGTCACGTTTAATGATTCTCGTCAGTCGTTATTTGTTCCGTTCTTTCGCGATCTTTTTCCGGCCGCAGCGATGTCGAAGATGTGATGTTTTACCGGATTCCCGATAATCACGGTACACTCGTGAAATGGTCGTACGTGAAAATCCAAATGTTATTGCTACCTCGGAAATGCTATGTCCCATCTCTCGTGCGCCGACTATAACACCACGTTCAAACTCACTCAAATCTTGATAACCGGCCATTGTAGCAGCAGTAACCGTTCTAGCTGCCGACCGCATCGCGTTACTCTGATTGGTTCCATACCTCTGTTATTTGCATACGCACACCTATAGCAGTTTTTTTTTTGGCTCGCCAATGTAGTTTGTAACGCAAAGTCAATGGTTAATGTAATGTGAGGTGTGAGTAGATTGACCGACTAACATAGAGACGGGGATTCAGTCATGCTGATCGTCATATCAGGTAGTGACTGTGCCCCGCCATCTTTACGAGAATCGATCCCTCGGAGTCACGCACATCCAACTTGGCGTTCGGAATCAGTAGTGTAATTTTTCTCTAGATTCTAATTTTTTTTCGATATTTTTTGAGTCTAAGGTTACAGGAGTTAATGTCAAGGTCACATACAGTCAATGTGGTGGTTGGAGTCAACGACGTAATTTTTCCGTAGATAAATTTATTTGCTAGTTTTTTCGATTTCCTACGTTTAAAGTGTCCTGGCTGAAAGGCAACCATATTCGTAGTTGAATTTAATATCTAAATAATATTATCTGTATTTTTTAAGGATTTTTAAATTTTTTTTTACAAAATGTTTTCTTATAATAATTTGTGGGATTTAAAAAAAAAAATTTATAATTTTAAATATTTTTTTAGAATCCTCCAGCACCCGATTTTTTACGATTTGTGGTTGGTGGTGATGGAGAGGAGAGAAGGAGGCAGTGGTGCTTGACCAGGTAAGGGAGGGGGTGGGTGACGTTTTAGGGGAAGGGGTTGTGACGGGGCTGCTTGTGGCGGGCAGCGGTGATATGAAGGGGAGGGTTTGTTAGGGAGGTTCCACTTGACTGCCACATCAAGTATGTCGCTGATCCAACTCATCAGATGGACCTGGATTGGAGCCGAGAATCCGCTTTGATCATTTGACAACTTGATCGCCACATGTTACCATTTTTTGGAATTTCTTTTGGGGGAAAAGGTGATTTTGGGCAAAATAATTATTTTCTGAAGTGATTTTTGTGGCAAAACAGGTCATTTTATTTGTAACATCTCCCCCCNCCCCCGGCTGGTTCCCGAGCATGACATCCACTTATGGCACTATAGAACGTATAATCGTCCGCCATTGTTGGTCGAACTTACGGTAGGCAGCGTGCTAAGAGTAGCCGATCAAATTCCAGTTTCTCCTTCCCGCGGCTTCTATCGCACGCGGGCATTAACAGGTACAAAGATGGTTTGGCAGTGTTGTGTGGTTAAAATGCTTATTTGCTCACACTGCTGGGTTGTTCTACTGAACTGTGGAAACAGCACAGTTGCTGGTTTTCAGCTTTTTAAGTTTCATTTGACCTTGGCGATATGTGCATTTTTGTTACATAACTGCAGATGGAATGAATGGAAAACCGTTTAATTCGCATATTTGTCGAATAACTTACTGCGTTATTATAAGTTTAAGTTATTCCATGTATAGAGTACCGGTATCTTAATGTTAATAACAAAGCTTTTATATTTTTTTGTATCATAGCAAGAAAATACAAATTTTTTATTATTAATTACTATTGTATTTTGTTTATAATAACACAAACTAGTTATGTTGGCACTTAAATAATCAAGGTGCCCCAAATGGTATGAATTCCCGAAAGCCTGTATTGCACGATCACATTTTCCTTTCATGAGACCCGAGCCCGCATTCAGGCAGTTCTGGATGGTTCTTTGGAATATCCTCTCCAACGATACCTGTTACAGCACAAGTAAAGGCGAGAGCATTTGTATTATTTTACTTCTGGAACTGTGGTTCAGGGACAATTTTCACTCACGACTTCAGAATTATGTGTTTATGCACAGAGTTTTGTTGTTATAACCGGAAAAAATAATGTTAAACAAAAACACTAATGTTTACTTTAATTTTCACACAATAGAATCAGTAGACATTTTCATGTTTTTTTTTGACTTACTATTTATTCGTGTTTAATAGTTTTACGTTCTTTCTCAAAACGAAATGACACTACCACCCCATCTCTGATTGGCTGAAATTTCAACCTCTTAGGAAACGAACATTGCACGCGACCAATTACGAAAACATCGGCATGAAAACAGCCAGCAGTCGGCCAACTCTTCCATAGAACCGCCCGTCCTTACGAGCGAGCATGCAAGCTTGCAGGGAATCCTCCAAGGAATCTTCTATAGTGGCCCACCCGCTCTATAGTGGAAGTAGAGTGACTTCCAACGTATCACTGCGCCTAACTGTACAACACGCACTGTTCATTACAAATAATTACAGTTGCTAACACAATTATCAATCAAGTATGACTTACGTTGCAAATGAAACAAGAAAACATATACATATTTTGTAACACACTACAATAATTTTCTGGAATTTTCTTGTTTAAGTATTTTAAAAAGCAATTAATAATAGCCGTTTTTTAATTCAAATATAAGCATATTTCAATTTTTGATGCTTAAGAAAGTAATTTTTGCCAAAAACCTTTATCAAGCAACACCATCACAGTAATTACTGTACTTGTACGGAATTAAATTATTAGTTATGGTAAAGAATAAATTTTATAATGGAACCATTTCAGCCATTGAAGTTATAATTTTTATAACTGAAATGGGTATCAATGAAATAATTTATTTATAAAATATCTCCAAGGAAAATGTAACTAATATTTTATTGCATACAATCAGAGTAATTGCTGGCATGGTCTTGCCGTCTGTTTTTAGCCAAATGTGCTTTCTAAAGCTTCAAAAATGAAAATAAGCTTACAGTTTTATTATAAATATATTATGTTGAGTTAATTTTTAAACATTTAAATAAGTAAAAATAATTTACAATGTAACATACAGCGTGTTTGTGCCTGTAATGTTGGCAGTATCTGTACTACTTTGTAACGAACGCTGCGTGTTGCAGTCGGGTGCAGTTACCCCGTTAAAGCCGCTCTTCTACTGCAGTAATTATGACATGAGATTGGCTGCGTTTATTTACTTAGTTTATGCATTTTACATAGTTACAGTTCATTTCATTTATTTATTGATATATGCTACAGGCCTCATCAAAACATACAAGAATACAAAAAATTACAAATCAAATAGTATCACATGACACGCAGCAAGAAAAAATACAAAAACACGTCACAGTTACACACAACATTTAATTAATACTACAAGGCGTGTATAGGTCATTGTGAAATCCATTACATGTTGGCAAAATACAACAGTGTGATAGTTAAGCAAAATATTAACTCAACGTAAAATAATGAGGTAGATACAATTAGTAAGAGTAAGAACTCCAGCATTTAAAATGTTGTACAACTATAACTACATGCAGGAAATTCAAATAGCATAAAATAATTCGTAAACAAGGGACACAAATAGTTTGTTTTTAAAAGTTGGGTATTGATTATTTTATTTTGTGGTTTGTGGTAGCCTATTTAACAATCTTGTACCTACCAGCATTGTTTAGAGGTTTCATTGTTATCTCTTTTATTTTCCGTGTGAGTAAAAAAATTTGTTTGTATGTGTATGATGTTTATGAATATCAATATTCTCATAGTATTTATTTTCGTTTTTAAAAATAAAGAATAATATTTTGTGTATGTGAAGACATGAGAGAATGAGAATGCGAGCAGATACGAGAATAAATTTCTTTTTCAGGTACGCATTGAAAGAAATTAGTGGTAATTGCAGTAAATGTTTTTTTTTTAACGTAGGAAATGTTTGCGGCCATAATGTTATTAAATAACATCATAGGTATTACTGTGATAAACAGTTTATGAATGGTAAGTGACGACGTAAATTAGGGTCCAGAAGAGTACCATCCAATAACGGCATTTATTCCTAGGGCTTTTAAGGGAGTACTTAATTATCTGCACATTCCGTAGAGGGGAAATGGTAGATTTCTACGTCAAGGTCACTTGTCCATATCGTCCGCTGTTTCTTTTCGATCGATCGCCAATAACGGCGAATTTCCGTAGCGAACTTCCACTTCACATCAATTAGTAAGAGAGATGATTTGAATTTAAGTGCCAGTTTCCAACCAGATAACAACTGGAAAAGCTTAATTTGAAACTAAACTAGTTTTCTGGTTCATTTGTTTGAAACAAGCCTTGGCAAAGTCTGGAAGAATGAGCAGCTGCGGTGCTACGCTTGCACTTGAGTGATCGCCGAAATGACTAACAATGGCGGGCGACTCCGCCTGTGACGTCCTCTGAGTTGGCTCCCAGCTCCGTTACCAGGCCCCTGTCCCTGACTCGCCGTTCTTTAACTACTCTTAGCATTCGCCCTTTTTGAATAAAGTTGTATGCTTGAAACTAATTAGACAGAATTACTCCTAACTTCACGTGTGCATTTGGTGACGCAGCTGCTGTGTTCGCCAAACATCTTCGTGTCACTCACTCGTGTCACTCGACACACTCATGTCACGTGCCACGGTGTCATCAAACATTTACTGCAGCTACGTTTAATTTTCGAGGAGCCAGATGTTTACTCATTCTGAAATTGCGCACCTTCGTGATGAGCAATATACGTCGTTTGTTAACAAACTATAACAACTATACGTAACAATATACGTCGTTTGTTAACAAACTATAACAACTATACGTAACAATATACGTCGTTTGTTGAGGTGGCGTGGTCGATCATCATATCCCCGCTACAAAGCCTTGTGTTGTAAACAGCTCACTAAACCAGCGCAAGTTGCCTGTTGGCTAATTGTTTCAAAATTGCTGCTGATTCTGCTTATCCACGAAGTTCCCTTTTGTTCGACGTCTTGCTTACATTAAAACCTTAAAATAAGTTTTTTTCTAACTGCTCAAAATATAAAACGAACTGATAAACAGCGAAGCATGGCGTGTCAAAAATGTTAAAATATCTCAAATTAAACTCTTTACAGTACGGATATCAATTACGACGTTTAAAAATTTTTTTTTTCGCGCTAGCTTAACTTTTTATGATAATTTTAATAGAAAGACTACCTGTTCTGCTAGCAGCAAGGAAAAGCTTAAAGTTAGCATTCAAATGATTTTAGGGCATGAGACCCGGGGGTGTTAGCATCAGTGTACGTTATACACAGCATCCAGTGAGAAGTTTGTGTGCGGGAGGTCCAGAAACGATCAAGTGCTAAGGGCGACGGTGGCCAGCACATCCAATGTATTTTCGCCTCTACACGCAAGAGATTGGACTGGCGTGCAGCCGGCAACAGCGGAAGTCTAAGAGGTGGCCCCGTCACTTTTTGAGAGAAATGTCTGCAGCAACGTCTTCCGTGGTTGCTCTTAGTTTCGCCTTCCTTCCGTTAGAGCAAGGGTGCTCAACCTTTTTAACAGTCGGGCCAAACGAACGATTCAGACATTTTTGGCGGGCCACTGACGGTTGTTATTTAAGTTATTTTTAAGACTTGTGCAAGAAAAAACCCAATATTAAGAAATGAAATTGTTGTTTATTAAAATAATAAAACAATACACTTTTGCTTCTTCATTCTAATGTTATGTATCTTAAATCAAAATCGAACTAAATAAAAACTAAGGTTAATACAATTAATGTGATTTCTGACATTGCTTCTGTTGTAATAATTTTCTTATATTAGGCGTCAAATCAGATGTTGAAAGTAACAACAAGTCACTAATATGTTGCTCTGTTAGTGATGTGCGGTATTTATTTTTAACATAATTAAGGTTTGAGAAAACCTTTTCACAGACATATGTTGATCCAAAACTACTTAAGAATTGTAAGGCCAGGTCTGTTATGATAGGAAAATCTTCTGTTGGTACCAATTTCCAGAAATTTGCAAAATCTTCTGAAGAATTTTGTGGTTTTGAGGATACTTTTTCGGCAAAAAGGTTTTTTAGCGCAAAATGACTTTGCAGTTCAGTGAGTTCTAACTGAACATTGGCAGGATAAGTAATTATTTCAGTCAAACTGATTATGAAGGGATTCACAAAAATTTGTATATTTTGTTTTTTACTCTCAAAGTCTTGAAATCTTCTCTCAAACGATTGTAATAAGGAGCTAATTTTAGATTCGTATTTAGAACAATTGATGGTGTCAATATTGAGTTTCTCTTTCAAATCTTTAAGTGTGGGAAAATGGTCAATATTTTCTGTGCTTAAGTTAATTAAAAACAGATTTAATTTAGCTTTAAATCCGCTTATCAAACTAAACATAGTCGGAAATGAACAATCTTTGCCTTGTAATTTGAGATTCAAAATATTGAGATAATTCGTAACGTCAACAAGAAATGCAAGATCACTCAACCAAGATGTATTCTTCAGTAAATCAGTTTCCAAAGGTAACACCCCTTTTTCCTCCAAAAATTCCACGACCTGCTCTCTCAAGTTGAAAAATGTTTTTAACATGTTGCCCCTTGAAAGCCATCGCACAGCGCAGTACAGTTGAAGCTCTCCATATTCACTGATTTCTTCTTCAAATAAAACTCTGAATTCACGTCTATTAAGAGCTTTTGCACGTATGTAATTTATGCAACGTACCACTGGATCCATAATATCATCCAATTTCATGTCCTTTGCACACAAAGCTTCCTGGTGGATAATGCAATGATACGAAAATAGTGTGCGACCCAAGAAATTCTGCAACAAAGCTACGCAACCTTTGTTTTTCCCGATCATTGCAGGTGCTCCATCAGTGCAAATACATATCATTTTGTCCCATGATAAGCCCTTTTTCTCAATACATTCCCTAATTTTCAATAAAATGTCTTTTCCTTGGGTTGTAGTTTCTAGCTGACAGAGTTCAAGTAAATCTTGCAATATATTCCAATGTTTATCAATACACCGCACAAAAATAGCCAACTGAGACCTACTCGTTAAATCGCAAGTTTCATCTAACGCCAATGAAAAGTATTTGCACTTTGTTACGATTTCTTGAATCTGACTGCTGATATCAACTGCCATCTCCTCCACCCTTCTCGTAACAGTGTGTCGTGAGAGTGAGACACTGTCGGCTTTAGCTTTGACGTTTTTATCATTACAGTTTTGTGCAAAGATTGTCAAAGCCTCTTTAATAATTTCTCCATCAGTAAAACATTTCTTCTTTTTCGCTAAAAGCAAAGAAATCTCGTAAGATGTTTTGACCATGGATTCAAGCTCGTCGTGCCTTTCAACGAAAATATTCTGTTGGTTGAATAGTTCCTTTTTCTTTTTCTTTAAAAAATCTTCTCTGATAGCACTACCAACAGGGTACTCTTTTTCAAAATTATTATGATTTTGCTTATAATGCCTTTCTAGGTTATATTTTTTTGCAACAGCTACTGTAGCGGAGCAAAGTAAACACATGGGTTTATGCGCCTTGCTTTCAATAAAACAATATTTATTTTCCCATTCATCATGAAAAACACGGTAGGTCTCGGTCGATTTCGACGTACTTGGTTTGCTGTGAGACATACTGAAACAAACAACATTTGTTTATTTTCCTTTCTGAATAGGTACCTAATATGAATATCTACTTAAATTAGCTCATAATGAATAACATACCTTTGAACACCAATGTCTTCACTTATTTAAACAAAAACGATCAAATGTTTGATTCAGTTCTTCATCAACAAAATCACAACTTAAAAACATTATGTACTGTAAGCAGTGACGCGCGCTCTCGATTGTTTTTCGAAACACAGTGCGGGAACAGGTGAGCGCGAGGAAGCGCGGGCGGGAGGCTCAAAACAATACTTCGCTCCCGAGCTTACGCACACAAAAACAATGTACACGTGCATCTACACTCGCACTAAGACCAACCCGCCTTTGTTAGATAAAACGTCTTCCTAATCCTATACTACCACGTACAAAACACTTTTTCAACTTGGCGGGAATTTTCTGAATTGCTTGCGCGGGCCATTCAAAATTCGTCCGCGGGCCACATCGTGGCCCGCGGGCATAGGGTTGAGCAGCCCTGCGTTAGAGTATATTCAGGTGGAAAGAAAGAGAATAGGGTGGAAATGTAGTTATAGACATTTTAAAGGACTCGAGAAAAGTTTCTCTAACATGCTTGACTTATTGAAAATGATATTCCTTGGTCGTCCAAGATGTACATGTTCTTTTCACTGATAAGCAAATGGAAATACGTAGAGTAGTTTCACAAAAAAAAANTTGGTCGTCCAAGATGTACATGTTCTTTTCACTGATAAGCAAATGGAAATACGTAGAGTAGTTTCACAAAAAAAAATGTTTGCACAACTGCTGGTATAGGTCGCAAAATACTTTTGCTATTCGATGAATAGTGACGTCAGGGTNAAAAAAAAATGTTTGCACAACTGCTGGTATAGGTCGCAAAATACTTTTGCTATTCGATGAATAGTGACGTCAGGGTTACATTATGAAAGTATTTTTGAGTTTGCATCGCCATGTGCCACGCCAGTCTTCATGATACGCTTCATGGGATGGTTTACCTGCATTCTACATTGTATGACTTGGGCAGATCCACGAGCGCCAAAATACACATTGTTCCATTTTTAGCATGCATTCCTTGCAAGACAGGTTTATGAGAACATACACCTGTATCTCTGCTTGGCCACCTGCCCGTCTGCCTCTAAGTAGATGTACACTGCATGTTCGGGAACAATTAAAGAAAGTTAAATGTTTTGGTTTAAAGCCGCGTGGTGATGCACCGAAAGCCAAAATATGGCGAGCTCTTCACGAATATCGTGAACTCTGAATGACTCGCTCACTCAGCGCTTGTAATCCGGGTCGTAGCTCGTTGTCACGCGAGCTTAATGCCTCTAGCACGTACACTCTACCTGCACTATACCCCGTAATTTAACATGTGCCTCTGCTGCTACGGATTGAAATAACGGAGTTCTTCGGCAAAACTGCGATGCTGCATTCCCCCGATCATTGTTCGCTTAGTAGTTGCCATACAGAAATATGAAAAAAAAATTTTTTTTGTTGCTCTGGCTTGTATTTTGCAGGAAAATATACCGCAAAATGCTTGGAGAAATTCATGAATGAAAGTGCAAATTTTTTTTTAAAAATGGGATTATTTTTTTCCCTTTTTATTGCAGTTTTACGTCCTGGGCAACTTCTGCCCAGATGCTCTTGACCTAACCACTGAAGAAATTCGTTTGTATTCTTATTTGCTCGTGTGAATTTTATTCCCATGCAATTTCTACTGTTTAGAAAATATGTGTGAATATCCGTAAACTGTATCCGTTATAAGCAAACTATGGCAAGTATTCAAACTAAGAACACAGGACTACAATTTATCCGTTAATGTTCGTAGTGTAGAAGATCTACACCATCTTGTTGGTTTTTAAATTTAATTCCAAAGAAGACCGAGCCCTGAGACGTGAGGCACGACTAGTGTTACTTCACTGCACTAGTGCCTGTCACTTGCACGTTAAAATGTACAAAGTAAGCTTCGAAAACCGAGAGTAGAGTTGAAATGAAAACAGTGGCGCAGGCAGCAAGAACGGGAGATCCCCGAGAAAACCCACCGACCAGCGGCACCGTTCGGCACGATACCCACTCGCGAAAATCCGGGAGTGACCCGGCCGGGTGTTGAGCCCGGTTTGCCTCGGTGGGAGGCGAGCAGTCTAACCGCTCAGCCAACGCGGCTGGATGTGCACAAAACCAATAATAAAAAATATTTGTAAACATTATTACTAATTATTCATTGCACACAATGAGAGTAATTTTTATGATGGTCTTGCTTATTGACAGTTTTATATTTTGGAGAATGTGTTTTCTGAAGAGTGCTATGAAGACGTAGCGCATAGACTAACGATGACGTAGAGCGTTTTTTTTTGTTTTTTTTTGTTTTGTTTTCTGTTTACGTACCCAACGTTGATTTATCCCAAACCAACACAGATCTCGAAGTCACATGGCCAACTGACGTGAACGCGCTTGTTTACACATTCATTTCCACAAGACTGAAAATTAGTATTTTCATTTGAATATATATATATATACAGGAGGATTCTAAAATCATGGGACAAACATTGAGGGGTGGTAGAGCTCACTAAAAAAAACAATTATTGTATAGGAATATATGTGTGGGAGTGACGCGTTGAGGCACTAACACACAAACATAACACATTAACGGAAACACAAAATGTTCATTAGCAGCATACTTAACGAGTGATTCCGTACAGAGAATGTTAAAACAGTTGCTGGAAATGCATCCACCAACAGTCACGCATGCTTGGCGACCTCTACATATGGCGTGATTGGCTGACAATGGTGGCGTGCGTGAAATACCCGGCGTATTTGAATCTGTTCGCCAATCACTCCACCGACGCTACCAAGCTTGCATTACTGTCGGTGGTAGCAATTTTGAGCAATTATTATAAACATTGCTGTAAAAAGGCATTTAGCGGCGACATTGTAAATAAACAGTGTGCTGCATTTCATGTGTTATTTTTGTGTTTGTGCCTCAACTCGTCACTCCCGCCCATATATTCCTATACAATAATTGTTTGTTTTAGTGAGCTCTACCACCCCTCGATGTTTGTCCCATGATTTTAGAATCATCCTGTATATTACTAATTTGAATTTTACTACACTACGTTATATATTGGTGAGAGAGAGTATAGAAACGTCTGGAAGCACTTGCTTACTAAGCAGTGCTCATACCTCAAATCCTTTCCACGTGGTTTATGACAGTCGTATTGGCAGAGAAGCAGACGAACGTTGGGGCACGGAGACTGGTTGTTCGCAGCCAGCG
>NQII01000248.1:245415-283951 GCA_002778355.1 Clitarchus hookeri | reverse complement strand
TGCGGCGGCACCGGACACGTAGATGAGTTCCGGAAGAGACAGATTAGTCGAAGCGTGCAAGAGAGTGGCCGAGGCCTTGGCAAGTCCCTCCGTGCTCTGTTTGCGGCGACCGGCACTGCAAGGCCGATCCACACAGCAGCACAGCGCATGCGCTCAGTGCCGTGGGCAGGAGCACTTCTTAAGGCCCCCGCCTATAGTCCATACTCAGTTACTCCACGCTTTACTGAAGCCCTGCTCAAGTTCTACCTCCAGGATATCCCTCCGCCCCATGCAAACAAAGCTTACAAAATTACACCAAAAGGACTAAGGACAGCATTTATGCGCACCCACAGCGTAATTATATTTTGCATAAAAACTACTTGTAACTAGGCATTATCGCTGTTTTTATTCTTATAAATCAGAAATTACATTTTATAATTTATAAATAAAATATATGAATAAAAGTTTAATTTTACCAAAAGTTCAGTATTTCTATGTTAACACAAATATAAAACGCTTGTGATACACAGCGTATTAAGTAAACAACCAAACACATCGTACATATTGTGATTTTTCAAATATTTAATTCAAAAAGTGTCAAGAAACCTGGAATAAACTTTACCTGTTTTTTTTTCCTTCGGTGTTAGAGTCTGAGAAGCGCGGGAGCGATAAGGGCGGGATTGCCACGCGCTTCAAGTGCACCATCGCCGCTAAGCGCGAGGCTGTGAACTGGCGTGCACCTGTGGCACTAACAGCGGTCGTCTTATTCTTATTGGTGGAAAGTCTGTAGGGAGGTTCAGTGCAGGCCCTTGAGTATATCTGATGCGCGCAATTTCGACATAGAGCGCTTTGAAGAACAGTTGTGAGCACTTTCGGAGTACTTTGAAATAGTGTCTAAACGGTGTGTTCCTTTCGTAGACGAGCACATTGGACGCACGTTTATTGCCTGTGGGGGGACTTCACTTCACGAAACCAACTGCCAGATACGCCTGCTATTGCGTGTATGGTATATTCACAGTTCCTTCACACTTTTTGTATTAAACCTTTGAAAAACACGCCATGTATGGCGTATTTGTTTGTTTCCTAAATGTGTCATATGACACAAAAATTTCATAATTTTGTTAACCCAAAAGTTTCCCTATATTTGATTAAATTAAAATTCCACGTATACTTTATCTATAAATTATATTACAGTTACAAACGATATGAATAAAGACTGAAAGAAAATAAGTAAGGAACAGTTCTTACGCAAAATATTATCACAGTTAGCGCGCACGAATACCGTGCGTCGGCCCTCTAGTGTAGAAATGTAAGTCTTGTTTGTATGAGGCGGAGTAATATCCTGTAGATAGATTCTTAGCAGGGCTTCAGAAAAGTTGGAAAGTAACCGTGAGTTAAGTATGCGCACCACTAATTGAAGATTGTATACGACGCATGTCGTTGTTCTGCGCAATCAGCAGTCGCCGATATCACCGCCACACTTACACGATCCACAGTAAGTGCTGGGCGCGAACACGCCTGTAACACCAGAACCGACACGCGAGGCACGAGGACGGGAACTGCGATGTAAAGTATCCAGGGTGATCCATTACCTTGTCAACAACTTCGCGACTAACAACACGGCTGAGATAAATGCGATCTGGTTCGTTACGACTTGTTTGTGGCGTAAAACTCTTTTCCCGTGAAGGATTGTATGACGAACGGAAGTCATACTGACTGGGCGATTTTCCTGTATTTCGTCTCGTACATTTCCCCAAGTTCATTTCTCCGAGCTGATCTTAAGGAAGCAAAGATACTTACGTCCAGTGGTTCAGCGATGATAAATAAAACATTTCGTGTAATTACAAACATGTTAACATGTTTCAGGATAAAAGTTGGCCATTGTTAGGTCATTTTTAATGAACAACGGGCGCGTCGTGTGTTTGTTGTTTTTTCGGTGCCCTCATGTTATGTGCACTTAACGAAAAAAAAAAAAAACACTAGAGCCTATAAAGTTTTATGAAGCAGTTAACTTGTGAAGATTTACTTATACAACTTACACTCACATATTTCAGTACGAAATACTTTTAGCTACGAGGTATGTATACGTGTATTTACCTTTATATTGGGGGTCCGCGGTGACTGGCGGAAGTTTCGTGCAGTGCCTCGCCACTCCGGTGTGCAAGTATGTATTTTATAACCGTAATTCTTTTATTAGGCTCGACTAAGTTATGTTTATTGCTCGTGTGTGTGTGGTGTTCGAGCGTGTGATCACTGACCTTCCACGCTGACTCTTTGCGCTCGTCCGCTTGCCTACCGACTAGTTGGTGGCACTTGTTATCCTCGAGGCTGGTGTTTCACAATGGACATATGAGCTACGTTCAGTAAGAAACTTGTTCTGGCGGGAAGATGAGATCCACACGATTAGCGAGTTGCTTGAATGTTGGCTGCAGTTGCTGGCACTCTCGAACCTACGAGAGGTCTTGACCTACCCTAAACGACACGCTCCCCGCCAGCCGCTCTTTGTACTTGTAACAATGGCGCACTACTTACATCGTCTCGATAACTGAGATTCAATGCACCGGCTGACACAATTATTTTTAAGTGGTGACATACTGCTGTTGACTCGCAAATTGTGGGGGTGGNAGATTCAATGCACCGGCTGACACAATTATTTTTAAGTGGTGACATACTGCTGTTGACTCGCAAATTGTGGGGGTGGGAAATAATACAGACAATTAAAAACCTTACCTCAAAAACCGATGGATTATGTACTTTTATATTTATCTGTTACTCGCTCGTTGTGATGTGGTTTGATGCAGCATAAGTCTTATTTTTAATGACTACAAAGTAAATATAAAAAAAAAATATATATCGGAGAGATTGGGAATAGAACTAGTATTTCACATCTTTATGTATTTATGAGTACTTGTANAATAGAACTAGTATTTCACATCTTTATGTATTTATGAGTACTTGTATTTTTTGTAAGGAACCCTCCCCGCATTCCATGAAGCTATCTGTAAAACCTCTAATTGAATTTCGTTGTTTGTGCTGCTAATAGAGTGTTTTGGAGGAAAATAATATACGATACCTAGTATTTTCTTGCAATTAATGAAATATGAAAAATAAATATTTTTTTCTGGATCGGGATTTGAACATGTATTAAAATATCAAAAGTGTGCTACCATACCCACAGGACTACCATGTGAATTTACTTAGATGGCAATATTTCATTAAATATTGTTTTAAATGTTTCCTATTATTCATATTCATATTGTTACGCGCTGCAGCTCCCACCGGCAGCGAACTCCCGTTACGTGCGGTCCGGCTGTGTGAAGGGGGACCCACCTCGACCCTCCCCTCCACCAGGCAGACCCGCTCGCTGCCTCGTCACCCCCTCCCCCTTGCCTCCACTGGCAGCGGGGGAATGATTGACAGCGGCGAGACCTGGCTGGCGTATTAGCTCCTCCTCACCAAGCTGGAGAAGCCAACGAGTGTAGAGGATGCGGAATAACACATTTAGAGAAATTTCTGGGCGATGGCCTACGGATCTAGAAACACAAGCCACAGCTGGACTGTCGGCAGTCTTTCTGCGGACGCCAAGTGGCTGAGTGCGGTATACAGGCGAAGACGAGTGAAGGGAGGGACATCGGTGAAGAGGACGGACGACGACAGGAGATTACGAGGCGACGGCAGAAGAGGTGTTTATGGTGTGAATGGTCAATAGGAAGTGAAACCCGACGAGTGAAGCCTACTGTGCGTGAGGGCGCCAGGAGAACTCTAGAACATCGCGGACTGTTGGGACCTGGACTGAACTGAGGTGGGACTGAATAACATGTGGTACGGACTTTATTGTAAATATTGCGACTGCCAAATATGGACATATAATTTGTAAAATAATTGAATAGGTTTTTTACACTGTCTGTTGGGACTGATTTTTTAAATTTATTTAATTTCGTTAATTTCTTTGAGATAATTGTAAATTGTATATAATGAATTCATTAGTTGTAAACAACAAGTGATATCAATTTACTATGAGCTATTGGGTAGAAATAATTTTATTTGTATTTATTGTAATTAAAATCGAAAAATTATAACTATATATTTTATTTAATTAAGACCTCCATCCCTTAACGACTCTGCTTTATTCCACTAACTTTGAAAGAAAATTGTAACGCTGTTGTCAGAAGTGGGATGGAGGTAATTTATTTAAAGCAATCAAAATATAATAACTATAATCATGATTAGAGTAGGATATTTACTGGTAGCATAATTTTGTTAACTTAATAATAGTTGTAGTATTAGGTCCAAGAATTATTTAGATATTTGTGAATGCTAAGGAGGAAAATGTCGGCAGAGATGGAAGCACTCCATGCTTTGATAGAAGGACTGGGTAGCCACATTGCTAGTGCCAATGAAAATGTAAATAGTGAAATAAATAGTGTTGTAGGTAGTGTTAGTGATTCTGTAGGTAGCCAAATTAGTAGTGTTAGTGAACTGGTATACAGGAAAATAGACAGTGTTAGCGAAGGGGCAAACAGAACTGTGTTAGCGAGGTGGTCGGCGTCTTTCATATGTGACGACGGGAACTCGATTTACCAGCTTTATGTGTTTTAATCGTGAACAGTTGTTACCAACCGTAGTTATTTTTTAAATGCCACGTGTTTATATATCACAACTTTTTAACCTTTTCCCTGGAAGTTTGAAACATTAAATTGGTTTGCCTTGACATCTCTGTGATTTAAACATTTTCCACGGCTCAACAAGTTGCAAAAAATGCTGAAGTCCATCCAGCTGAATTCATAACAAAATAGTACAATAAAACTGGCGTAGGCCGTACAAATTGGCTGAAGTGTGTTTTCAGGGAATACTTACAACTGCGCATGTGTCATTAAGAAATATAATCGAAACATAAGGGCGGGTAACATTTTTATCATCACGACCTAAAATAGGGTTATGCATTCAGTTCAATTGTTGCACACTGCAAAAACGAAAGGCTGCATTCATGTTCGGTGTTTTCGCATTGGGGTTACGAACCTGTTCGACATACACTTCTATTCCTTAGCACTGATTGGCTTCTCGGCTTCAAACAATACAATAAAGCTCAGATTTTCAGGACAGCTACATATTGTAGATTTATACATTTGTTGTAAAATATACAGCAACAATCGATTACCAAGTTGCAGTTCTTCTGTTCAAACACATGTTTGCCATTTGGAACGTACGTATTTAGTTTCCACATTACAAAAAAAGGGATGTAAAAATACCAGTTATAAAACTACTGAAAAAAACATTTCGAAATAAACTGCATGTCACTGTATGCCGTGTTCACGTGTTAATAACTCCCAGGCCAGCACCTTGATTAAATGTAATCTACAAGTTGTGCGAGAAAGAGCAAAATGAGTGTATTACGTCCGACAGTAATACAAACAATTAATATGTTGTATTTTTGTATGCACAGATATTCCAATTCTTTAATAACTACCACCATTACAGATAATGTTACAAATGAAAAGTTCACGTATGTTTTTTTCCTCAAAAGCTACTGTAAATAAACATTGTACAACAACGTCGTTTCCACGTGTTCACAGCTTCGCATGGGGCGGCGAATAACAAACCAACTTATCTGATACCAGCGTATGGAAGCTACGTTCAGAAATACGTTCGTGAGTTGAGTGCTGGTTATCGCTTTCCAATCTCCCGAGATGGTGGTGCATGTAATACCACACTGAGAATACCTGCCCTAGGCTTAAGATCCGCCGTTTTGTAAGGAAATGTGACTTTCGTAGTTTTCGACTGTGTCGGATGCATATTGGTGCAGGACATTAAAAGTTTAAGGAGCTGCGTTATATCTTGGCAACCATTTAACCCGACGTAAACCAAATTCGGGACGTTGATAGTAAATTTTTTAAACATTGAAGTTAGTGAGGAATATTGATACGAGTCCTCCATTTTGTAAAGATAGCATTACATTACAAAAAAAAAAATTCTTAGGTAAATTATAACTCGGAAACTACTCAACCGATTCCCACCAAAAGTTGAATGTAAAAANAAAAAAAAAAAATTCTTAGGTAAATTATAACTCGGAAACTACTCAACCGATTCCCACCAAAAGTTGAATGTAAAAAAAAAACCATGATAAGCTATGCAAGTCTTTGCAATTTGAATAGATGAGGCATACATTTTCAAAACGGCAGTAATATAAATATGTTGGGTTAATTTGCTTTACCTCACACCGTTTGACCAATTTTAACCAAAACTGGAATGCTGCAAGTATATGTTACCAAGTATTAAGTATGCCAATACAAAGCCTTCATTTATCTGCCATTTTGTAAGATAACATGCTTTTGCACGATACTCAAAACTAATATCAACGTGTGAAACCTGTCCTCGAAACTAGTCTTAAGTGCTGATGACCGACTGTTAAGGCTCCCGTCTAACTGGAGCTGTTGTCTGCGTGTGAGACCAAGATGCCCGGGAGCGATAAGGGCGACACTGGCACGGGCAGCAAGTGCCCCATCGCCTCTAAGCGCAAGGCTCGGAACTTGCGTGCAGTGTTCTCGTCGTGCTGTGGGTACCCACGGGACTTCCAGCAGTGACCGTAGTATTTTATTAATGGAAAGTCTGTAGGAAGGTTCAATGCAGGGCTCTTGAGTAGTTTGTATGTATCCCACGCGTATGTTTTGAAATACAGCTACAGTATTTGAAAAGGCAGTTTCTAGCCATTTTGNGTAGTTTGTATGTATCCCACGCGTATGTTTTGAAATACAGCTACAGTATTTGAAAAGGCAGTTTCTAGCCATTTTGTAGCGCTCTGAAATGGTGCTTCTAATGTACGTGACATCTTGAAAGCACTCAATAACTCTCGTCTGAAGTGTGTGTTNGAGCGCTCTGAAATGGTGCTTCTAATGTACGTGACATCTTGAAAGCACTCAATAACTCTCGTCTGAAGAGTGTGTTCTTTTGTAAATGAGCACATTGCACGCTGTTATGGTGTGATCAGGCCTTAACTGAACGGCTCGCCTGATCACACCTTCAAACATTAAACCTGGAAACGAGCGGGATTGCAACGCCACCATTTGGTCGTCGATCCTTGCGAAAGAAGACAGTTGCAGAAATCCCCTCCACCGGTCACTGAGCAGGGCCGCAGAACCACGCGCTTGATATAGGCCGGCGTAACACCCGGAACAAGCGTCTGTCGTCTTCAGTCCTTTGGGCGACCCGACCAGCGAAGCAGACCAGGAAGTTGGGTGTGTCCAGCCGGCGTTAACCGTCTCGCAGAAGCAGCCTCCGGCTACAACAAGGTGATGACTTTCCAGTTAGGTTTAATTAAAATGGCGTGAATCATAATGTAATTAAATAATCATCTTGGCATTCAATTTAAAGCTCCCCCGATCAATAGTCATTTAAATAGCAACTGTATAAGCTTAGTGTTAATAAACCTCATCAGATACTGTTGTGCTCTACCGGATCATGAGTCATTACTGAGCTACGTCACTAAATACTTTCAAGTACGAGCTAGCTGAAAGGCTAGTTCGTAACAACGCACGTTTAATAGTTTCGTGGGCTAGTGAGTGATCCAGTCACTCTGCCAACGCAGTCCAAGCAGCACGTAAGCGAGAGCCTTAAGGTCCCCGCCTAACTGGAGCTGTTGTCCACCGTTGACGTCGAGAAGTGCGGGAACACGGCCTTCTCCAGTCGGAGGCTGGAGTGTTTGACTTAGCGACGTCGCTGAGGGAGCGGGCGCTCATAGGGGCGCGTTGGCCATAAGTTTACATCATTCATATCGCCCTTATGCAAAACTGAGATATTCTTATAGTCTGGTTGAGGTTTCTTCACACTTTTTTAATCAAACCCTTGGAAAACCACCCCTTGTATGACGTATACAGTTGCTTCTCAAACATATCACGTGTTACAAGCGTTTCACACACGTGTTAACACAAAACTACCTTGTTTTTACTTAAATTGAACTTTTACTTATTTTACATACATAAATTATACCTTATTTATAACTAAAATGAATAAAAATAGGGAGAAAAAAGCTGTGTTGGTAACGCCTATTAAGAAATAGTTCTTATGCATAGTAATAATACGTTGAATGCGCACGAATCCGGTGCGTTGTCCCTTGAAATAATTGTATATACTTGGTTAAGGCTTTGTTGCTATGAGGCGGAGGAATTTCATAGAAGTAGAACAGCACAATACTGGCTTCGAAGATAGAGATTTCCAATTTTAAAACGAAGATGCTAATTGCAGCAAAAAAAGTCTTTCGGCATCCACGCTTGTAAAAGGGCGAGATAAACCACTTTTTTTTTCAGAATACGTTTGAAGAAGCTTTTTTTACGTTTACAACATTCCACCACTTTATTATTATGGATATAAACTGTATCATCCCCATATACATATATTTCTGTGTTTTTAGCACAGTGAGAGTTGATTATGTAAAAATGTTTTGAACTTATTGAACAGTTTACATCTTAATACTTGTGGAACAGAAGGTTTTAAAATTTAGTCGTGAAGCGGATTTTACCAAAGAATTGCGTTCTTCTTCAATCACATCTTTAAACTTTCCTTGAAGTAGTGTTTTGCCTTCGCCTGCATTAAAGGGTGCAAACATAAAGATTTTTTTGTTGATCTTTGAGATTAAGCCGGTAGTTTCTTATATTTTTTGAAATGATGAGCACTGTCATAACTGTAGGACATCTTGTGACCTGTAAAGTGTATCAAATTGCGACTGTGGCAACCGTCGCGCAAGACATTCTCTTTGCTTCCAACTCGACGCTCGGCTCGGGTCCCCTACTGCTCACCTTCACTCGCTCCCCCCTCCCCCTCTTATGATCGTGCGTCATAATTATTTTATTCAGTTGTGATAGCTTATTTAAGCCCCTGCACGGCTGGACCTGTCTACTCCCTGCCGTCGCCTGCAAGAGGACATTAAGTGGCTAACTACCGCACTTGTCGTCCTCGACGTCGATGCAGCTCTGTGGCTCACGCCAACCAGACTTGTCACCTGAGCCGTCGAGCATTAGGGCGTCATTAACGGCGAGTCGCGGACAACGCTCTCTGTGCGTTTGTTGGGCTCCATTTAAATGTTCTAGTGTTTTGTGTAGCATAGTTGTGTGCTCGTCTTGGGTCAGCTGTAATGCCAGTTTTTTTTCCCTTCAAATTGTGGTTTCGGTTGCCGGTCGAAATTCTGTTTCGGTTAAACTAAAACGTCGTGTTACTGTCTCTCCTTGTTTTAACGTGTCGTGTATTGTCTTGTTCGCCGGCCAATATTTAATCATTTTTAATTATTTGTGGTTATCCACGACTCTCGCGTTGGGCTGTTTCACGTGTGTTTCAAAATGAGGTTAGTTTGCAACAGTTTTATTCTGTTGGAGCTTTGGTGGGTAGTTTTAATGCCTCCGCCAAAATAACATTTTTTATAGTAATTTCAATGTGTTCATTTTTAAGAAACGGAGACTTTACTCGGCTTTCCAGTTGGTTGTGAAGTGGAATCTCGTCAAGGTTTTCTAATAATTGTTTTAATCATTATTTAAAGATTGGTATATTGTAATTTTCCATTTCTAGTATTTGCAAGTTGTATTTCAATTTTATAAATTCATAATTTTTTGTAATTAATTTATCAAAAGTTTCTTTTTGTGACCACGAGGGAATTTGATTGTAATGCTTATGCATAATTTAATGTGTTTTTCTTTGTGATACTTAATTTGAATGATCACTCAAGTGTGCCTTGCAGAGTTTATGCATTTATTTATTTATTTCAATACAGAGTTTCTAGACCGACCTGTGTTAATGCTATTTGTGCTACGGCACAAAATGTTTTCTTGGAGATTCTGCTGTGAAAATATTAAACATGTTGTGGTTTATTCTGTTGTTGCCAGTAACAACTGCCGCTACTCAAGCCACGTGCTTGCACAAATTTCAGGATGTTTGACGTCGTGTGTAATTCAGAGTCTGGTGGTTTATTCACAGCTAAGATGGCATCAACTTGTTTGAAAATGCCGAAAGGTGATGATACCATGTATGCGCGAACAGTTTTCGCGTCTTGTGAAACGTGTTTATCTACTGTGACCCCGAGAAAACCCGCTGTTTTGCCTCCTTGGCGCACAGGGCTAAGTCTCCCGATAATCACATGAAATGTCGACGCCAGCACCTCAAACTGCCGGCAGTTTTTATCTCCAACAACCTTCGCAAGAATTATGCTCCTGTTCTCTTCACTGAGAGAACTACTATTCAAAAATATTAGCTTGCAAACACTTCAAGGTAAGGTGTTATGTCAGGCGTAAAATGAATATTTACCCTGCCAAGGAACATATGTGCACCCTATGAAAAAAAAAACTCTGTTTCCACGTAACCTTATATATATATATATATTAGTTATTACAAAACACATTAAATGTTATAATGGCGAAACTTCGCTATACATTGAACATAAATACAAATTTCGCGAAACATGTTTTTATATGGAGTATACAATCATAACACAGACTACCTAAACCCCCATAAATATTCATCTCCAAAAATGACCTTTCATCTTAAAGTCCAAAACCATTTCGCTACGACATGAGCGGAAAATTCTCTTTTTTATGTGACTTTCAAAACTCGCGTAAAATTTCACTCCAATGTGAGCATAAATATTTTCAAAGTATTTACCGACGGGCGTTTTACTACTATGCCACTTAGTATTCCTCTTTGTACATCTAATACTAGCTTTGGCGTATACTTCGTCAACTTGTAAAAATACATACTTCTGTCGCGTATATAGGCCTCTAGTTATCGTGCTAAGAAAATGGTTATTTTCAGTTATTTCGTTAGGAGATGCTACAATTCTGGATGGTATTTGATGCAGGTGCTTAGGTGCTTGATCCGATAGCGCTGCAGCAAGCACGGGACATGTCGTATGTCAGAAAAGCACGAACTATTGTGCGCTTACAGAACACGATTGCTTTCTCTTTATGCAAAGGCTGTTCTAATGCACTGTAGTCATGCACACGAACTGAAATGCATAATGTCTCGTGATGAAGAGAGATACTTCTGTGTATTCTCGACGACAGTCTGCACTGAAGCAACTAGGGTACAATAAGAGAGATACTTGCACAAAATACTAGTGAGATCTGATGCACACAAATCAAAACCACATACGTTTACATAAACTTTTAAAATGTCGTCGAGCCCAAAAAATGCCATAACTTCCGGAATATCTTCGAATTTAACTGTGTAAAAGATTAAAGCATCACGAATTATTTCAGACTTGACACAACTATAATTATTTAGCCTGACCGTGAAATCTGAACACTAGCTAGTAAAGTTTTTGATCATATCCTTATGCAAAATACTTTGTTTCCTGTTCACTTAATATTCATCTAACTGTCGCCTTCATTCTTCAGGGTCGCTATGCTGAGATGTCTGTGGCTTACTCAAGTGAGACGGTAATGATGGAGCCATGGGAGTTCGCACCCGGCCTCCTGTGCGGCGTTGCCATGTTTCAACACTCCGGCCTCCTGTGCGGCGTTGCCACGATTCAACACTCCGGCCTCCCACCACTGACGCCGTGGTCAGGCAGAGCCATGGGAGTTCAAGCCCGGCCTCCTGTGCTGCGTTGCCACGTTTCAACACTACGGCCTCCTGTGCGGCGTTGCCATGTTTCAACACTCCGGCCTCCTGTGCGGCGTTGCCACGATTCAACACTCCGGCCTCCCACTACTGACGCCGTGGTCAGGCAGAGCCATGGGAGTTCGAGCCCGGCCTCCTGTGCGGCGTTGCCATGTTTCAACACTCCGGCCTCCTGTGCGGCGTTGCCACGATTCAACACTCCGGCCTCCCACCACTGACGCCGTGGTCAGGCAGAGCCATGGGAGTTCAAGCCCGGCCTCCTGTGCTGCGTTGCCACGTTTCAACACTACGGCCTCCTGTGCGGCGTTGCCATGTTTCAACACTCCGGCCTCCTGTGCGGCGTTGCCACGATTCAACACTCCGGCCTCCCACTACTGACGCCGTGGTCAGGCAGAGCCATGGGAGTTCGAGCCCGGCCTCCTGTGCGGCGTTGCCATGTTTCAACACTCCGGCCTCCTGTGCGGCATTGCCATGTTTCAACACTCTGGCCTCCCACTACTGACACAGTGGCGGGACCAATAAGAACGACACTGCCACGCACATCGAGTGCACTATCCTCACTTAGTGCAACACTATTATTTGATTTGATTCATAAGTTTGTTTATTAACAGGTAATGACGTATTGATACAGTAGGTTATACAATTTGATTACAAGGTACAACACATCAGCCATATAAACAAGCTTTTTTGTTGTATCGGAAGTGGCCAGGCCCATAATACAATGAACAATGTCGGGAAGGCTGTAACGAAAAACACTCTGTAAGCATATTAGGAAACTATCAAAAACCTCAAAATGGACGAAACACAAATAAACGAAAAACAAAAAAAAACTAAAAACTAAATAAAAAACAATATTGAAATAAATGAGTAAAATACCTGTAATGACCTCAATATTACAAATAGAAGGTATTTATTTAGGTGAAAAGACCAAATGGGGAAACACAAATGGCAACAGCACACAAGCAAGAGGGGACAAGAACCAATAAGAAATGCCTTTCTTCACACGCTTTAATATGACGACAATGAACACAATTTCGAATACACATGAATACAGGAAGTTAAAATAACCACAAACATTACAATGAAAAAGGCGAATAAAAGGTAATAAGCCATAAAAAAAATTACAAATGAAAAGGAACAGCCGATGGGAAGGGAGAATGAATGTATCTGTAGAGTATTGTTATAGGCACCACGTAACCATAGGTGCAAACTGCTGTGAAAATTTAGAGACAATAAATCAACGTGCAGTGTTTTCGTCGGGCCGCGTGTACCTGTGAGGCTTTGATGGATGACCCTGTTATTTTATTGGTGGAAAGTCTGTAGGAAGGTTCAATGCAGGGCCCTTAAGGACTTCTGTATGCATCTGAAGCATGTACTTTGAGTTACATCGCTTTGAAAAGGCCGTTTTTAGATATGTTGGAGTAGTGTTAAATTGTGTTTTAAATGTACTTAACAGCGGAGTGAGGTGAACAGTTGCATGGCAAGCTGTGTTTTGCTCTGTGCTATACCTAATTGTCTGCTAATTTACACACTGGCTACTAAAACGCCACAGCACGTGTATAATGGATGCATCGCCGCTCTCTCTCGTGAGTGGCCGCAATACATCCAGTTTCTCCCGGCTCCACTCTAGTCACTGGCTCCTGCTGCATGCACCGAGTGTGTACAGCACTGAGGAAGCGCTTGGTTACCCTGCAACACTTCACACGCCACTGGTGCGTGACGCACTGGACAGGCCTCGTACGACGTGTGTTCTCTTAGCATCTGAGCACGTTGTATGTGCGTTGGATAGTTTCTTGGTGGCACGTGCATTTCAAACACTCTGCAACGCGGTTCTAGTTACATGCGGGACATTGGACGAGAGCTGAAGAGCCGGAGGGACATGTGTAGCTGGTCTGAAGGGCGACAGCGACTCGCTGCAGCGAGCAGTTCCGGCTAGAGAGAGACAGACAGACAGACACTGCCCACGTCACTAACGTCATTGCTCTCAATTGGCTGGCTTCCGCTGTGCGCCATCTGCCATCTCCGCTCCTGGACTCTGCTTCGCCCCTCACCAGGCCCTCCCAGAGTCGCCGGGATTGCGAGGACTTCACGTCACACGCAACACGCACCACGCTACACTTCCGTGTCTACGTCAGTCTAGGTCTTCTATGTTATGATGCTTCACGTAAGCACGTTGCTGTGTTCTAGCTCCTAGCTCGAGACAGAACACACAAGCGATGCATAGCAGCAGTACATCGGTTAACACCAGAGAATTAGTTCTTATAAAAGGTTAAGTAAAATATTTATTTAACAATTCTAACAGAATTAGTCAGTAACACAGAAGTTCGAGCTATAAGACCAACGGAAGAAGGGAAGAGAGTTGAGCTGATTTGAGAGATTGGGGTGGCTCATAACAACGAGGTCTTGAAAGCCGATGAGGGTTAAATGAGGTGAGAATGGAGCAGCGCCGGAGTGCAAGGGCGGGGGAAACGGGAGATAATCGAGAAAACCCACCGAACAGCGGAATTGTCCGGCATGACTCCCACGTGCGAAGATCCGGGAGCGATCCGGCCAGGAATCGAACTCGGTTCGCCTTGGTAGGAGGCGAGAAGTCTAACCGTTCAGCCACCACGGCCCCGAGGAAAGAAAGTTAAGGCTATATTAATGTATAGTGAACATTATATATTCAGGAACTCACCAGGTCTCTCACTCCGGATACTATGCCCAGATGGAGAATCACAACCAGCTCCTCAGCTGGCCGCTGTTCAAGCCCCTGGATACTCGCCGACTGTGACGATCTCTCCCCCNGGACCCACATTTTCTGTTCTCTGAATTTTATTATTGGTGTTTAGAGAATCTATTCCGGCTCGCTGTTATGGCTATGAAGTTTTGTATGGTTGCTTGTGGCCTCCTTCGCAGGTATTGTTGCGATAAGTTGTGCACAACAGGGTCGTTCTTGACAATGCAAACCACGCGTATTGAATGCAAATGTCGGGGATAAGTACTGTTGTTTTCCAGATTAAAAACTCTCAAAGCTCAAGTTATACAGGCGTATTTAGGTCTTAACATCGATGTGGCTAGAACAAGTTGTGAAAGTATGGCTTTCGTGTTTCATACAAACTTTGCAAACNTTTAGGTCTTAACATCGATGTGGCTAGAACAAGTTGTGAAAGTATGGCTTTCGTGTTTCATACAAACTTTGCAAACAACTAGGACATCGCCATAACCTCCCGAGCAGAACGTCTCTGGGAAATGTAGACTTTGTTTTTATACGTGTATATGGGAATAAATAGTTCNCCATAACCTCCCGAGCAGAACGTCTCTGGGAAATGTAGACTTTGTTTTTATACGTGTATATGGGAATAAATAGTTCATAATAAACTTTGATATGCAGAGAAAATTAAATTATTTCGCATGAAGTAGGCCTACAAAAATTGTGAACTAAGTGGTAAACATTCTGCCTTTCGTACAAGTATGTTTATACCTGTGAGAAACACTGATATAAACTGTGGCAATGTAAAGCTTCGTACATATTTACGGATTAAAACACAAAATATAATCTTAGCGTAACTTTTGTTACAATTTCGTCTTTATGTACGGGAAAAAATATACAGGATGATTCTAAAATCATGAGACAAACATTGAGGGGTGGTAGAGCTCACTAAAACAAACAATTATTGTATAGGAATATATGGGCGGGAGTGACGCGTTGAGGCACAAACACAAAAATAACACATGAAATGCAACACATTGTTTATTTACAACGTCGCCGCTAAATGCCTTTTTACAGCAATGTTTATAATAATTGCTCAAAATTGCTACCACCGACAGTAATGCAAGCTTGGTAGCGTCGGTGGAGTGATTGGCGAACAGATTCAAATACGCCGGGTATTTCACGCACGCCACCATTGTCAGCCAATCACGCCATATGTAGAGGTCGCCAAGCATGCGTGACTGTTGGTGGATGCATTTCCAGCAACTGTTTTAACATTCTCTGTACGGAATCACTCGTTAAGTATGCTGCTAATGAACATTTTATGTTTCCGTTAATGTGTTATTTTTGTGTTTGTGCCTCAACGCGTCACTTCCGCCTATATATTCCTATACAATAATTGTTGGTTTTAGTGAGCTCTACCACCCCTCAATGTTTGTCCCATGATTTTAGAGTCATCCTGTATACGCTGTCTATGAACTAAAAACGTGCGCGGATGACATCGCGAACATAAAAACCAAATGTAAGGAAAGCACAGATAACNTGCTGTCTATGAACTAAAAACGTGCGCGGATGACATCGCGAACATAAAAACCAAATGTAAGGAAAGCACAGATAACACAACATAGTCCCTATTGTGATTGGCCAGCGAGATCACGTGGTGCAGAGTCACGTATCACGCAAGAGCTGGACATCGACAAGCTTTCCCATCACGCGAACGTTACGTGAAAGTATCGCGACAGGTCTGTCTGTGAAACATTAGTCAAGCTGTAACCGGCCTACGTGAACGTGTTACTCGTTACTTGTTACGTGAAACGTTATGTCATCCTCCCGAACTGAAGGCACATGACATGCCCAGATATCTATACAATTTTGTCTGCACATACAGTCCCCAGACTCATTTCAATCGAAAGAGCACACCCGAAAACTATAGGAATATGCTATCTTTATTGGCCAGTTTGTCAAAATTAATACACCAGAAAAGTAAAAAAAAATAACCATCTTCATCATCATCATCATCATCATCATATGAGTTTGTGGAGGCAATCTTCAGTCAA
This sequence comes from Clitarchus hookeri, assembly GCA_002778355.1. NCBI lineage: Eukaryota > Metazoa > Arthropoda > Insecta > Phasmatodea > Phasmatidae > Clitarchus > Clitarchus hookeri. Next base: position 267,625 of record NQII01000248.1, on the reverse strand, counting down.
ATTTAAACCTTCATTTCTCGCGAACTATTTATCCGATTTAAATGATAGACATATCGTTGGATTCCCTTTTAAATTCACTATATTACGACATGTAAACGGATTGGATTATTATAGAAAGTTACAAGAACAATATAAAAAAGGAAAAAATTAACCAAAAACATATTTATATGTGAGAAAATATTAACAGACTCGTTACGTGTGACGGACGAGGAAGCTGATCTGTGCTACGGTCTGTGTTGGACCAGTGGTAGGTCTGGCGGAGCTAGAGTGAACACAGACAAGTCCGAGCATGTGAAGGCCAGAAGTACAACGCCGCAGACAGACAAATTGTAGCTCCTTGAGCATATGTGTTCCATCTTCTCCAGTGTGATCTCTTTCTGTACATAAATTCTCAAACAATAGCACTAAGATGCAAGAGTAGTCTTATAAGCAAATGCGCTTAGTTTGGCCAGGGTCAGAAAATATTGCGCACTCTCCTGATATGCAATGAGGACTGTGCGGAAATGAACATTAGGTCGGAATGTGTAGAGTCACCGTGGATACCGCAGTCCCTGCAGTTGCACAGACCGCCTGCGCGGACTAACCTCAGCACGTCAAAGTTCCTTTACAACACAGAAAAAATGCTTGCTACAGTTCATTCACGGTTACTTACAAGTTTTCTGAAGCCCTGCTGAAGTTCTACTTCCACGATATTACTCCGCCTCATGCAAACAAAGATTAACCCTGCCTTGAAAATGACACAAGAGGGAAAACGCTGCAAATTCGTGCGCACTCAGTGTAATAATATGTTGTATAATAACTATTGTTTACTAGGCAGTACCAACACACATGGTCTCTCACTGTTTCATTGACATTCTTTAAAAATGAAATGTTATAAGTTAATAGATAAAATACAAGTGAAAGCTCAGTTTAACAAAAAATAAGGTACTTTCATGTCAACACAGTGTATAAGACGCTTGTGATATATTACATATATAGGAAGCCACCAAAAACGTCACACAGGATGTTATTTTTCGAAGGTTGGTTCAAAAAGTGTAAAGGAAGCGCGAATAGACTATAACGGCCTTAGTTGAAACACAGCACGCTCCATGCAACTGGCAACTGTCCAGCCGGCGTAAGCTGGCGACCTTCTGTGCATAAAGACGAGGCAGACCGATGTCAGTCGTGCGAGCAAGTACCCACTTGACTCGTCCATCGGCAACACAACCGTCGAAGTCACATGGTCAACACCGATGTACGTGATTATTTACATTTGAGATTTCAACACACCCCCTTTTATAATAATAAAAAACTTTCACTAAGTTAAATGCACTATTTTATTTGCATTGAAATTATGTTATAGGAAGTGTACCAACATCTGAAAGTACACTGAAGAGCCAAAAAAAAAACTGGTACACCTGCCTAATATCGTATAGGGTCCCCGCGAGCACGCAGAAGTGCCGCAAGACGACGTGGCATGTACTCGATTAACGTCTGAAGGTATGCAGGAAGCAATTCACACCATGAATCCTGTAGGGCAGTCCACAAATCCAATCTGCGACAATTTGAGAAAGGGTTGCACGTCTGTCACGTTTAATGATTCTCGTCAGTCGTCGTTTGTCCCGTTCGTTCATGATCTTTTGCGGCCACAGCGATGGCGAAGATTTGATGTTTTACCAGATTCCCGATATTCACGGTACACTCGTGAAATGGTCGTACGTGAACATCCAAATGTTATCGCTACCTCGGAGATGCTATGTCCCATCTCTCATGCGCCGACTATAACACCACGTTCAAACTCACTTTAACCTTGATAACCTGCCATTGTAGCAGCAGCAACCGATCTAGCTGCCTACAGCATCGCGTTTCTCTGATTGGTTCCATACCTCTGCTATTTGCCTATACCAGTTTTTTGGGCTCTTCAGTGTATAAGCGCAGATAGTAAACAAAGCGCAAAATCAAATGTGCAAATTAGAAGGTTTGCCAGAGTTATGTTAATGCTGGTATGTAGTGAGTACGGTGTTTTCAACAACGCCAACGCAGGACATATTCAATGCCCCTCCATCTGCCCGGGAGTATGCATTATCTGATTGGCTGCGCGAGGCTCTGGCAACGNTAGCAGCAGTAACCGATCTAGCTGCCGACCGAATCGCGTTAGTTTGATTGGTTCCGTACCTCTGTTATTTGCATACGCACACCTATACAAGTTTTTTTGGCTCTTCAGTGTACTTGTATTAACAGTGTTTTAACCTCAAATCACGTCCATTATTGGCCATATAAATCAGTCGAATGTTGGAACGTGTAGAGCGTGTGGCTACTGCGCAGCTCACACGAGCACTCTACGCCTACTCCTCTAAGGCGACCAACCACGTGCATGCGTTTCTTACTGCGCAGGTCAGCGCAGCACTTGTGATTAGCAAGCAAGTGCACTCTCGGCAGTAGCGTACATTTGCGATGCACCGAGGACAGAGAACTCGCCAACTGCAGTGGCTGTGATTGTACGAGTGCCCAGCGCATGACGAGATGTAGCGACTTTTCTGTCTTGTGGTGGATTGTCAAGGTCATGACCCCAACAGTCGTCGAGTGATGGCCATCAGCTTGTTTAAGATGGTGGACGTTGAAGGACTATTATGCTTCTAACATGACATAGGACTGGGTGGCCTCTACATAGCAGACAGGCTTGGATTGTTCACACACACTTGCCGTTATAACTTATAAATGAATGACCATACTACAAGTAGACTTCAAAGTGAATTAAGATTAATTAATTTTTTATGATCAGACGACTTATCTTTAAAACAAAAATTATACGTAGCAATATTTATATAGACTTAGTAATCCTAAGCGAGAGAATTTTATGTGATTCCGGCTTGCTTTATGAATGATTTCGCCATTCACTAAAACATTCGATTTGTGGTCGTTCTGAAATTTTTAAATAATAATAATAACAAATTATATTTAATATGTTGAATAAATAGTCAGTAACCGTTGTACATCACGTATATTTTACAGGCAGGTGCACTATAGAATGAAAAAATTACATTGTGAAGTGAGATAAATATTTCGAAATCGACCGACTTTGAGGTTCTAATTTATTAATTATATTTTTTAGAGATGGTAATTGAAAGAAAGAGTTTTGTATGGTTCAGCTACGAAATTTGCCCCATTTAAAAGTATGTATGACCAGAACGAAAAAAATTATGCCACTCTTACCTAACCATTTCTTCAAGGGAGCTTTACTAATTAAATATTTCTACGTGTTGCTGGAGTTACACTTAATATGTTTGCGTTTCGGGTTTTCGTGAACTAGAGTAACAGCTGCTTCAAAAAGTAGGCCTTCATTGATGGAACGTTCACTATTGGCGATTTTATATACATGACCGGTGTATGGCGAAACTCGTCGTAACTCAGATGCAGCTAATAGTCTTTATTCAACAGCGTTTTGAAATACGACGTTGGCTGTCTGTTCGTACTTAAAGAAATACAAATAAGAGCGAAATTATTTTGGTACTGGGCAACAAGTTCCACAAATGAACGTTAGCGACAATACCAGTATTATGCAGAAAGTATTTAATTATTCTGGAGACAATCCTGCTCAACTAAGATTAGTAGGGTAGTTATGTAGTAAGCACACGAGGTTAGTTGCACATTTGTTCTTCAATACGTTGTGCTTGCTTCGTAACCTCTGTCGTGAGTGCAGGAAACCCCTGTACAAACACAAGTTAGACTACCCTCTTTGCAGATGTGTACTACGGGTAAACTAGTTATTAATAAGACACGGGGTTACTGCAGCCCCAGGCGTGTGCGCGAGTGTGCGTGTGTATTGATTTGTTAAGATAATGTTTCAGATGAGCTGAAACCTGAAACAGCTTTGTGAAGACATGTTGGCTCTGGCAAGATCGTCGACCTCTTCGCACTGGACTGCGTTATGATTGTGGCAGACTTGAAAACAGGTTGTTAGCGCATTAATCTCTAGCACACGACAGCTATATTAAATTAACTAGTTTGCCTTGGTGTAGCAAACTGAAGAGAAGCTAGTGCCAGTTGCTCATTCAGGTCTTGTTTGCTGGCTTTCGAAAGGAAATGGACGGAAATTGCAGAAGCGTCAGTGACGAATATCCTCAGCAGTGATACGCTTAAATTCGCATTCTGGCGAGAATGAATGAACTAATTTTTGCCGATAATCAAACAGAATAATACGGCATGACTTGCACAAGCGANGAAACCTGAAACAGCTTTGTGAAGACATGTTGGCTCTGGCAAGATCGTCGACCTCTTCGCACTGGACTGCGTTATGTTTGTGGCAGACTTGAAAACAGGTGGTTAGCGCATTAATCTCTAGCACACGACAGCTATATTAAATTAACTAGTTTGCCTTGGTGTAGCAAACTGAAGAGAAGCTACTGCCAGTTGCTCATTCAGGTCTTGTTTGCTGGCTTTTGAAAGGAAATGGACGGAACGTGCAGAAGCGTCAGTGACGAATATCCTCAGCAGTGATACGCTTAAATTCGCATTCTGGCGAGAATGAATGAACTAATTTTTGCCGATAATCAAACAGAATAATACGGCATGACTTGCACAAGCGACAAAACATACTTCTGCACGACATGTGTAACGTTAGTCGTTTACATAAACGTAATTTCCTTTTATTTTATTTTATTTGAAACGATTCTATTTTATACGGCGAAGCATTTTTAATATATTTTATTGCAAATAAACGATATCTGCTGTATAGAATTGATGTAATTAATCCTGCCGCACGTCGTAGTGTTACGATAAACACTAATTTCTACCAATGTGTGGATTGGAGTTTTATTCTGAAATTTAAAAACACTCTAAAATTTCGTTTCCAGCAGCAAGTTTCCAGCCGTACAGACTAATTCGCATTGGATTTAAAATGGATTCGGCTATGTTAACTTTGCGTTGTTACGTTCACGTACATATCGCGCAGAGGCGTGTTGGTATTGAGTTAAGAGGGACGTAAAGTTAATTATTACATGCGCGAAGTAGGCGCCACCCACTTCATAACGTAAACGTAACGCAGTATCAGCGAATCAGATTAAAGAAGGAATTCTTTATCGTCACGTTTTTACTTTTATTCCTACTTACTTCCGTGAGTTCTGCGTAAATTGTATAGTGTATTAATGACATGTCACTGCGATGGAAGTTTATGTTTTAATTCCATATGCACTTATTTAAATAATAAAAAACTAATAATCTAAAAAAAAAATCCCAAACTTAAAGAAAACCTTTGAGTGCAAATAGGCGTAAATTTAGGTGAGAGATTAAGTTATTACTTGCACATACATATATAGGTTGTTCACGGTAAACTACAAACTTTCGAAAGCCCTCTCATTCGGAAAACTAGTCAATAAATATATATTATTTTAGCCTTCTACGTTAACTTCTGAGCGCGGAGGAATATACACACTGTGTTTATTACTTACAAGGCAATATTTATTTTAAAATGTCGCTAAAGGATAAAAAATGGCTGAAAGGAAAAAGTAACCTCTGACTCAAAAGTGCTTACTTTACAGCGAATAACCTATAGCTGTTTGAAATATTACAATCATCCTTGTGTGTACGTGTACTAATGTCTTAACGCGCATGCGCACTTCTACATACGCGAGCGTTCTGCAGATCCCACATGGAACACATTTGGCAGCACCGCATTGNCTTTCGAAAGCCCTCTCATTCGGAAAACTAGTCAATAAATATATATTATTTTAGCCTTCTACGTTAACTTCTGAGCTCGGAGGAATATACACACTGTGTTTATTACTTACAAGGCAATATTTATTTTTAAATGTCGCTAAAGGATAAAAAATGGCTGAAAGGAAAAAGTAACCTCTGACTCAAAAGTGCTTACTTTACCGCGAATAACCTATAGCTGTTTGAAATATTACAATCATCCTTGTGTGTACGTGTACTAATGTCTCAACGCGCATGCGCACTTCTACATACGCGAGCGTTCTGCAGATCCCACATGGAACACATTTGGCAGCACCGCATTGCAACTTGCACAGTCTTAACTACGTCGTGAACACATGTACGATCTTGCAACATAGTTTGACGAAGAGTTAACGCAAAGTTAGCAGGACGAGCCACTTTAGGTCTCCGCCCACTCGCCGCCTCGACTGCGTTCTGGACTGCTTTAAATATATGGTTTCCCTGAAACTGAGGGGCAGCGGTGGCGCAGTGTCCAGGGCGCTCGCCTCCCACCACGGCGATCCGGGTTTGATCCCCGGCGGGTTCACTCCCGGATCTTCGCATGTGGTAATCGTGCTGGACGATGCCGCTTGCCGGCGGGTTTTCTCGGGATACTCCCGTTTCCCCCACCCTTGCATTCCAGCGCCGCTCCATTAGGGTCTCATTTCTGTCATGCCCGGGGATGATNCTCATTTCTGTCATGCCCAGGGATGACGGTCACCTACGGGTCCCAGCTGGAAAGCCCGTCACTCGGAGGGTGTCGCCTTGCCCTGGGTGCACTCCCCACACGCCGTTATTATTATTATCCCTGAAACTGTTAATGAGCGTCCAATACGCTGATCTAAGAAAGAACACACACTTCAGACGAGCAGCACTCCAACATAGTATAAAACAGCTCCTTCAAAGCGCTTTGGGGGTGCCGCGATGGTGAGGTGGTCAGACTACTCGCCACCCACCTAGGCGAACCGGCTTCGATTCCCGGCGGGGTTGCTCCCGGATTTTCGCACGTGGGGAAGAATCGTGCCGGACGATGCCACCGTCTGCGGGTTTTCTCGGGGATCTCCCGTTTTCCCCCGCCTTTGCATTCCGGCGCTGCCCCACACTCACCTCGCTTCACACTCAGCATCGGCTCTCACGACCTCGGTGTTAAGAGCGGGTGCATACGAAAATACTCGACGGCCCTGCTAATAAAACGATAGTGCCACAGCTTAGAGTTGCACAGACAGACGGAGTGCGACGAGAACACGGGACGCCAGTTAAGCCCTGCGCTAAAGAGCGATGGTGCACTTGAAGTGCGTGGCAATCCCGCCCTTATCGCTGTGGCACTTCTCAGCAGAAAAATAGCCCTACACAGGAAAAAAGCCTGATGTTGTGACAACAGCATTAATGCTACAAGTGGCCTAAAGCAATTGTTCGTTATCCGTGCCTTCACTATTAATGTTACTATTAATGTAATAGAATTTTAAGCTACCAATGTTAATGTAACATGAATTACTATTGTAACAATATTACCTCCTTACTTTTCTGTCAACATTAAGGTGGTGTTTTTGTTACAGCAAAACCAATTTCTTGTTGAACTGATGTTAACATTTGTGTTAAAAATTTTCTTATGCATTATGTGCCGTAAAAAAATATTTCGATGATATGTAAATAAAGTACAATAATTTTGTCACAAAAAGAAATATAACCAACGAAAAAAATATTACGGGTGGAAGGGGAATCAAACTCGCGCCTTCAACACTTAACGTCTCTTACGTTACGAAACACTGCGTCCTACCAACTGCGCTTCTTAGACACGTTTTTAAGTAAATTTCATTTTGTGGGTATTACATACGAAATAAAGACAAACTACAGTTCTCTTTCGTTGCAAGGAAATAATTTATGTTCTATAAATATATGCAAATTTGGCGTAAGTATACAGCTTTGCAAGGTTTGAGAGCTGGTCTAAGCCACATTTAGTTCTCATACTATTGTTTAAAATTTAAACACAGTGGTTCCACTGGGTGATCGCTGTTCACTACTGCCCGCCATTTTACAACACCGAGTCAGCGAATACTTGTGTTGGACGCACATTACGAGGGTTATTCGGAAAGTAAGGTCCGATTTCTTATAAAACGTAAACCATCACAAATTTTTTCAAAAAACCTTTTTTATTTAATTCCTTACATGTTTCTCTATTTGTCTACATAGTTTTCATATTTGTTCNTTAAACATTTGTCATAACGTTCTACAAGCTTTTGTATGCCTAAGTCATAGACGTCTGCCGCCTGCGAGGATAACCAGTCTGTAACTGCTTCTTTCACCTCGACATCTGTGACAATCTTCTCTAAAAATAGATCACCTTCCTTATGATATCGGTCCAAAAATTCAAGAGCACAAGCCATTCTTTTCATTTGGTGTTCCTCAGTAAGCAGCCTGCGAACCCAACGTGCACACAATTTCTGAAATTGCAAATTTTCAGATACAATTTTGTGCAAAGTTGTTCTACCCACATTCGGAAATTCCGATGCTAAAGTTGAAATTTTGAATCGCCGGTCTTCGCGAATCTTTTCGTCCACGGCTTTGGCCCAATATTCTGTGATCACTGATGGTTGGCCTGATCGCGGTTCATCATGGGCATTTTCCTGTCCGTCCTTGAAAGCTCTCACCCCCTTACGCACTTTGCTGTCACTCATCGCATTGGGGCCATACATTTGACTTATCTGTCGATGAACTTCCGCTGCTAAAACGTTCCTTGCTGTCAAAAACCGAATCGCTGACCGTATTTCAGAGTCGGCGGGCTGATCAATTGTTTTAAACATTTTGAACTGACACTGTAAACAGCACACTGCAACAATACCAATGCAAATGGCGTCGTTTGACGAGTAAGGCATGCCGGGAGTCGGTGCGCATGCGCGTTACAATGTTCGCGTGACATTCGATTAGCTACGGCGATTCGGACCTTACTTTCCAAATAACTCTTACAAAATGACAGAGAAATGAGGCTCAGTATAGACAAACTTGATGGTTGTTATAGGTACTGCCAGCATACAAAGTTAAGTTGGAATTTCTTTCGTTAATTAAAAAATGACAATGAACAAACATATTTATAGTATTGGCACTATTTTGAAAATAATTGCCTGACATACTTAATTATTTGCTAAATTTGGTAGGAATCTGTCAATTGTTTCCCTAGATATTACAAAATACTTATATTTTTTCATGTGGATTGTCTTACAAAATGTAGGACAAAAGATGCTCAATGTAAACGCATTTGATAGTTGTAATATATACTGTAAGCATACAAAGGTAAGTTGGAATTAATTACATGGTTTCGACGATATAACATTTGGTAAGAATTGGTTAATTGGTTAGCGAGATATGACATAAAAAACTTACTTTTTTCAAGTAGCATTAATCTCACAAAATGGCTGACAAATGTGTCTATGTGTTAACATATATGATGCTTGTAATATATACTCGCAGTTCACAAACTTTGGTTGCAATTGGTTAAATGGCATAGTAGCTTTACCAAATAAACCTAAAGTATGTACATAGCCGCCATTTTGAAAATACGTACTTTATCAAGTTCAATTACTTACATTTTCTGACCTGTCAAAGTATTACTTACTTGTATGCCAAATTGGATGATAATTGCTTTGATAGTTTTCGAAATATAATGTAAAATCAATTTTTCCATTTAATGCTATCTTACAAAATGGCGGTTTAACAACAATACTCTTTACAAAATGTAATGCTTACACGATGCTCTGTCAGAACAAAATTAAGGTTTTAATTCGGCTGAATGGTTCCCAAGATACGACATATCACCATAAATATTAAAAATGTCCGCCATTTTGAAAGTAAGTGCCCGGAGTGATCGAAGACTTTAAAAGTCAGGTGCCCTTACTAAGTTCTACGTCTGTACCGAGTTTGGCAAAATTCGGCTAAGGCGTTCAAAAATTTAAAGTGGGGCGCACACACTCAGACACACACACACACACACACACCTAGATACTAAAACCCAGACAGGAAAGTGATCTCTTATGTAGGCTAAAACACGCAGTAAAGACGGAAATAAAATACAAAAAAACTGCCATTTGGACGTGGGAAATGTCTCAAATGCATTTTGTAAGCAGAATTTGTTCAAAGATATCGAACAGTTTTTAAAAGACAAGGCAACTGGAACTCTCGGCCCAGTTTGGCGGCCTGCGATCCTAGTCTGCGTGCACGCAGGTCTGGAGGTTTTGTGTCGAACGATAATTGCTGTCACACAAGTTTTCCTATGATTCTACTTTTGTAACTTTAGTTCAGGAACATTCTTCATTCACGACTTCAGCACCGACCGTTTATACACACGGCTCAATGGTTGTTAGCTTACCGTCCGAAGGAGAGAGAGGCTTATGAGATCACTATCCTGTCTGCGTGGCTGTGTGTGTCTGTGTGCGCGCGCGCGCGCGTGTGTGTCTCCCTTTTCCATTTTTGAACGCGTCAACTGAATTTCACCAAACGTGGTTCATATATAGTATTAAGGTCCTAAGTAAAGACACCTGACTTTCATAGCTTTAGACACCCCCGCGCGCTCTCTTTCTAAATAACAGTTATTTTAATATTTAGGGTGGCATGTCATATCTCGGAAACCATAAAACCTATTTAATCAAAATTTTGTATATTGACANCATTTTAATATTTAGGGTGGCATGTCATATCTCGGAAACCATAAAACCTATTTAATCAAAATTTTGTATATTGACAGCTCAAGGTGTAGGCAATGAATTTAGAGATGGATATTGTTGTCAGAAGGCCATTTTAGAAGATAGTACTACACGAAGTACCGAAGTGTTTTTCATATATCTGAAAACAACTAACCAATTGCTACCAGATTTGGCAAAAAAAAGTGGTACTGCGACAGGTGATGTTAATTGTTATGTTCTAAGTATGTCGGACATTTATTTTCAAAATAGTGGTCATATAACTATTTTATTTTAGTATGCTATATCCCCAAAACCATTTAATCCATTCTTACTTAAATTTTCTGATGACAACTATCACACATGTGCATGCGAAGTTTGTTTTGTCCGCCATATTGTAAGACAGCGCCCCACCAATAAATTAAGGTTGTATATAATATCTAGGGTAAAATGGACCGATTCCTACCAAATTTTGCAAACAGGTAGTATCAGGGCATTTGATGTAAACTGGTATATTTTAAGTAGGTCAGGTACTTATTTAGAAAATGGTGGCCATATAATTATTTTAATTCAGTATGCTATATCGTAGAAAGCATGTAATTAATTACAACTTATCTTTGAATACAGAATGTATATGTTAAAAACCATAAAATATGTCTGCGCAAAGTCTCTTTTGTCAACCATTTTGTAAGATAGTATCATATAACAAATTAAAATTTGTGATATCTCTGGGAAACACTGAAAATTTTTCGTCAAATTTGGCAAACCAGTCGCACTATAGCACGCATGTAAACTTATGCTTTAAACACGNAACACTGAAAATTTTTCGTCAAATTTGGCAAACCAGTCGCACTATAGCACGCATGTAAACTTATGCTTTAAACACGCCTGACACTTTTTTTTTAATGGCTCTTATAGAGATATTTTAGCCCAGTCTTATACACGAAATTACAAAAAAATATTCCAACTTAGGCCCTAAATTCGTAGGCTTCATATATAACCATAAAATTCGTCTGTACAGAACCTTATTTCTCCACAATTTTGTAAGATAGCCCCACATGGAAAAATAAATGTTATGTCACATCTCGAGAAACAATAAACCGATTCCCATGNAAAAATAAATGTTATGTCACATCTCGAGAAACAATAAACCGATTCCCATGAAATTTGACGAAAATGTTGTAGTGTATTAGGCCAGATTAATGTGTGTGTTTGAAGTGCACTAGACACTCTCTTTCAGAATGGCGGATAAAACAACAATTTAGCTTAGTATTCCATATCTATAAAACTACATTACCGATTTTAACTTTGCTTTTTATTATGTATTTATGACGACCAATATATTATATAATATATAACCTTTTCTTCCTNTACCGATTTTAACTTTGCTTTTTATTATGTATTTATGACGACCAATATATTATATAATATATAACCTTTTCTTCCTCCATTTATGAAAATCGTCACATGAAAAAAATGCTGATTTAATTCCATATCTCGAGGACCAATCTACCTATTTCCACCAAATATTACACTCGTTGATTACTACAGTAGGTTATGTAAACTACCACGTTTTACGTGCAGTTAGCCTTTCGCTAATAACTTTAATATAAATATGTTAGGTTAATACATTCATTTATTAAACGATTCAACGAAATTAAGCCAATTTTTTTACACTGACAGTATTTATTAGAAGCATGAATAATGCACACAGAGATCCTCCTTCGCAGGTATTTTTGCAAAATAGTGCCTGGTGAGAAAATTGAACATTCAGCTATATTTCCGGAACAATTGAACTAGTTCCCACCAATTTTTTTTACACCAGTAGTGCTAAGAAGGCCATGTTAACTCACATGATTTAAGTAAGGCTAGACATTGATTTTCAACATGGCGGCCATATATATAATTATATATGTTTGTCATATCTACTAAGCTATTTCACCAAATTCAAACAAAACTTATTGGGCTGAAAGTTTTTATAAGAACCACCGCATATAGGACCTCTTATATTAGGCAATGTTGTAAAACAGCACCAAATAAGAAAATGCATTATGAATGTTGTGTATTTACATTATTACAAGGAAACTGCATCACATGTTATGTATAATATAATGCGGAAATTGCCGAGGTGTGGAGCTGAGCTGAACTGTGTTATTTGTAGCGGAGTTCCAGAACGCATGTGGCAGACGTGGAGATCTCCAGGTTGGCAGCACTGTCCGGAAGTGTAGGGCAGGCCGCGTGTCAGAGGTCACTCGACGTGGCTCGCTCGACGCAGTCCTTCATCTGCACAGCAGCTCGCCGTGACGAGGCAGGCAGGGGCCGCGGTGGTGCAGTGGTCAGACTACTCGCCTCCCTCGTAGGCGAACCGTCGGCGGGGTTGCTCCCGGAGTTTCGCACGTAGGAATCGTGGCGGACGATGCCACTGGTCGGAGCGTGTTCTCGGGGATTTCCCGTTTCCCCCCGCCCTTGCACTCCGGCGCTTGTCAATCTCACCCTCATAGGCTGTCAAGACCTCGATACCAAGAGTTGCCCAGATGTCTCCCTTCCTCGGCCATCACTATGGCTCCAGCTTCAGCCTGCCCGGTGCCTCCTTGCCTGGAGACCCACCGTGCAGGTGCGTGTATGCGGAAGTCGACTTCACTTACAGCGGTACAGATCTTATATACTAAATAACTGATGTCCCGAGTTCATACTATCTGCAGGTGGTCTTAGATATTGAAAGAAACTCTTTTCCGTAAGAGTCCGCCTCACCAGCCATATTGACTCCAATATTAATTTCTTCCTGCTTCAAATTTAGAAGGATTGAATGAAAATGCAACAATATGAGCTTAGCTAATTGCTTTGTTTCATAAATATGTGTTAAGTTCATGTATTAACTTAATACAAAATTTTATACAGTAATTCATTCTCACCTTTCAATGACAATCAGGGAATCCCTATTAAAAATAAGGTACAAAAATATGCACTACGCAATGAAATATAATTATTCTATAATGAAACATTTCCAGCAATGACACAGACTCTTCTGTTATCACACTAAAAGGAATATTTTCTTTATAATGGGTGATATAACCTCTTGAGTCTGTTTCGACATAACGACCGCAGTCGAAGACAAACACATCCAGATATCAAAGGGTGACAGGTGAGAAGATCGATGTCGATTAGAGAAATGTGGAGGGCAATTAACTATGGATATTTATCGCTCGCGGGGTTGAAGTCAGATGGAATGATGGGATGTAAAGATGGGGGAAGTGGCAGCACCCCGATAAAACCTGCCAGCCAACGGCCACGTTCACCACGTTTCGTAAACACGAAGTTGGGAAGTGGTCTCTCCAAGATTGGAACTTGGGTGTCCTTGGTGAGGGACCAGCACGATAGCTACGAGGCACCTGAGGAGAGAGATGGAGCAGTCTCCAGATATTCGCCGACGTTCTATACGGGCAACGCTAATACGTAAGTTATTCCTGGACAAGTTTACAGTGCCATCCGTAATGCAAACCTACCTCTTCTCATACTGTACTTCGCTTGGCTGGGTGGGATGGCCTCAGAGTGAACAAGAAAGGTCAGGGACATTCAACTGTGATGCGGTCTCGTGTATGAACTGCCATCGGGATCTGACTCCTTCGTCCACATTGTTCGTGACGCTCGCCTACAAGGTGGATATGCACGTGGATCACCTGTTGCTGTGTACCTCTGGCAGTCAGCCTGGTGCGTCATGACCATATCCAGAAGTCCATCCGTAGGTCAGGCGAGACCAACACCCCGTACTCGTGCAATGCTGTAGGAAGAAAATGTCTTCCAAGGCAGTTGCTTCAGGGAAAGGGACCCCGATCTTGTCTTTCTTGCTTCAATTCAAATATCGCTCAACGTAGATCTTAATATCAACAGAATTGCGTGCTGTGTTATTTCTTCTCTTGTTTTCAAATAACTTTGATATTGGTTCTTAGAACATAGCACTTCTGTCCGTGTAGCAAAGAAGACTGTTCCTNTCTTGTTTTCAAATAACTTTGATATTGGTTCTTAGAACATAGCACTTCTGTCCGTGTAGCAAAGAAGACTGTTCCTGCAATAAAAAAATTCCAGCAATATTCAAATTGTTTCTGCAGAAACTAGAGCTGAATTAAGTTTACAAGGCATTCTGCTGTTGGCACAAAACCTTGTTTGCTGCTGCTTTGTAACTCGGTTAAATAACTATTACGTAGTCGCTCCTGTCCTACTTTTCTCGGAGTCACAAATGGACAAAGACCAACTAGTTATAAGTAGCTCACAGTCACGCACTAGAANTCTGTCCTACTTTTCTCGGAGTCACAAATGGACAAAGACCAACTAGTTATAAGTAGCTCACAGTCACGCACTAGAAACGTGCAAAGCTACATGCTAATACAAATTGTGGATCATGCTGGAAATTATCGTGTAGACCAGTATTTCCTAAAGTAGGGGTCGCGACACCCACTGGTGGGTCCCAGACTAAAATTTGGTGAGGCCCCGCAAAATACAATTTCATACATAAACATATGCACGAGTTATAAATGTTATAATTGAGAACCTACACACAGCAATGCAACTGTCAATCAGACGTAAAATACTACGCAGAGTACGCAGTGAATGCTACCCCCCCCCCACCTCCTAGTGGCCGCCACTCGCGGTCAAAATGATTTTTAAACTAAATTAGTAATATAACACATTGCGTAATGCTGCTTGATTAGGTATCTTTTTCAATAAAATTGTTATTTAATACTTCAACATTTTTAACTATTTTATTAATCCTACTACCCTTCACTTCCTTACAGCATTCTCCTGGCTCGAGGCATAGAGCAAGTAAGCTATATCAAGAGTGGACACGGCCATGCTAGCCAACTTAACCGTTTCTAGAATCGACGATGGACTAAACGACACCAGCGCATCTAGCGAAACAATAGACTGCTGCGCTTCCTAGCAGATTTTACCAGAAACATTATACATTTGTTATTACGTTGCTGCGTAAGAAATACAACGTGAACACGATGGAACAACGAAACGTTACGATTCTCGCATAAGGCATTAAAGTGGGTCCTGAACTTCGGCATTTTTTTTAATAGGTCGCGGTTCATAGAACTTTGGGAATCATTGGCGTAGACAACATGTACGCTCCTCTGCAAGATTGTAACTGTCGAAGTACACGCGCTGCAGTCCGGGCGTATTAATGATTGGTAAAGTAAGCATTTTAAAAATCAACCTTCGAAAAAAAATCAGTGCTCAAACTACATTCTGTGTATGATACAGTGTAGTTCATTCGCGCTTTCTTCACATTTATAAAACTAAACCTTAGAAAAATCACCCCATTTAAGACGTTCTTAGTTGCTTCCTACATATGTCATGTATCACAAGCGTTTTATATTTCTGTTAACATAACATTACTCCCTTTTGGGTTAAATAAATATTTACTTATGTTATCTATAATTTGTAATGTTTTATTTATAATTTATAAGAATGAAAACAGGGAGAAATTAAGTATTTTGGTAATGCCTAGTAATAAATAGTTTCCACGCAAAATATTGTTACGTTTAGTGCGCACGAATACTGTGCGTAGTCCCTTTGTTGGTTAAGGTATGTTAGCACTAGGCGGAGGAATATCCTGGAAGTAGAACTTTAGCAGGGCTTCAGAAAAGTGCGAAAAAACTTTGGAAGGACTATGTCCACTGACATATAGGCTCTCAGATAGTTGGCAGAGAATTGTTTAAAAAAAAAGTAGTTCTACGACTTTACGTTATATTGTGACTTTATAGTCCATCCACGGTTACTACCAACTTTTCTGAAGCCCGCCAAAGTTATATTTTAAATAGTTTCCTCGACCTAGTGCAAACAAAGCTTAACCAAGTCTAGAAAATTACACCAAAGGGACAGCGCACCGCATTCGTGCGCACTCTATTTAATAATATTTCGCATAAGAACTATTTTTCACAAGGCATTACCACCACACCTATTTTCTCTCTGTTTTTATTCATATTAACTGTTAGTGAGATGTTATAATTTGTAGATATAATGTAAGTAAAAGTTTAATCTAACCAAAAATAAGGTACTTTTATGTTAAAACTGGCGATAAATGGCATTTAGTGAACAACACAAACAAGTCGTGAATGAGGTGATTTTTCAAAGTTTTGATTCACAAAGTGTGAATAAACCTCGAACAAACTATAATCCATAAGTTTATTACTGCTAAGACCACTGTTAATTGTTTTATACTTACAAGCGCATGAATTTTCACATCAGTAATGCATTTACTTACCTAGAACATTTCACGTCTTCCCCTGAACGAGGCACGAATAAAGTGAGACGACCAGTGGCAAAGTTAATATCACAAATACAGCGGATGTATACAAAATAAGAAGGAAAGTAAATTCGAAGCAGTGCAATGAACCGTGAACAGTCTATGCGATTATAGGCACTATGATAGTAGATATTTCAACATTGTGTTGGTTTAAGGCGTGCCTCCTGAATGGAACCAGTACACCTGTGAGCCTCCACAATGCCGGTGTTTGTTACTTCTCGAGAATACAGCGTCCAGCCACCTCGGTCTTCTCTGCTCGACGCATACAGCAAGTAAGCTACATCAAGAGTGGACACCGCCGTGTTAGCCAACGAGCCACCGAGTGGGGGTGTCGAAGGCAGGCAACTTCGTAATAACAAATGTATAATGTTTCTGGTGACATCTTCTAGGAAGCGCCAGCAGTCTATTGCCTCGCCAGACGCGCTGGTGTCGTATAGTGTATCGTCGATTCTAGAAACGTTTAAGTGAATTCGAAAATATGGCAGGGGCGCAGGGATTCGATACGGCAATCGATGTATTGGAAAGCAGGTATCTAACTACCTGAGCTACAAACACCGTCTATAAACGTTATAATATATAACTATTATTTATTTATTACCTCGCGCACGCTTGACGTACATTTGCACGCCATTTTCTGCATAGAAATAAATATAGTATAATTTTTTTTAAGCAGAATTGTGATATATGTGGAATTTGCTAATTATTGGAGCAAAATTCTACTAAAGTTATCCAGTTAATAAAATGAGACGTAGAGAAGATGAGCTGGCCATTTTTTTTCTCAATAGTTTTCCGTCATCACCTACAATTTAACTTGTGTGTTAATAAAACCTTAAAAACTAACATTACTTGACATTAGTAAATATATTATTTATATATTATCTAATTGTGTTCCAATTATTATGTACAGTGAAAAACAACCACTTTTCATTGACAATTTTTTTATAATGTTGCCGGTAAATGATGGCCCCGATTGAGTGGTCCAGTTAGTGGTCCATGTGCAGTGTCCACCCCCATCACCGAGTTATTCTGTAGCCACCGTCGGTAGACCACTCGGGGACGTCGTAGAAGCGACCCCATTGCTGCGTGCGAACCGCCTAGAACGTTCGCAAGTTTTCTTGCATCTCGAGTTTTGGAATTTTCGGATTTTGAAGATTTCCCTGTCGTGTTTGTTCACGGCGAATTTTTTTTATATGCATCGTGTTTCTGGCTGCGCAGGTTTAGTTCGTAAGGCCAGGCGTATTCTGCGACGCGTTATATTAAATTAGATTGACTGTGTGGTCGTGGTTCAAATCCAAACGTCCCACCACACAGCCGTGCGCCCAAGTAGCATGTGAGCCTGGAACATAAGAAGGAGGTGGTCCGAGGTCGAGCTCGCTAAGACATGGCGGGGAGTCGTCGGATCTCTCATGAGCCTGAGAACTGGAGGACGCAGAGCAGGAGAACAAGAGACCTGGGCGGCCATTAACAACGAGGTCTTGACACCCGATAAGGGCGAGATGAGGTGAGCGTGGAGCAGCGCCGGAGTGCAAGGGCGGGGGGAACGGGAGATCCCCGAGAAAACTTACTGACCGTCGGCATCGTCTGGCACGATTACCACATGCGAAAATCCGGGAATAACCCGGCCGGGGATTGAACCCGGTTCGCCTTGGTGGGAGGCTAGCAGTCTAACCACTCAGCCACCGCGGCCCCAGGGAGGTGGCGCACGGGTAACAAGATACACTCACTTCCAGGGGGACCCGGGGTTGACTACTGACCCGGCCGCCCTGATTACGGCTTTTTATAGTTTTCCGATACCGCATACTTGGTTACAGGGAGGGTAACACTGTGACGAAGAAATCTTAAACTGTTATTCGAATTATCTTATATTTCGCAGTACTTGTCTCAAATTTCCAGTGTCTACATTGAGTATCTGAAACATGTAATTGAAATTGAGAGATTTCGGAATACAATTTTTGTATAAAAAGTTTCACAGACTGATATAGTATGTTCACTGTAAACTGAGCTCTTTTGAAAGCCCTGCTAAAGATCTACTTCTATGCACGTTGTGTATCCTTCCGCGTTATTAACACCACCATGGGCCTCATCACTCTTTTCATGCATTGGTCAAGTGAAAATGTGAAATATATGTCAGAAAGAAATATTTTACAAATCTGATAATTTTTACATTTAGATGCATTGAAAGAACAAAAAGCGAAAAAATAACTTAAGTTATCACAATGGTTACCTAACACTTTCACTTCGACGGTAATATATGAAACTACTTTCCCTCCGTCGTTACCAACTTAACTGGGTGCATGTCACTCAGTGCAACCGTTAGAACACATGCACGTAGGAGCAGCGACTTTTTTTTTCTAATGTTGATTTCTAAAGTGTTCACTTGATCGTGGACAGCCTTTGACGACTCGTGGCTTCACGCCAGGAGAATGCTGTGAGGTTCAAGGTCACCTGCCGTGGCCGCTTCCTTCCCCGGGCCTCACTCCGAGCAGACACGGGCGCAGTAAGGCTGTGCTGCTCACAGTAAGCAGTGCGTTGCACGCGACAGCCGCCCCTCTGTTCCGCGGTCACGTCAGCTTCAATCATTCGCTGTTACATTCCTCCATCCGTCAAATGTTTACCAAACTTTAACTTTACCCGTAAGGGTGAGCCGCCCACAGTCCTTAGACGTGAACACACACTTTGAAATAAAATACAAGGCGGTGGACCCGTATTTACCTTTAGTGGTAAAGTTGGTCATTTAAAATGTACAATAAAACTCAAAATAAATTCTTGTAGCGCAAAAAATATTGATTCCTCAAAATGTTTCTTTAAATAGAGAAAAATAGCGATGTCAAGTTGTCAAACTGGAAATTTTCCGTCCAGAAGGATTGACGGACAACGGATTGCTATGAACCGCTGTGAACCGACGGACTATTGTGAGTCCACCTTGAGGGCATTGGCAACGGAAATAAGATTGTATAGGTGTGTCATGTACTGTTTGTTCAATTTGTAGACATTACCTGTCACTTCCTTTCCTTAGATAAATATTTTTAGGTCACGTGGTTTTCCAAAAATCTTTCAAAGTCATCATTTTTGTGTTTCTTGTTATGGATAAATAAAATTAATCAAACTATTTGTAAAAAATTTAACAAGAACACCTGGAATGTTTGGTTTCAATTTATTTTAATGTATGCTTAGCAAAAGTTATTGGATAAAATATCAGGGGCAGACACAAATAAAAATTTACGCATGAATTTCCAGCAAATTTTTTTAAATTGCAGAAACATTTCCTTGAGCGATTTTATACAATGTCATATCTTGGCATATTCTCTCAGTGTGAATTATTTCGTTTCTGTATATAAGTTAGTTTTCACTATTTTTACAGTGTAAAACAGAAAAACTGTGATCTCGACATGTGTTTATGGGAAACCTATGCACTCAATTTGGTTTTGCTAGGAAAGAGTAGTTTCTGATAATGTCTAAAAGTTGAACAGTATATGGTACAACGCCCTTAAAAGTGGAGATTCAGGCGACTCTAAACATCGAGGTGTTGAGAGCCGATGATGAAGTGAGGTGAGAATGGAGCAGTGCCGGACTGCACGGGTGGGGGAAATGGGAGATCCCCGAGAAAATCCGCCGACCAGCAGCACCGTCCGGCACGGTTATCACGCACGGAAATCCGAGAACGACCCCGCTGGGTATCGAACATAGGTGGGAGGCGAGTGGTCTGACCACTACACCCCCGCGGCCCCCAACGTCGTTAAGGCCCCCGCCTACCTGGCGCTCGAACTGCGATACAGGTTGTTCGGAATGCACGTTCCCCCAAGAAACTACTACACGTGCGTCCAATATGCAGATCTACGAGGAGAACACACGCTTCCTTCAGACGAGGGCTGTTGAGTTCTTACATGACGACACGCACGTTAGAAATACCATTGGAGAGCACTCGGGAATGTATCTCAAGATATACTCACTAGATACATACGAAACTACTCAAGGGCCCTACACTGAAGCTTCCTACAGACTGCCCACTAATAATATAACAGGGTCACCGCTGAAAGTGCCACAGGTACACGCAATACTACTCTAGAACACTGCACGCCGGTTCAGAGCCTTGCGCGTAGAGGCGATGGCTCACTTGATGCTCGTGCCATTGTCACCCTTGTCGCTTCCGCGCTCCTCGGCCTCATATGCGAAAAAAAGCGTAAGGTAGGAGGGAACCTATTAGAGCCAGAAAGAGACGGGTCAGTGAAGAGGGTGAGGGGAAGGGGGCGGGAGGCTGTGGCGAGGAGGACGCTATCCTCCCTGGAGCACAGTGGTGTGACGTCACGAGGCACGGGCCATGTGAAAGGCTGGCCGGAGGCGGGTCGGAGCGCCGTCTGGCGTGCGAAAGGTCAGTCAGACGCCGTTACGAAACACGCGCGATCCGCCGTACTACCTGTCGGCGTCTGCGCCGGGCTTCCTCCTCCAGTTAGCACTCCCCCCTCCCCCTCCGGCGACCCCGTCCCACTGGCCGCTCCAGCCACGCTTTACGCAACTAGCAGTCCCGCGGTGCACCGCCGTAGCGAGCTGGTTGTTAGTAGGGGAAGCAAGTCTGTTCTGCGCCAGCTCGTCGTTTACACACGCCGCACCCGGGGTCCTTCCCCCTGCGTGGTACCGCCGTGCACGTTGACTACAGCGCTCTCTCGGAGTGCACGCGACGATGATCACCACTTACAATGTTTATCACGTTCGTGGAAGCCAATGCGGAATAATTAAGAAAGGGGAAATACTACATAACTTGCTCTCAAATCCAACAAAAGCCGTTATTTATAATTGCCCTCTGATAGTTTTTCGGTGTTGGCTTCCAACGACCTCTTAATTTCAATTGACGTACTTGGAGTTCATTAATATTACACACCCTTTTATGAAAGAGGTAAAGCAGTGACTTGCAGTGGGAACTCAAGCCGCACATGCAAGAAAAATGGCGCAATGTCGTTCGCCTATCAGCACCTGGTACGCTACTCTCCAGCTGGCAGCACACACAGCCAGCAGCCAATCAGACACAAAGTCCATTCCCAGAGCTTCGCACAGCCAATCAGAGAATGTGTACGCCCACATCAAAGGAACTACCAAGCAATTTTGTCTCTGTTTACTTATCTAATCTGTAGCCTTGTCCTCGCACCATGGCGACCAAGGTTAGACTTCCAACAGGTTACGCCAGCTTTTCGCACGTGAAAACGCGGCGAACATTACCGCACCTTCTTGGGCACTCCTGTTTTACCCACGTTTACATTCCATCACTGCTCCATCTCAACTTCACTCCACCACCATAAGTACCAAATAGTAAAATACACAGGGTTTACCTGGCCAATATTGTGTAGTGATGCATAGTTCGCACAGTAATGTACGAACAGGTGTCATATTCTGTAACATTGTAATGTCTTTATGTGAAGACTGTTACCACCAAACTATTTTTACGAGGTAAAATTATATTCTGTAAATAGAAATGCCACTATGGGGATTTTTCGAGGGCCTCGTGTTACAGGGGCGTAGCCAGGAATTTACTTTAGAGTGTGAGAGTGTGAGA
>NQII01000248.1:215693-233752 GCA_002778355.1 Clitarchus hookeri | reverse complement strand
CGGAGCCCGAGACCTTTCCAACGAATGCAAAACCGTGGAAATCGGTTCGTGCGTTGTATCAGAGATGGCGCTGTATGTAAAAAAAGATTTTCCCGCTTTTCTGTTAAACTTTTCCTGAATTTTCTTTGCTATAAACCTCACGGAGCCCGAGACCTTTCCAACGAATGCAAAACCGTGGAAATCGGTTCGTGCGTTGTATCAGAGATGGCGCTGTATGTAAAAAAAGATTTTCCCGCTTTTCTGTTAAAATTTTTCCTGAATTTTCTTTGCTATAAACCTCACGGAGCCCGAGACCTTTCCAACGAATGCAAAACCGTGGAAATAGGTTTGTGCGTTCTGGAGTTATAGCGTCAGGAAGGAAAACCCGACTTATTTTTATATAGTAGATTATATAGTAGATGGTANTGTGCGTTCTGGAGTTATAGCGTCAGGAAGGAAAACCCGACTTATTTTTATATAGTAGATTATATAGTAGATGGTATGATGTGGATACCTAAGTAAACTGCTGAAATTGGACTGTGGCTGGAATGAAGAATGCAATGTAGATGGAAATATGTGGTGCTATTAAAATACAAGAAAACGTAGCTTAAATTCCTCAGTACAGAAGAAAATCATAAGGACATTGCGGAAAAAACACACCAAGTCAAAAGGAAAATGCTACCTAACTTAGCAAGAATGTGTAATAGGAAAATACCTATCCCAGTGTAGCAAGGTTGCATGGAATTGCCTCTCCCAGTTCGAAGCCACTTCTCAGGAGCCAACCAGAGAAACAGGCTGAAGAACAAATGCGCTGCTTTGGCAGTAAGATGGTCGTAGAAGAGAGAGTGAAGCTAGAGATTATTACCTACTCCCACTCGAGAATCAAGCCGGCTGCATTCAATGACTTCTCGTCACGTGCGGTTGACAGGCCACATCTCAAGGCAGCGTCAGGAGGTGAGGGCTGGACTACCGAGTGAAGAGCCACAGTTCGCCGCTGCGATGACCGCGATCTTAGAAAGGTCTGAACAGTAGCGGTTAAGTGCACCTCCTCGGTAACTGGTAAGTTACGCAACTACATGTAATGCTGCAGGACCATTACGCAACTTACTCTACAGCATATAAACATCTTAAAAACCAGACATAACGGGTAAAAGGAAATGTAAATAAAAATTTCGCAATTATTAAAATTGTATTGCATAATTCTACGTTCTTCACAAAACATGTTATAATAACATCACAGTGGGGCAGCGGTGGCGTAGTGTCCAGGGCGCTCGCCTCCCACCATGGCGATCCAGGTTCGATCCCCGGCGGGTTCCCTCCCGGATTTTCGCATGTGGGAATCGTGCCGGACGATGCCGCTTGCCGGCGGGCTTTCTCGGGACACTCCCGCTTCCCCGCCCTTGCATTCCAGCGCCGCTCCATTCCAGGGTCTCATATCTGTCATGCCCGGGGTTGACGGTCACCTACGGGTCCCGGCTGGAAAGACCGCCACTCGGAGGGTGTCGCCTTGACCTGGGTGCACTCCCCACACGAAATTATTATTATAATAACATCACAATAACTTCTGTTGTACGTTATTTTAATTTAATGATGTGGACATGACATATTTTCTTCTAGTACAATATTAATTAAAGGTATTCCGGTGTTGAGATCTAACGAGGCAATATGTGAAAAATATTTATATTGCATATTTTTTGTAATTATTATTGCATGTTTTCGTTTTGTTGATGATTGGTGACATACGTATAGATGTGATTCATTACCTTAACGAATAGACAAAAGTAATACTCTGAAGCTCATACTGTTAACACCCTGGCCGCACTGCTTACTCGTGAGCTGACCCCGACAATAAGGATAGTCAGTTTCAGTGCTACGGGAACAGGCCAGGGTCGAGATGTTTCCTGAGGTCGTGATGTGTGACCGCAGACAACTGCAGGGACAACATAGGACTGGACTGCATGGAGACAGTAGGCTCGTTCCTTTCAACTGATAATAGTGTAACCTGTGTAGCGAAGTGCAGCTTCCCCAGTTTCCTCTCAATGCAGTTACACAGGCATGGTTGATAGAAACGAATTTTGTGCAGCTCTCACCGCCATTTTTTTTTTTTTGCACATTGACAACACGTATTTTTGTGTGTCTGAATTTTCTTTATTATGAGAGTACAAGTGAATATGAATAATTTAATTAATATATATTTTATAACTATTATAAATCATTTAATTAGCCTTTAATCTGCACTATCATGTCTGCAGGATTATGCATGTCTCATAAATGTAAACCTATAATTTGATATTTACTGTTCAGGAAATTTAACATAAAATAATCCCCGGAGTCTCTAAGTAGATTCTAAATAATCTCACGTTACTTTCTGATGGTATTTTCATTAAAACCGACATCATGTAATATTAAAGGTTAAATTATCTTTATATTGCTTTAAAATATCCTTTGTTGCTTGTTTTTATTAGTGAAATCCCTAAAATCTTACCTACAAAAGTGTTACAGATTTTCATCTCGTTTTGTTTCCACGATCAAACAAAAAACAAGAGACAAATTTCAAATTAGCGCTTTTTAATTAAACTACACCAGTTACACGTCCTCAAAAGATGGTGTAATTTCTTGCTACACGAACCTGCCTGTGTAACTGCACAAGGTTGAAAGAAACGAACCTCTGGCTATATGCAGTTCAATGAAGTGAGGTCGTCAATGTTAGCCGGCAATGGTGGANAGGTTGAAAGAAACGAACCTCTGGCTATATGCAGTTCAATGAAGTGAGGTCGTCAATGTTAGCCGGCAATGGTGGATGAAACACTTGATCCTTTATGTACCCCCATTGAAAAAAATCGCACGGGATAAGATCCGGGCTTCTTGGGGGCCAGCTGCTCCTCGACCAATCCAGCGTTGCGGCAACGTCTCGTTCAGGTATCCACTAACAGCTAAGTGCCAATGGGGTGGCGCACCATCCTGCTGGAAAATGAAGTCCCCCGCCGCCTCTTCTAACTAAAGAAACAACGACTCTGTAAGCATGTCCAAATAAGGGATTCCAGTAACAGTGGGCTCGTGAAAAAAGAAGGGGCCGAAAACAGTGTCTTTGGATACATCGCAAAACACGTTCACTTTGGGGGAAGCGCGCTCGTGTTCGGTGGTTCCATGTGAAGGCTCCTGACCACATATCCGCACGTTGTGCCGGTTCACCTTACCATTTGTATGCAGCGTTGCTTCATAGCTTAAAACCAGTTTAGACNTAGGTGCCAATGGGGTGGCGAACCATCCTGCTGGAAAATGAAGTCCCCCGCCGCCTCTTCTAACTGAGGAAACAACGACTCTGTAAGCATGTCCAAATAAGGAATTCCAGGAACAGTGGGCTCGTGAAAAAAGAAAGGGCCGAAAACAGTGTATTTGGACACGGCGCAAAACACGTTCACTTTGGGGGAAGCGCGCTCGTGTTCGGTGGTTCCATGTGAAGGCTCCTGACCCCATATCCGCACGTTGTGCCGGTTCACCTTACCATTTGTATGCAGCGTTGCTTCATAGCTTAAAACCAGTTTAGACATGAAGGCATCGTCTACCTCGTTCTGGGCAAGAACGAACGCGCAGAAATCACGTCTCAGTTCTTTATCCCTTTCGGTAAGAGCCTGTACAAGCTGTAACCTGTGTGGTTTGTACAGCAATCGCTTTCTCAACACTGTCCATACCGTTGATTGAGGGATTTGCATTTCCCAGCTAGCTTGTCAAGTTGATTTTCTCGGACAGCGAACGAACGCTTGTTGAATCCGTTGCACATTCTCTACGGACACACGCGGCGGCCCGGAACTTTTGCCTTTGCAAAGGCACCCTGTGTGACGGAACTGACGAAGCCAACGTACGATACTCCACCTATCGGGAGGACGACGTCTGTATTTGCGACGGAATTCACGTTGAACAGTCGTAACTGATTCACATTTAGCAAACTGAATAACACAGAACGCCTTCTGTTGTTCCGTCGCCATCTTGATGTGGACTAACACACAACACACGCTCATAGTGTGAAGACAGACGCTGCCAGTGTCATCTCTCGGCACATAAAGGAAACATCAGACCGTCCCCTTCACATTGACCCGTCGAATGAGAGCTCACTTCCCCCTCAACACCTCAAACCGAGAGTTACGAACATCATCCAAACCGTAACACCGGACATGCTGACAGGAGCGTGGAACGAGTTTNAATAACACAGAACGCCTTCTGTTGTTCCGTCGCCATCGTGATGCGGACTAACACACAACACACGCTCATAGTGTGAAGACAGACGCTGCCAGTGCCATCTCTCGTCACATAAAGGAAACATCAGACCGTCCCCTTCACATTGACGGGTCGAATGCGAACTCGCTACCTCCTCACCACCTCAAACCGAGAGTTACGAACATCATCCAAACCGTAACACCGGACATGCTGACAGGAGCGTGGAACGAGTTTGNCACCTCAAACCGAGAGTTACGAACATCATCCAAACCGTAACACCGGACATGCTGACAGGAGCGTGGAACGAGTTTGATTATCGCGTAGATGGAGTTCGGGCCACTCATGGTGGTTACATTGAACATTTATGAATGTATGGTAAACAAACTTCACGGTTCCACGGTTCATTTTATTGGTCAATCAAGGTTGTAGGTGGTTTGGTTTTGATATTATAGACCTTCAAAGTTGGGATATTCTTTTATACTCAGCCTGTATTTATATGCTTATGGAATCCAATATGACGCTGGTAATAGTCACATTATCATATTTTCTTGCAACATATTCTTATCTGTTTAAAAATTACGAATCTGTAGACATGCCACTTGATACACTTGCTTGTAAATGTTAAATACAAATATATAAAATACATAAATTTTATTTGATAAAATGATGCTTTTTATATTTGGATGTTGTGATCCCATAATCGACTTTTTCTTGGAAATACGAGCTTGTAGACACGTCGCTTGATACATTTATATCTGTAAATTTTGCAAGTTAAATCAATAACTTAGATGTATTTCGTAAATTATTAATGAATATCTATAATTGCTAAATGTATTTATTTTATTTAAGAGTGAATACATCTTATCGTTTTGCTTGATGCAATGGGAAACGTAAGTTTTTTTAAATTATATAATTTACTTTATTAAACATATAAAAACATTTTTGGTAATTTTTTCTGTTCATATACACGACATCACGTATACTCCATTTATAAACACTTGCGCCATAACCTGTCCTGATAGCTGCTATAGCTCAGGGGCAGAGTGGCCGACTTGAAGCCGGAGGGTCGGTAGTTCGTGCACCGGTCCCTCTGCGGCAGGTTTCCAGTTCGCAAGTCGCACGTGAGAGCTTGTACAGCTAGTCATCACGTCGGTCTAACTTGAACTCGTCAACAGTAAACTATGCACACTATCACGTCATACACACTCTGTCCAATGGCACTCGTATCGGTCTATATTTCACTAAAGTGAATTTAAAATAAAACATATCTCAGTTGACAAGGGCGTCAACCATGCCGGAGTACACAAGGTCCGGCATCCGATCCCACACCCCTTCACAGAATAATTTGTGCTCTGTGAAAAATTAAATAATCCTGGTTGTCACTTGATGACTTAAACTCCAGAGTCAAAAAAGTCAGCGCCCCATAGCAGGCGACAAGGGAACTTCAATAAACAAGATGGTGGACGACAGTGGCTCATACCAGAGCCTCCTGGTAGGCGATGAATGAACTACAGCAGACGACTCCAAGTTGGCGGACGAAAAAGGCGACAAGAGAGAGAAGAGGCGGGAGAGAGAGAACATGTGGGGAGAAAGGAAAAAAGGAATGATAGAGAGACAATATGGAATGAGAGGGTTACAAGATGGAATGGCAGAGCATGAAAAAAACAAGATGGAAAGGCAAAGTATAAACAAAAAGTTGGAATGACAAAGCATGAAGTAGCATGAAGGAACAAGATGGAATGACCGAGTATGAAGTGGAAAATTCCTGGAACAAGATGACAGACGGAAACAAAATGGCCGACGAAAACAATATGGCTGACAAAGGTAAAGGTTAAGGACACAAGTTGGCATAATCCAAGATGGTAGCCAATCCTAGAATCCTCAGCGCCCCGCCCTTGTGCTGGAAATCTCCAAATCCATCTACTTTCCACTAACATCACAGTCTGACAGAGACTCCCCATACAGCAAGTGTTTGTGGGTAATTAGTCTAGTAGAAATAAGCAACAAATGGGCCTGACATAGAAGTAATACCAACAGAAGGTCTGATTGCGGCGATTTGCAGGTTATGTCTTGCTGTTCAACTACTAAGAACCTACATCCGTACCGCTGCATCTTTGGCAGCAATATTGGAAATATGGCAGTCATGATGTACTTTTTTTTGCCATTTTTCTTATATTACAGGAAAACCATGCACTCTAGAGACAAAATGTTCACGAACAAAATTAAAGAGTATAACATTTTATATAATTTTACTACAGGTATTTTTACACTAGCTCCCATAGTTTCTTTGTTGTTTCAGTTTGAAAATTCGTAACAAATTACGGTTTTTTTACTTTTTTTCGTATGTTTATTGCTGCTTTCCCCTTTTATTTGGAAAATAGCTATAATAAAAAAGAAACTATTATTGATTAATTCTTAGAGAACTCGTGTTTTCGCCTGTAAACGTATGTGGGTTGTAATGGAAGTCGATGCGGTGAGGGGAGAAGAAAATAGCACATCCTACTTGCATTGGTTTTTAGTTATTTTGTTTGCTGTAGCCAACATGTGTTATAACTTGTATTATTCAAATTTCATCCGTTTTCCTCTGTTTCAGGTTAACTGTATGAGTGTATTTTATGTTTAGAGAGCATCAGTGATGTGAGAGACGCTGTTCAGTGTCTTCGCAAGGGATTATGGATGCAAGAAAGCTGCGAGGCGATTAAATATGTGAATTACTTTTGACATCACCTAAAGAACCTGTAAGAGTTCATGCTTCGTGTCGTAAAGTGTACACAAATCTTCTTGTTATTAAGAAATACCTTAATATTAAATCTGAAAAAAAAAAAAAAATAAGCCCATTGCCAATGCTCAGGGACACCATTTTTTTAAATTTTAATTTTAAGGCCAAGTGTTTTTTTTATAGTAATTGTATTCAACCTAACGATATAAAAGCATAGTCAATAGTTTCATTTCGAACGTTTCAGTTCCGAGATACTATATTGAACACCTTTGCAACAAGGAATGATTGTTGGTTAGATAGTGTTAAAATACGTCTTCTATCAATTATTGACCTGTGTGGTGCAGATACTCTGTACCATTCAAATGTCCGGGTTGGGCAATGCATCCCCCCGAAGTATAGATGTTATGAGACATCTGCTTCTTCTGGAAGACTATCAAATCATGTGTAACGTGAAGCCTTCTTNATAATGTGTAACGTGAAGCCTTCTCAAAAGTTTCCTATTGGTTAGAAAAAATGATGATGAATGTGTCTCCGTTAATTATTTGTGCTCGAAATGGAGACATTTCTATCATAATGACAACTTTAAATTACCAGAAATGTACGCGACAAAAACTGTTAAATAATTTTGGAGTCGAGATAATATTTATACAAAGAAAATGACTGGAAACCTTGGTTACAATGGGATGTACAGCAACAACAATAATAAGACATTATCAGTGCCAACAAAACTTTAAGACATTAAGCAAGGAAAGTATGGCATTATAGAAGCAGCAGCAAAAATAATAAAGACTGATATAAAACTGTTGCCAAAGCTTTTGTATACATATCCTTCTGCCATGTAGCATCTATTGAAATAAATTCGAATTTTCTTCCACTTGGTCTAAAGAAGTTTCTAGATATCGTCTGAATCAAAAGAAATGAAAGTAAAGATAATGCACTAAAAAAAATTGCTATTAAGCAAGCAATGGTGGAAGTTTGTAGACCTAGAGACTTTGTCTGCTCCATACTTCTTGCAATTTGGGCGCAGTTGCATAGAAATTTTGCACGAAGGAAGCTTCTAGATGAGCGGTACAAATTAGGCTTCTCTGTCTCATACGACGAGGTACAAAGGTTTGTGAAATCATCCATAGTGAATGATGACGAAACTGTAACTTTACCACCAGGGCAATTTTGCCAGAGGGTAGGAAACAACATTGACCACCATATTGCCACTTTTGATTACCACAATACATGTCATGGAATAGGAATTATTATGTGTACAACAGGATCAAATGAAGGTATATTTTTAGGACACGGCAAAATTATTAAAAGATGAAATTCACTTCAGAAAGCATGTCGCTTTCACTTTTTCAAGAGATGTATCAGCATTGAGAAACATTGTTTTTAAACCATCAGAATATGGGTCTCTTGATGCGAACCCCATTGATATTTTGTGGAACACTAACAAACTCTTGAAGGAGACACGTCCAGGTTGGTATTTCGTTATGCAACACATAGTGGCCGGGGATCACACAGGAACAGTTTCCACTCTATGTTTGCCAACTATTGACATGAACCTTACAACTCACCATTTCATTTATATAACACTGAAATTTATCTGTTCAGAAGCTCAAAGATTAAATATTATTGTCCCAGTTGTAACTTTTTATCAGTGCATATGCGCACAAAAGCAATCAAAATTGTGAGTTCAAAGCCAGATGAATTTTCAAGAATAGTAATTCGTTTGGGTGATTTTCATGCATTAATGTCATTCCTGAGGTCCATCGGGGAACTAATGAAGTATTCAGGCATTGAACCAGTTCTGCAAGAGGTGAATGTTGAGAACACTATATCCCATTTAATGTCAGAAAAGCATACTGCAATTCGTTACGAGGTCACACCTTAGTTCATGCATCGCTTCACGCATTACTTATGGCGGATGTTTTGGAATACAGCCTACGCACAGAAGTCGAGTGCATCCCAGACATCGAGTGAATGGCTATCACTGACGAAAGTCAGCAGAAGGTCAATTATTTAATTATCCTGTTCGATGAACTCTTTCAGAACAGTCAATGAGGCAATCAAAAACCCTGATCTCAGTGAAATCACAGAAAGCCTGGAAAAAATAAAAATATAACTAAGTCAAGGTAGTCGAACAACTAAGCTGTGGATTTTATATTTGAAGATGTTTGACATAGCAAAGGAATTTACTTATTTGGTCTGAAAGGACGGGGAATTTTGAGAGGCATTTGAATGCCATAGAAAATATGTTACCTCTCTTTGCTAGCTCTGTCCACAACAACTATGTCAAATATGCAAGAATATACACTCAGGAAATGAGAGTGTTAGAGGGCAAGTATCCGCAGGAGTATGGGATGATATCCAAAGAACATTTCTCTCTAAGGCGACATGACAGAATGTAGAGAGGCGTATGGACCGACATGTTTATTGAACAGACACTCATAATATCAACCAAGGGACGATCTGGTATTAATCATGGTGGTGGTATGACTGAGAGCCAACAAGCACCATGGGTGTTAAGTCATTCTACACGTAGCGCTGTTTCTATGGCTATCTATACATTTACAAAGAGTCAGCATTTTGATAACCAACTACATGTAGATTTGTCATCTGCTATACAGTCAAGGGATTTACAAGATATAGGAAAGATTATGCAATTTCTATAATCTCATAATCCTTTCCATCCTGGGTATTCTGATTTATGCAACATAGTTACTGGTCTGGCAGATATAGAAAGAAAAGTGACTGTCGATGATGCCGATGACATATGCCGGAAAATACTTCTGATAATGCCCGGCAAGTCAATACTAGAAGTAAATGTGACAAAGCTGTAACAATGGACGTTCTAAAGGAAGGCGTGGTCCTTTGTGGGATATCAGCCATGTGAAGCCGAGACTCATGACTGAAAGGATGATAGTTTGCTTGTGGAAGATAATACCAAGAAAAGAAGACCAAAATGAGCATCTAATATTTGAGCTGCAGCACCAATGTAGGATGACTGCCGGATTATACAACACAGAATTGTCGGTGAGTGAATGAACACAAAAGGAAATTATACCATTTAGAGCAGTGTAAATAACTACTAAACTGAAATTTCGGTGATTTTGAGCGAGTTTTTGTATAATAAAACTGGCCGCAAGAAAGTAAACAAACTACTCTGTTTTGAAGATTTAACAGTAAATTGGAAGATTTAAAACGAAAGGATAGCTCTAAATGACCCCTTCGTCCCCGTAAATAACCCCTCTTTTACTGAAAATGACCCCTCATGCTCCGCAACTGACCCCTCACACAATCCAGGCTTCGCATTCATGTAGTGGTTTGCTGGTTTTTTATGTTGTAGATCTCTGTAGTCAGGTACAAGGAAATCAGTAAGTGCAATTTGACAAGAGGATTGTACCCCCTTGTTCTCAGCTCTAGATTATCACTGAAGCCAAGGTCCAACACGAACCCTTGGAATCCATTTCTTCTTCCTCTTTGCATAACTTGTGTATACTATCGTCAACAGTGCTCTATTGCGTCTACAGTATACACACAGGTACATTCGAGGTATTGAAGGCTCTATCTATTACAATAAACGTTATCGTGGGACTCTGGCTTCATACAGCCACAGTCCAGTCACATATTATATTTTACACCACCGTATTTTTCCACCTCGTCGGTAATTTGGTTTATCATATTAGGTTTGATTCTTGACAGGAACGAGCAAATATCTTGAGATCTAATTTTTATATTCGATCAAACATCTTGATTAATACGACCCCTGAATGTAGATCGCTTCAAGAAAATACCACTGACATTAGGCTTCAGTTCGCAGAGCACTGACGTAGGTTGTGTTGTACTATCAAGTTTCGTTGATGCAGGTTGCGGCTTCATGTTCGTCGAGGTCAAAGACAGGCCTTCGTATTCACAACTAATCTTCGTTGTATGACGAGAGAACCCTTCCAAATCGATGGTTTCAAAACAACTGCCATTTTCGTATATAAAATTTTTGTAAAGAGCTTGACCTCTGCTCACAGAAGGCATCCTGCCATACATTTTAAATGTAAAACATGCGGGAGCACTCTGAGAAAACCTACATACTCGTTTGATCCAGATGAAAATATGCAGATACCTACATAACAGTATAAAATATATGAAGAGATAATTGCAAATCAGGTTGTATCCATATCATAAAAATGTGGGGATTGGGCAAATACGACCAGTACAATATTATTATAACATGGTGTCTTTATAATTTGTGTATGAATATGCACCGCCATATAAACTTGTTTACATAATATTAGTGTCTGGATTTGAGATTAACATTCTAGGTATTGATCAAAACATTCTGGATATAACTTACTTTACAGAAAAGTTTGGATATAACTTATTTTTAACAGAACACTTATAGGATATAACTTATTTTGATACGAATCCAAATGAAACTTATTATGCATGGAAAACAATTGCAGAACATAGTAAACAGCGACATTAAAGGAGCAGTTATGTCACATTTTGTGTTAGTGGGAAGAGTTATGCATTACAATGAAATAAATGTTTACAAGCTTCCATCACACACCAACCACCAAAGCATTCGATGTATAATGTTTACAATGAAATACCACAGATTATAAACAACAATAAGTCGCTAACATTAACCTACAAACTTACCATAGAGATTGCAGTAGTCAGACCATGCGCTAACCTCTAAAGGTGTCTCGATGTAACACAAATAAGGCAATAAAGGATAACACTTTTTTTGCAGCAAACAGATTTTTGCATATTACTCAATCTACGCCAAACATCATTATGCTTTATTTCGTTACTGTAAGGATATAACTTCTTTTGCACCAAACATAACTGAATAAGTTGTGTGGGTTTCAAAACTGTACATTGAGATGGCAAACAAAATTTTTACAATAGTGAATATAATTTGATTTCCAATTATGCGCTTCATATTATTTTAATTTGCTTATATGCATAGAAATAGAAATTAATTTTTATACCACAAAAAATGAGCCCTCAGCTTCTATGTCTATATATGCATATAAGCAAATTAAAATTATGTATTTTATATTGCTATGTAGGCATCTGGATGTTTCCTTCTGGAGCGAACGAGTATGTGGGTTTTCTCAGAGAGCTCCCACATTTTTTTACATTTAAACCATATTGCAGGATTCCTTCTGTGAGCAGACGTCGGACTCTTTACTGCAAAAAGAATGGATTTTATATACGAAAATGGCAGTTGTCATCCTGTAACCATCGACTTGGAAGGGTTCTCTCGCCATAAAACGAAGGCGAATTGTGAATACGAAGGCCTGCCTTTGACCTCAACGAATATGGGGCCGAGACCTACTTCAACGAAACTTGATTGTACAGCATAACCTATGTCAGTGCTCTGCGAACAATGAAGGAACACATTGAGATCTGCAAGGGTTCGTCTACTGGGAGTCAGCAAGTGATGTCGCCAATACCCCATGCCGCATGGATGGGTACTAATTCGTCAGGCGATAATGATGAGACAGTTAATGCTGAAGGCAGAATGAGAGCAGTAGAGTCGTTTTGTGTGGAATGTACACATGCGAGACTTTCGCGTGAAGTCGACGAACTTCCAAATAAGTGGTCGTCGGCTCTAAATAATGATGACCATGCGACCTCTACAAAGAAAAGTATACTTGACATAGAGGATGAAACAGGAGGCGAAGACGATCATGACGACAGCCATGATGATGATTATGAAAACAGTGTTGATGAAGTATCTGATCAGAAGGATGATGATTCTCTCGACGTTCCCACACATTTCACGAATGAGTTTCCTTCAACAAGTGGTGTGAAGAAGACAGAAGGCGCCAAGAACGCTCGTTCATTTTGTGCAACGATCGAAATGGAGAAGGCAGAAGACGCTGAGAAAACTGACTACATGTTTACCGAAAACCAGAATGAACTTGTTGATAGACTCAGATATTGACCTGCAAAAATGCAGGGATCTCTCACACAATGATGAGGTATCTTCGACAATCGATGAACTGAAGGATCATGATTATATCAGACGATACTGTTGACTACTATCCTTGATCTGCAAACATCGGAGAAATGATGAGATCGAATGTACGAAATAATTAGATAGATAAAGTTTATATAACAAATAAAAAAATTAAATTTACTTTTATGTAATAATGTGAGATTAATTTCTTATTCAGACCGTTCTGCTTCTCTGAAAGACTTATTAATTCAGTGGTGTGTACAATCGATTGCTAGAGGTTTTTTTTAGATAAAATTTATTCGAGTGTATGCAAGAGGAGGAGCCATGATAGGATCTGAATTATTCTGTCTTATTCGGGCGAATTAAAAAATCGACTGAGTTCTATAAGGCGAACGAATGAACTGGGGAATATTTTTGAGGAATATTTCGCAACTGGTTAGTTGGCTAGGTCATTCGTATTAGTCGACTTTTTCGAGATTGTTTGTCATCGACTGTTGGTATAGCTGGAGTGGTACGATGGGCTGGTCTTGTCCACTGTTCTAGCAATTTTTGCAGGAATTGTTCTTGGCAAGAGCCAGTCTTGGGTAGAGTTATGTCTCTTCAGGAACCAGTCGGGGTTTCGTTTGGAGAAAGGAAGAGTGGTGGATAATCGTGTGGTCGGTTAATAGCGAGGGTGGGTGGCGAGGGGACGATATATTGCGAGTTAATACAGGTTGAATTTGTGGGNGGGGGTTGAATTGCTGGTGAGCTTCATAAATGTTGATGGTGGCTGAGCCATGGGAAGTAAACGGTGATGGAGCGACGAGAAGTGTGTTTTCGTCGGCGGGGGAGGGGAGGGGTTATGCAACATGAAGTCAATAATTAGCTTGTGGCGTCGTCAGACTGATCGGCTAATAGCCAATTAAATACAGAGGAAGCTGTTCTGTCGTCTGCTGATCGTCGTACCAGGGAGAGGCTGTGCTCCGACATCTTTACGCTCAACCAACTTGTTTTCTCGCATTACGTATGTAATTTTTTCCTCGGTGTTCTTTTACATTTTTGTAATTTTTCACGGTTTTGCTTTATTTTCCAAGTTCAAGCTCATTTGTGTTAAGTTTATGTCCGCAAACACAACACAGTTGTCGGAGTCGGTAACGTAATATGTATGTGAATTTTTATGGATTTTTTTTTTAATTTTAATTTTTTTTTTCTAAATTATTTGTTTTCAAGGTCATTGGGGTTATGGTAAAGGCCATCGGCATCCAACATGTGTGTCGGAGTCAGTGATGTAATATGTTCCTACACTTTTATTAGTTTGTTTAAGTTTTTGCGATTTTTGTCGATTTTTTTATATTTGGTGGATGGGAGGGGGGGAGGTGATTAATGAGGGGTATGGTNAAGTTTTTGCGATTTTTGTCGATTTTTTTATATTTGGTGGATGGGAGGGGGGGAGGTGATTAATGAGGGGTATGGTTATAGGGAGGGGAGAGGAGTTAGCGGGGTGTGGACGTGTTAGGTGTGGGATGTAGAAAGGGGGAGGGGGTTAGGTCCGCTTGACCTGGCCTGGAGTCTCGAATCCTCCTCGACTGCTCTGAGGATTAAGTTGCTCATTGCTCTAAGAGCCTCTAATCCTCTTGCTAGACAGAGGATTGTTCGGCTCTTGCATCGAGGATCTTCAAATCTGCTTTCCTTAATTTCCCATTCTTTTTGGAAATTGTTTGGTGAAAAAGGTGATTTTTGGGGAAAAATAATTAATTTCGGAAGTGATATTTGGAGTGAAACAGGCAATTTTTGTCGATAACATGGCCATCCTTAGCCGCCGGCCGCGCCTACCAAGATGGCGGACGGCTCCTGGCTCCTACTCCTGAAGACATGTGCCAAAACCGACATATGTACACTATTTGTAACCTAGTGTCTTAATTCCAAAACTACGACAACAGCTCTACAAAAGTAAAAAAATGAGTATGCTTAAGTAGAAATAAACAATACGATTTTTTATACCATAAATCTATAAGAAACCTAACATTCAAGTCGGTACGAGTGAGTGGAGATATTTGGGCGGCTCTTAACATCGAGGTTTTGAAAGTCGGTGAGGGTGAAGTGAGGTGAGTGTGGATTAGCGTTGGAATGCAAGAGCGGGGGAAACGGGAAATCCCCAATAAAACCCGCCAACCATCAGCAACGTCCGGCACGATTCCCACATGAAGAACATCCGGGAGTGACCTCACCGGGAATCGAGCCAGGATTGGCTAAGTGAGAGGCGAGTGGTTTGACCACTACACCACCGCGGCCTCCAAGTCACCAGTACACATAAAGCTCGAGCAAAGTATCCACCGACGACGTGGGAATCCTTCGAGCACATACAGTTAAGCATATGTGGAACTGTGGTTGTTCTGCTCGTGCATAGAGAGACTGTAGAGAGAGGTACCTCCGTGCGTTATGGAAAACACGTAGACTGCAAGTTCTTTCGAGAATAGTTTAATGAAGTAATAACTGCCCCAACATGACCACTGTTGAAATACACGTTAGTTAATGTTGAGAAATAAGTGTGGTGAATGAGGCCAACGGGTGCGAGTTGCGAGTGACGTCATACAGCGAAGCTCGCTCCAACACCGACCAGACAGGTTGTAAAGAAGTTGCGCGAGATGCGAGAAAGAAAAAAACACAAACAAGGAGCCTCGGGCTGTGGAAGAGAAAGCCGCAGACTTAACGGACGATGGCCTAATAAGTATTACGAGATACGTAAGCCTAGTCAAAACATTCTCAGCTCTGTGATATCAATTTAATTATTTAGTGCATTTAAACTGGTCTTAAAGTGTCTACGAACGTAAAATACAGTGGGGCCTATATTAACAATCCGCCGACTCGAAATAATATTTATAATTATTTCTATTTTTTTTGGTGCATTTTAAGTGAACACTTTAATTAAACTTGTTCTTCTACTATATTGGTATCCTGCAATAAATAAATTATATGTTATTTAAACAATCCGCTGGTTTAACAGGTAACACTTTTTATGTACAGTAGACAGCTTTATTTTTTTTAATTTGTGAAGTTATTTAATTTATTACACACATGCCGAAGATACATTCATTTACATTTCGAGTCAAAGTTTCTCTGGGAAAGATCTTATTAAACCTATTGGTAACTAAATACCATCAGCGTGGCAAAATAACACACATAGCTATGAATAATTTCGTTTCAATCCTCTCTTCTGGCTTTGAAAACCTGTCGTTTTCTAAATAGGCTTATCAAAATGAACACAAACTTATTTTTAGTTTTTCAACATGAAATACATTTGCACCTGCAAGAATATTCTTATTCAGAAACAGATTTCCAAGACTAATTAAAATAACTCCGTGTTCTAAAAAATGTTGTCTTTAAAAACTCAAGAAAAAAATTGCACTTATCGATTCCATCACTATTACATAATTCCCACTTGCATTTCGTTACATTTTTTTAACGCAGCCGGCCTTACAAGCATTTATCGGGTTTGAAAATATCATTACCGATAAGATCTCAGCTTATATACTGTTATCATGCACATTCAAATTTTTCGTCTCTTCTGCTGGTGGAAATGTTTGCTTTCCAGATTTTCGATTGAGTAAGTAATAATTAATAACGATTACCAAAATTATAATTTATTTTGGTTGATGAGTATACGTACCATCACAAATGAATGCATTTTACTCAGAGAATTTCTGATTGACAAGTTTGAATATTTAAAAGATGCCTCCAATATGAATATTTAAGAAATAAATTCAAAGGAAAGGTTATGTTCAATCAAATAAATTTAAAAGAAACACAAGAAAAACATAATTTAATTACGTTTATAATATTTATTATTATAAATATAGATTATCGTACGAAACAAATCCTGGATCTTTATAGAAGAATTATACACGGTGAATCACCTAAAACTTGAACTGTAAATATTTCGGAAATGAAAGGTGCTATTCATGAGCTGGTTTCACATAATTGAAGTTTAGACAAGGACTCATAATTACAGCACAGGCACAGCTTTTAATAAATATTAGAATGTGTAATTCATGAAGAAAGTTACATTTCTTATAATGGAACAATGCCTATTCTCATCAAGAAATTAAAATGACAGGACATTAGAATGTCAACGGTGTTTTTTGCAGGATTGTAGTGCAAGTAGTTTAAATGCTATCATAATACGACAATTTTAAATACCGACAGTTGCCTGCCCCATTTAACTGCTTAGTTTCTAGGCTACGGTGTTCGTGTGTGTGTTTAGATTCTGTTTCATTTATACTGATTGCATTGCAACGACCTTGTCAGTACTTTGTGATAGTTCCTACTACCTAGACGTAGGACGTGCTGGAAGATGGTACTTACTAATGCTGTGAAGGGCAGAATTTGTTTATTCACTATTTTGTTTCTTAAGAGAGTGATGATATATAATACATATATACACTGAAGAACCAAAAAAACTGGTATAGGCGTGCGTATGCAAATAATAGAGGTATGGAACCAATCAGAGTAACGCGATGCGGTCGGNGTATAGGCGTGCGTATGCAAATAATAGAGGTATGGAACCAATCAGAGTAACGCGATGCGGTCGGCAGCTAGATCGATTACTGCTGCTACAATGACAGGTTATAAAGATTTAAGTGAGTTTGAACGTGGTGTTATAGTCGGCGCACGAGAGATGGGACATAGCATCTCCGAGGTAGCGATAACATTTGGATGTTCGCGTACGACTATTTCACGAGTACACCGTGAATATCGGGAATCCGGTAAAACATCACATCTTCGACATCGCTGCGGCCGGAAAAATNTATTTCACGAGTACACCGTGAATATCGGGAATCCGGTAAAACATCACATCTTCGACATCGCTGCGGCCGGAAAAATATTGTGTAAGAACGGGACAAACGACGACTGACGAGAATCATTAAACGTGACAGACGTGCAACCCTTTCTCAAATTGGCGCAAATTGGATTTGTGGACTGCCCTGCAGGATTCATGGTGTGAATTGCCTCCTGCATACCTTCAGACGATATTAGGCAGGAGTACCAGTCTTTTTTTTTTGCTCTTCAGTGCATAATATTTATAGCTATTAGGAACAGGTAGTTAAATGTTGTAAATAATAGCTCTGTGGATTTTATGACATTGTAAATAAAAAAAAAATTTATCAAGACATTAGCCCATTACAAACTTGGATACGTCCCAGAGTA
>NQII01000248.1:167895-211883 GCA_002778355.1 Clitarchus hookeri | reverse complement strand
GGAATGGGGGTTGAGGAGGGTGGGGCAGGGTGGTGGGTTAGGGGGTCTAGGAGAGCCAATAAAATGTTTGGTTGTGGAAGGGGGCGGTAGGAGGTCAAGCAAACATGAGTAATCAAAAAATTAAAATAGGACAGGTTTGTGGTTGGGGTCGGTCGTCTGCTGGATGTGGGGCTGGGGGAAACTCTGAGAACGTAAGTTTAAAAAATATTTTTTATAAATTATTATAATAGCTTTAATAACATTTTTATATTTAATACATTTTTTTATGTTTTAAAGTTTGTTGGAATTTTTTGAAATGTCTAGGTGAAAGGTCAAGGACAAAGTCACCGACATACAACTTGATGGAAATATGATCGTAGGACGACGAGAATNATGTCTAGGTGAAAGGTCAAGGACAAAGTCACCGACATACAACTTGATGGAAATATGATCGTAGGACGACGAGAATGACAGAGCTGGGATTTGTTCTCCGTCACCCAGCACCCACATTCCGAACTCCCCCTAATCATTCTACTAGTCTACATGCAAGAACCACTTAAGTGACACTTAAGTGAAAATCCTGGAATAAATTTCACTTATATACATGGTGTATGAAACATATAATAAAGACTGTTAGGCCAATTTTAGACAAAGACCACAGTTAGAATACCGACCCGAGTTTCGGATCATTTTTAACAAACTTTGTNATGTCTAGGTGAAAGGTCAAGGACAAAGTCACCGACATACAACTTGATGGAAATATGATCGTAGGACGACGAGAATTACAGAGCTGGGATTTGTTCTCCGTCACCCAGCACCCACATTCCGAACTCCCCCTAATCATTCTACTAGTCTACATGCAAGAACCACTTAAGTGACACTTAAGTGAAAATCCTGGAATAAATTTCACTTATATACATGGTGTATGAAACATATAATAAAGAANACTTATATACATGGTGTATGAAACATATAATAAAGACTGTTAGGCCAATTTTAGACAAAGACCACAGTTAGAATACCGACCCGAGTTTCGGATCATTTTTAACAAACTTTGTGCATGATTATCTGTATGTTTGCGCACTTATATGCACATGATATAACACAATCTCCAAAGGTGAGGTATGGCATAGGGACCTGAGTTCGAGACTCAAAACTGTAAAAAAATATATTAATTTTCTTTCGGGCTTGAAAAAAATCTGACAGTTTTTCCCAGTATTTCGGAGATAATTTTATGAATGAAGAATAAAGTCGAAATGTAGGTTTTGGCGATCGGATATAGGAATCAGAGTGAGATAAGAAGTTCGCAATTCAATTAATGGCCTGGGTTTTTGAAAGCTTTCTAGAGATGTTAGTACATTAATTTCTCACTTTGAAATATTCGTACATAACGGATGAGAAGTTTTAACCATCTGTAACTGTTAGGTATGGCATAAAAACCTAAGTTCTTAGCTAAAAATCGTAAAAAAAAAAATGTAATTTTTCCCGTCGACTTTGAATAAAACTTACGGTTTTTCCGAGTGATGGGAGAATGAAGACAAGCGTACAACTATATGGATTCATTTTAAGACTCTTGGGACATATCCTCATTTCATGTTGCCACACATAACTAAATGTGGTAAATGTTTGACGACAGAAACGGCACGCGTGTGTTATTCCCGTTCTAATGTGGAGTTCCTCGTAAAGGTACGACCACACTCTGCGCAGCAATATCTAATACACTCAGGGTTCTTCACATAACTACTCCTTTCACGACAACTCATGCCATGGCTAACCTTGACGCTGATACTGGAATCCGGGCGATGGTCTACCCGCTGCAGGAGTAAAGCCTCAACATCTAACACCATGCAGATATAGTTCGACACTACTATCAAACACACACTGATATATTTCAAACAACGATTTAGATGGCGAGTAGGTTTACTGCGACAATACCGTTCACGAAGACGTAACTTACTCACATCGAGATACTCCTTAACACAATAACAGCACTTTTGTTTCGAGTCCAATGTTTGCTGTGAAGTTTCTTCTGAAGAACGTTATATATCCGACATCATTAACTCTGACACATCAGAGTGAGATGGCGTATCTACTACCGCACTGTTAATGTTTCGCATAGGAAACACAAGTAGGCTATATGCTTTCCACGTAAAAAAAATTCCCTAAAAATTACTAATACCATCATTACATGTACACGCCCACAAACAGAATGAAGTAAATAGCTATACACATCGACCCATTATACTCTTCGTAAAGTCATTAACAAATGGCGACGAGATGACATACATGAACATCATCCCCTGGGAGATTGCAGTATTTTTATAGGATGTATCACGTAAGTTGAGAAAAAATTTATTTGTGCAACAGTCATTAAAAAACGTTTTCCGTAACAAATTTACTTACAAGAAATGAACAATGTTTATGTCTTACTCGCCTACCTTGCGAGGTGGTGCAGTGGCAAATACTGTATTTGAACTCGCATTCGGGAGCACGTGGGTTCGAATCCCAAACAGAGCATTCAGATTTATTTTTCCCAGTGGTTTCCCGAAATACTCCAAGCGGATGCTGGGATGGTTCCATACTGCAGACAATACCAGAGTACTTCTCCTCTCTGTCTCTCTGAACAACTTGCTCAGTCTCTGATGTTCTCGCTATCGAGACCCTGCGGTATACCTACCTTACTCATGTATGTATATACAACTAAAGATGAGTTGCAATAAACGGGAAAGGCATGTTGCTTCGCCCAATCATACACACACATCACTATCAGAGAGAGAGAGAGAGAGATAGAGAGAGACCACATCGTCGTTTCAGGGAAGAAACCACTACTCATAGAACTCATAATAATAATAATCACCTTTAACCATTAATCTAAATTTCTAAAAGCCAGAAAAATAATTTAAGCAATCTCCAAAAAGATCTTACGCTTTATATACGAAGGGTGATATGTGAAATATCTCCACTATTACGTACACTGAAGAGCCAAAAAAAACTGGTACACCTGCCTAATAGCGTGTAGGGCCCCCGCGAGCACGCACAAGTGCCGCAAGACGACGTGGCATGGACTCGACTAATGCCTGAAGGTATACAGGAGGCATTGAAATCTGCGCCAATTTGAGAAAGGGTTGCACGTCTGTCACGTTTAATGATTCTCGTCAGTCACAAATGTTTTATATCATTTAGATGTTTGAAATATTGTTTATAGGGATATTTTAGGAGGTCATTCTGAATTATTATAAACCGGACGATGATATTACACAGTTCGTGGTTTCTAGTTTGCATGTTCCACAAATGATGTAATGTAATGAGCAAGACATGCGTACTCACGGAGTTGCGTTACTCAGGGAGTTGCGTGTGGGCGGCAACACCCTCATTAGCACTGAAATTGTGTTTATTAAAGATACTCAACTATGCATTATTGCGTCGTCTTTATAATGTTTCTTGAAACTGCCGTACACTTTACAGTATTAAAACTACACTTGAATACATATGCGTCGTAAACATCTTAATTAGTTGTACATGTTTCGTTCTATAAATTAAAGCATTAAGACTATGGAAATGCTTTTTGTATATGGTGGCACTCGCGAGAAAATAAATGTCGAAGATGTTTGCAATGAATGCAAAAAGATGGTACCTTTTACAATACCAATTGGCACTTTAGCCTATGTTTTTATTCCCAGGTGTAATTTCTAGAGTAATTAAATAGTATAGGATCTTATTAACATCGTAAATATATTGTCGAATGTATAGTTGATTTAAGTCGAGTTAAAGTCGAGGCTGAACTCTGATAGGCCTACTAACATTTCTCACTTCGTTACATGCAAAAATATGTTTAATTTGTATATGTGGCAATACATTATGCTAAAATAGTCGTATTCGAGCGCTAAACTGCATTTAGTGTAGCTTTTACATTTTTTATAGATATGTCCCATACTTCGCGATTTTCGACTTCAA
The DNA here is from genome assembly GCA_002778355.1 of Clitarchus hookeri. Classification (NCBI taxonomy): domain Eukaryota; kingdom Metazoa; phylum Arthropoda; class Insecta; order Phasmatodea; family Phasmatidae; genus Clitarchus; species Clitarchus hookeri. Next base: position 207,950 of record NQII01000248.1, on the reverse strand, counting down.
TTTTTTTTACCTTCATCACACACCCTCGCTCCAACATTTCACTTCACGAGAAGCCATCTTGTTTCTACTGATTTATAAAATGTTTTGTGTTAACAATGACGAGTAATTTTCTTTCCACCTCATGCTCTCGCATTCCACCCCAGTTACCTCTATCTGTTGGACTAAGAAAAGTCTTACGTTCGTTAGATATTCTCACACATCCATTCAACACTCGCATTTAGGGACACTGTTGTTTCTTCGCTATATTGCTGTAAACAGTGTAGTCTTTACTATTTTAAGAATACTTTCTCAGGATACAGCTAGCAGTTCAGGTCAAGTTCGTTTAGTAATTGGCTAGAACGTCTAAGAAAAAGGCATGCCCCTAATTCACTCATCTGGAAACCAATCCCGGTTACCCCACAGGTTCACTGACAAATGCAAGTACATATAAGTTATTAAATTATTGCAAGCGAGATTTGTCCAGCACTAGTCTTCCCACAAACTTTGTCCAGGACCTTTAGTATTTATATTTTCTTGATGGCCTGCATATGATTTAGCTGTTTACAAAAGCACTTCCTAAGGTTTACTTAACTTAACTAAAATGTCGTGTTAGTGGAAAAGCAGCCCATGTTCTCAGCTGCATTGAAACTTATTACAGAAACGCTATTATTCACGATCACATTATTTATTTAGTAATACAGGTACAATATTATGCAGTCTGACGAGGTTGCCGAATGCACTCGCTGAAACGAACATTTCTCAAGTCCAGAATTCACCGATGGTGCTGGTTGTTCTCACTGATATTTACGACCAAACAAATGGATGATGCATTTAAACAGCCAGAAGAATTCATAAATGAAACTTCCCGCTCTTATGACATCTCAAACATAACACACTGTTCACAGTTGTCAGAAGATAACACAAATTTACCCCTTACCTCAAGAAAGATTTAGAGCGTCCGATCCAAGGCTCAAAAGAAATAGACACGTGTTTAAATGAAACTGTTGGCGAGGGTTCAGATCGCCATATTAAGGGTACAGAAGAAATATAAACATTTGTACTTCCAAGCTCAGGCAAAGATTCGGATTTCCTTATCTATGGTTCAGAAGAAACTGAGAAGCCTTTACTGCAATGCAATCTCTAAACAAGAAACCAGATGACTCTAATGGGTTTTCAGTAGAAACTGAGAAGCCTTTACTGCAATCCCTAAACAAGGAACCAGATGACTCTAATGGGTGTTCAGAAGAAGCTGAGAAGCCTTTACTGCAATCCCTAAACAAGGAACCAGATGACTCTAATGGGTGTTCAGAAGAAGCTGAGAAGCCTTTACTGCAATCCCTAAACAAGGAACCAGATGACTCTAATGGGTGTTCAGAAGAAGCTGAGAAGCCTTTACTGCAATCCCTAAACAAGGAACCAGATGACTCTAATGGGTGTTCAGAAGAAGCTGAGAAGCCTTTACTGCAATCCCTAAACAAGGAACCAGATGACTCTAATGGGTGTTCAGAAGAAGCTGAGAAGCCTTTACTGCAATCCCTAAACAAGGAACCAGATGACTCTAATGGGTGTTCAGAAGAAGCTGAGAAGCCTTTACTGCAATCCCTAAACAAGGAACCAGATGACTCTAATGGGTGTTCAGAAGAAGCTGAGAAGCCTTTACTGCAATCCCTAAACAAGGAACCAGATGACTCTAATGGGTGTTCAGAAGAAGCTGAGAAGCCTTTACTGCAATCCCTAAACAAGGAACCAGATGACTCTAATGGGTGTTCAGAAGAAGCTGAGAAGCCTTTACTGCAATCCCTAAACAAGGAACCAGATGACTCTAATGGGTGTTCAGAAGAAGCTGAGAAGCCTTTACTGCAATCCCTAAACAAGGAACCAGATGACTCTAATGGGTGTTCAGAAGAAGCTGAGAAGCCTTTACTGCAATCCCTAAACAAGGAACCAGATGACTCTAATGGGTGTTCAGAAGAAGCTGAGAAGCCTTTACTGCAATCCCTAAACAAGGAACCAGATGACTCTAATGGGTGTTCAGAAGAAGCTGAGAAGCCTTTACTGCAATCCCTAAACAAGGAACCAGATGACTCTAATGGGTGTTCAGAAGAAGCTGAGAAGCCTTTACTGCAATCCCTAAACAAGGAACCAGATGACTCTAATGGGTGTTCAGAAGAAGCTGAGAAGCCTTTACTGCAATCCCTAAACAAGGAACCAGATGACTCTAATGGGTGTTCAGAAGAAGCTGAGAAGCCTTTACTGCAATCCCTAAACAAGGAACCAGATGACTCTAATGGGTGTTCAGAAGAAGCTGAGAAGCCTTTACTGCAATCCCTAAACAAGGAACCAGATGACTCTAATGGGTGTTCAGAAGAAGCTGAGAAGCCTTTACTGCAATCCCTAAACAAGGAACCAGATGACTCTAATGGGTGTTCAGAAGAAGCTGAGAAGCCTTTACTGCAATCCCTAAACAAGGAACCAGATGACTCTAATGGGTGTTCAGAAGAAGCTGAGAAGCCTTTACTGCAATCCCTAAACAAGGAACCAGATGACTCTAATGGGTGTTCAGAAGAAGCTGAGAAGCCTTTACTGCAATCCCTAAACAAGGAACCAGATGACTCTAATGGGTGTTCAGAAGAAGCTGAGAAGCCTTTACTGCAATCCCTAAACAAGGAACCAGATGACTCTAATGGGTGTTTAGAAGAAGCTGAGAAGTCTTTACTGCAATCCCTAAACAAGGAACCAGATGACTCTAATGGGTGTTTAGAAGAAACTGAGAAGTCTTTACTGCAATCCCTAAACAAGGAACCAGATGACTCTAATGGGTGTTTAGAAGAAGCTGAAAGCAGGGAATCTGACTGCAACTCAAATTTTACACAACTTGCTTTGCAGGGTAGTAGAATACTTGATATCAGTAGTCAGTTTTCCCATATTTCAAGAATTAGTCAGCACGACAAGGTGTTTGAATGCTCTTTCAGCAACGTGAAACTGTTCGAAAAAGAAAGGCGAGGAATGCAAAGCAAGTTTCACTTCCGATGCTCAATGTGCGGAACAGTTGATATTTTGAATTTCGAGGATCCTTCAAAAGAAACACACATGGGCATAAATGGTTCTTGGGTCAGCAGCATGTTGACAAGTGTACGGGACCATGTTAGACATTCCTTGCTTGACCAAAGATACTTTCCTCAAGCATCAAATGAGTTTATCATCAGCAATCCATGATGCGGCATGGAAAGAAATGGAATCTGCTGGAAGGGAAGAGGTATAGTTGACCATTTCTAGTGGCTCTGTTGATGGAAAGGAATTCCTGCAATAACAGTCATAACTGATGGAGTCTGGTGCAAGAGGTGATTTGTTACATTCCTTGTCCCGGGCGGTAAGTGGATTATATAAACACATTCTGGAAAATGCCAAGGACATTTGTAAGGTGTATCTCTATAATAAATAAGCAGTCTATAATGTGATTTATTGCATAACAAAAATTTTGCCCTTCAAAACCGAAATCTGCAAATGAATTATTTATGTGAAATGTTAGGTTTTTATTTAATAAGAAACTACATTCATCTATAATGTTTTATACAGCCTAGATCCATAACTTGTGGAGGAGCGGCTGTGAATATAGCCTTCTTAATGAAAGTAGTTGGGAACCCCGCTCCCTTACGTCAATCAGTTTTTCCATAACGTTTCATGAACTTATTACACATTTACAAGGAAGATGGTCTTAAGGAACAAAAAATGAACCTCTTATTGTACAGACAAATCTAAGTGCCCGTTTACAAAAGTATAGCAGCAAATTTCTGAAAATTAAACCTCGACTGACTTCCTTCGAGTGGTGTGGTCATAAATTATCGAAAAAAAGACAGGTAATTACTTAGATTTCGATGAACTGCAGATTTGTATATGCACAAGTAAATTATATAAATGGTTATAAATGATAAAAAGTAAATACTAATCACGCATGACTTAAACACAAAAATAACTAATGCTATTATAATTGGAATAAAAAGGATCTAAAGGGATTCATGAGGTAATTAAAGAACTAAATTAGGTGAACGACGGTTACAAAACATATCTCTTTCCCTCCCCCTCCTGTCACTCCGCCACTGCTGCCTTCAGTGTAGCACCACACACAGCCATGCGTGACTCACGACATGCCTTCAGCAGCGTCGTATTTACCGTGTACATGTCGGCAAGAGGTATCCCCTTCCTCCCAGTAANCGCGACATGCCTTCAGCAGCGCCGTATTTACCGTGTGCATGTCGGCAAGAGGTATCCCCTGCCTCCCAGTAACTGTATTAAAGCTGTTGGCACACACGTGTGTGCGTTTTACTAGTGGGCGGAGCTCCAAAGGCATTTGCAAAAGGAGCAGCTTTTGGGATTCTTCGGTACCTCTTTCTCGAAAGGTTGTAGTGAAAAGTCCATCACAATGAATGTGCTCTGGATTAAGGGCGTGGCCAGCAATCGCTATTTTTACGAAAGAGGGAGATATTCGCAATAATTTCTTGACAACTTAAATATTTACTTTGTATACAGCGATATGCAGATAACTGTAGTTTACTATGTAATGGTTTTGATATGTTAAGAAAATGCATTTGTAATTTTGTTTGTAAGGGCTACGGTGTCACTTAAGTCGCGCCAGGCCATAAGACGCACTGCCACAATTTACCCAAGGAGTCGCTTTGTAAATTTTGTCTGTGCTCAGAATTATCGTGTGTTTGTGTATAAAACGTAAATACCAAACTGTGATTTAGTTTTATTTAATTATTTGTTGGTTCTATGGGTGCTGCAATTTTGTTTGCAGGCTTGCATTATTGGAGCGCGAAGCAAAAGATCATTGTTTGCAAGTACAAGAAGTTCATATTGTTGCATATGTGCAAGATACGCAGAGCTATAAGAGCAACCCCATGGACATGTTTGTTTTAAAAATTGGTCCAAAACACCGACAGCGATTGAAGCAGATATAATTGTGGAGGGTTTGAAGGACATCATGTCAATGCATGGATTAAAATACGGGTAAATTATAAATAAGTATTAATCACCAAAACCGATGTCGCAATACGTAAAAATATATATTTGAAAGTAGCGGTCAATGATTTTTATAAAAAGCTACATATAATCTCACATGTTCGCAGTGGAGAAACATGGCGCGGATTAAATAATGAAGTAAAGTGGCCAATATGTCGAAACTGAATTGTTGCACTTGCTACCATAAGCACAACCCAACATGTAGATATTAGAGACCATCGATGTCATTTCATTGAGCTATGTAATACAAAAAGTACAAGTGTCCTTTATGATACTCATGAAAACCACCCTTATTGACATTGTTTCTTGTATGCCATAGCCTAGAGACGGGGATGCAAGATGCGNTCGACATTGTTTCTTCTATGCCATAGCCTAGAGACGGGGATGCAAGATGCGGGAAGGTGCCGGACAATTTCCTAACATGTGCTGGAGAATGAGAGCACCTGTATAGCAATAAACACAATGTTTGTCGTAATTTTTATGAGTTTATGTTCTGGACTACTCTTTTTGGGTTGACAAAATACTAAATGATATAAATCAAAAAGCCATTAGTAATTTAAATTAATGCACTATCGGAGTAAATTCTGCGTGATTTGAAATTGAAATACTGTATTTATATAATATTTAAAGCAATATTTTCATCCTGAGTTAAGATGATGTTTCCTAAATCAGGTGAAGTTATTTAGGTGAAATTATTTCATTGTTTGGAACTCTCATTGCATGTAACAGCTGTTTAAACAATATGTTGGTCATCTGTAAAGATAGGAAAGTATGGTTTTTCTAGTACAAAATGTTAGGCTTATATCATAATAATAAACAATGTAGTACAATTTCCTAACTTCTATTGCTATGGCTGATGTTTAAAAATTTCTGTCATAATAGTTTACGCAAAGCATTCATTTAGGAAGATTTTTTTTTACAATGGATTACGAAAGTAATCTGCATTATTATTTGCACTTAATTTGATTCTCAGACAGGAGTAGTTAAGCCTAATACAATAGCTCATTTAAATACTTTATCTGTATTAGCTTGCTACATTACTAATCATCACAGGCCAATGTAAGTTCTTAGCTGGAGTGTGATGTCATGAGTGTCTTGTATTTCATGTATCTGCTTGCCCTATCCAAAGACGAAACACCTCATATATTTTCTTAATTTCTAGGCGACGGAGACAGCAACGCTATGCCTCAGTTTACAAAAGCACAGCCTTGTGGACCGGGATTTACCAAAAGTAGAGTGTTATAATAACATACTTAGGAACTTCTCCCGCTGGCTAAGGGAGATTGGTAAGAAGACAAGAAATGCTGCATGTCTCGTTCCAGTCAATGCAAGGAACGCTTTGAGTGCTGAAAGACAACTTCGCTTGCGTGCAGCTCTGAAAGGAACTATGAAATACAGGAGTGCTCAAGAAGACCTAAGTTTACAGGAGAGGACTGACGAACTCAAAAAAGACATGCAAAATGGCCCGTTACATGTTTTTTGGAGACCATAGCAAGTGTCAAGAACGTGGGTATTTTTTTGTAAAGGGCCAAAGCAAGGCGAGTAGAATCTGGTTCAGAATTTGGTTCAGTTGTAGGCATGTGGGACGAGATAACGACAGTCAGAAACCTTGTTGCTCTGCGTGCGTCCAGCCTTGTTCGCAATGTTTCCACCAACTAGGCAGAAACCTTCAATTCCATTGTCTGTAAATATGTGGGTGGCAAAAGAGTCAATCATTGTCTTCGAGGAGGGTGTAAAATAAGATGTGAGTTGTCAGTAATTGACGTGAACAGTGGAGGAAGAACCCAGGCCAGTATCCATAAGAGTGTAACAAATTCCAGCCCACAGGGAAAATTTACAAACGTAACATCCAAGCAAACAACTTTCCGCGTCAAAGCGACGTAAAAGACGTGGACAAACCCCCAAAAAGGCGAAACGCAAACGCTTGGTACTGAGTGGCCCAGAGTGTCTCTATGGGCTTGAATCAAGTGTACCTGATTTAGAGTCGCCTGAATTCGAGAAGAAGAACGGTGTGCTCCTGAAATCACTTGTTCTTGTTGATGAAGACAGAAATTCATCGCAAGTAAATAGAACCGTCCAAGGCAACTGTGATTTGGGGAAAGCAGAAAGGCACAAAAGACTAACAGCTTCGTATTTTGGCAGGGTATGTAAGATGAAAAATTCTACACCTCGGGCTAAAACTGTTATTTCTTTACTGTACAGTGATTTTGGAGGTACAAATGCCACAAGGCATGGTGAAGAAAAAGAGCTCATGACAATCGAAGTCCTTGGAAATCTTCTCAGTAAAGGCGTCAGAGAAGCTGGAATATTTGTATAAGAAGAACTTCCATGGCTAACAGCAACACCTGACAGTCTTATCGACAATGATACCGTAGCGGAAGTCAAGTGCCCCGCGTCTGCACGAGACTGTACTCCACGTGGTGCACTTTGCTGAAAAGAAGATACAATGCTGCACACTAGAAGACAGAAAGCTGAAACTTAAAGAGAACCACGAGTACGTGCTCCAAGTTCAAGGTCAACTCCACATTACGCAGAGAGACTACTGTTAGTTTGTCATGTGGACACCACGTGGCCTGCTCACTGAAGTGGTTAAGAGGAATGACGAATTCTGGGAGTCTAAGATGGTAAGACATGTGAACAAATTTTATTTTGAATCTCTCCTGCCTGAAATTACAGATCCCTGTTATCCACGGAATTTAATGATACCGGAAAATGGGTTTGTGGTTTCCAATTACGTCAACGAATAAAAGAAAATGCGTAATCACAAAAACCAGATATTTGACAGTACTTATGATGAGATGTACAGTAGAGAAATATAAAATTCGCGTAATTGTTCTGCATCAGGCTAAACTTCACATCGTTGTCTGTAGCTACTCGAGCCAACGTCGTTTCTCCATTGGCTGCTGGATACATGGTGAAGCCCCGCCCTTTCTGACTGAACTGCACGTGATTGGAGTACACGACTGTGCAGTGTTCATTTACTGGCGCATGGTTACACAACGTGTCAAACAATGTATGGTCCAATGACGAATTTATTGCAAAGGTACATTTGTTTAAAGTTGAACGGGTCTCCAAATAATATCGCGAATTTTGCAGGTCTCTAGATATATGTTATGTACTGTATGCTGCTAACGCGGTTAATAGTCGGGCAGTAAGGGCTGCTTCTCCTGTTCTTATGTTATTAAATGTCATACTTTGTTCCAAATGCAGTCTTCATTTGCTGGTCATGCTGGTTTGTTAGTATTTCTATTGTGTCATTGCAATGTAGAATTAGTATTTCAGTGTTTTATGTAAAAAAAATGGAAGGGATTAATTTTTGTTTGNGTCATGCTGGTTTGTTAGTATTTATATTGTGTCATTGCAATGTAGAATTAGTATTTCAGTGTTTTATGTAAAAAAAATGGAAGGGATTAATTATTGTTTGTAAGCTATGCAAAGTTTTTATTTTAGATCATATGAATTCCTTTTATAAAAAAAATATTACCATAAACGAGCTAGAACGAATAATCAGTGTTTTTTCTTGTAAATAAGGTATGTGGTACTTGTAGTGATGCTTTAAAAATGAATTGATAAGTAAAACAATTACGTAATTGGTTCTCAACCGCCTAATTGTAAAGTGAGTGCTTGAGTAACCAATTTAGTTTTAACACGGTCGTGTAATAAAATGTCTTCCAGAAAATGTTACTAGTGTGGAGTGGGAATGGAAAATTATATGAGAAAAATCAACCACCCAGCGGTTCTAAATCAAAATAAGAAAACGAGCCAAACATGTGTCTGCAGTGCCTTGGTGTGACCAGCGTGCACGCAGCCCTGAAGTTTTCATAACTAACAAAATACTGAACTAAATTAAAAAAATATGAAGGGTGGTGCAGTACCTAATCCAACTACAAAAACTTTGTTTTTCTTATCCTTTAACTCCTCCTGTTTACATCTCTGAGACGACTCCTTTGTGCGGCCTCTAAACACTTCAGTAGTTAGAATTGGCCGGTTCGAACGCAGCTTCGTGACAGGGAGCCGGAGAGCCCAAGATGGCCGCCGGTGGCCACATCATGCTCTTGCATTCCGCCACCATTGCGGCCATGTTTGCAGCCAGTGACAGTCATTTTGGAGTCCATTTCCCTCGAAATGTCCCTTTTTCGGCAAAAAACGTCAAAAAGACCCTTTTCCCGCCAAAACAACGTCAAAATGTCCCTTTTTCTAAACAGTTCACGTTTTTGCGGCATTTTTTAAGTGCTATGTGCTGCAAACAACTGACTTCGTCTCTTGTGTCGTCACTTCCATTTAACAAACACGGAGGATTGAATGTTAGATGCCAAAAATATACTCAAATCACAACTACTCTATACACAAATGATTCCCAGATAAGCAGATATTGCGAACAAAACTTCATATACTATAAATTTCCCAAATCAAATTTATGTCCATTTCAATTTCCAATTAAACATTCCTGTAAAAACAGGCTGGCTTCATTTGTGCATATTCTTAGCCCATATTTTTTATTTCGGAGACGTTATCTAAATAAAAGGGCATTTATGTCGGTGGAAACCATGCCACTTACACATACCGTTGGCATTGCAATCGACTCCATCCATCCAAAACAGAATCATTAGTTATAATTTGATAAGTATTGTAACAGGCTATGTTTCGTTTAGTACTTTGTAAATGAAAAACCCAAGTCCTTAACAAATCACGTTGTGTTGATTGCCGAGAATATGGATTGCAGTAAATACGTCATACTAACTCTATATTCACTCAACAAAACTAAGGGGAGGGGGAATGCGATGAGTACCAGTTGGCATAGTATCGTATTTAATATCAAAAATATTAAATACAATTTAAATTTTTTTTTCCTTGTTTTAGTAATCGGTATGAATCGTCACATAAACTTGATTAAACTGTAGTTTTTATTTATAATTAAATGAACATTGCTTATTATTGTTCACCCCTCATTTCATTAAAACCATATGGCTTTTTTTTAAGGTAGTACGAAAAAATCATGTAATTTTATTATGGGGTGGCGACGTTATAAAGAAAATAAGTCTCCCCCACCCTACCAATATAGAAAAGAATCCCCGTTCGAACCGCCACATAATCCTTACTTTGTGAGTGCAGTAAAAATTGATGGTTCTATAAGAAATTACGGTTAACATTCTGTACAAGCTGCTCACATTGCTACGTCAAAGTATTAATGCGCGGGCAATGAAAAAAGGAAGTATGCGTAGGTACCATTCATTACGAGTAACGTTGTGATAAACTTGCAAATCATGTAAAAAAAATAGTAGGTGCTCCCAAAACTGTCGAAATATATCGCACGAATATGAAACGGAGAATATAAACAGAAGAATACCGTGGAAGAGTAAGAAAACGTCAGTCCTGAATAGCAACTTCCCAGAGAGAGAGAGAGAGAGAGAGAGAGAGAGAGATAGAGAGAAAGAACCACAGGTGTACGGCAGGCCAACACCGACTCTCTTAGGGGCAGAGGTGGCGTAGTGGCCAGGGCGCTCGCCTCCCACCACGGCGATCCGGGTTCGATACCCGGCGGGTTCACTCCCGGATTTTCGCATGTGGGAATCGTGCTGGACGGCGGGTTTTCTCGGGGTACTCCCGTTTCCCCCGCCCCTGCATTCCAACGCCGCTCCATTCTAGGGTCTCATTTCTGCCATGCCCGGGGATGACGGTCACCCACGTGTCCTAGCTGGAAAGACAGTCACTCGGAGGGTGTCGCCTTGCCCTGGGTGCACTCCCAACACACCGTTATTATTATTACCGGCTCTCTTTCTAGTCCTTCTCGTCGGAAGGAAGATAGTGATGAACACAATAGGAGAGGGTGGGTCACTCACATCCACCCCACGCTGTTTGGAAACGAAGGAAGGAGGAGTGAAGAGCGGGGAAGTGGAGTGTTTCTGAAACCCGCCGCCATGCTTGTAGCCCACGTGATACTTTAGGCTGCAGGCAGACGGCCGGCCCAGGGTTCTACCGCGGTTACTTTAACTGCCAGTCATACACTCGTGAATTACGACGTCATATGTATAATATAACCTGTATGTGTGAGAAGACATATTTCTTCTCGGGCAAGCCAATCAGAACGGTGGCTTCTGCAGCTGGTACGTGTGTCGACTGGGGGCAAGCGCTTAGCGTCATGTCACCCGCTGTACAGAGGTGAAGTGAGGACGGAGCTACGGCGGAATGTAACGGCGCGGGGAGATAGGAGTACGATGAGGTAACTTTGACTACAATTATGCTGATATGTTAGGCCATGGTGGGAAGAAGAACAAGGTGAGCTCGACCCACGCTCTGACGTCACGTGGATGCCAAACCCTCTTTTNTTGCGGTCTACAGAGGTTACTGGGTGACATACACTTCCTCGGAAGTGCCACTGGTGTTTTCTTGTCCGTGCTTAAAATGTCGAACTGCGCTGTGTTGGGATGTTCACTGGAGAACCAAAAAAACTGGTATCGGCGTGCGTATGCAAATACCAGAGGTATGTAACCAATCAGAGTAACGCGATGCGGTCGGCAGCGCCCATATAAGACAACAAGTGTCTGGCAAAGTTGCTAGATCGGTTACTGCTGCTACAATGGCAGGTTATCAAGATTTAAGTGAGTTTGAACGTGGTGTTATAGTCGGCGCACGAGAGATGGGACATAGCATTTCCGAGGTAGCGATAACATTTGGATTTTCACGTGCGACCATTTCACGAGTGTACAGTGAATATCGGGAATCCGGTAAAACATCACATCTTCGACATCGCTGCGACCAGAAAAAGATCGTGAACGCNTTCTCAAATTGGAGCATATTGGATTTGTGGACTGCTCTGCAGGATTCATGGTGTGAATTGCCTCCTGCATACCTTCAGACATTATTCGATTCCATGTCAAGTCATCTTGTGGCACTTCTACGAGTTCCTGATGGGGGGGGGGAGGGGGTTGCTACACGATATTAGGCAGGTGTACCAGTTTTTTTGGCTCTTGAGTGTACAAACCATAACAAAAAGACAAAAGTGACAAACACTAGATATTTTCGTTTTCCTTAAAACAACAATATGTGTGCACTGTGGGTGAATGCGTGCAGGAGAATAGCCAAGGTCAACACCACAATAAGTAACGTGTTTCGAAGTACAGTTTTTACGTTGGTAACAAGCAGACTCGTCATATTTCGAGAATAACGTCGATGTGACTGCGGGCACGCAGCAGATAAACGCACAAGTGCGACTATTTATTTAGTATTTCGTTACGCCGTTGTTCGAAACATCTACGCGCTTCATTAACATAATTAAAAAAGAACACAAAAATATAGAAATAGGACGTTATCGTTAAACCAGAATTTAAATGTATGTTTTAAGTAAACATGCGTGCAACAACTGCGTATTAGATTTTGAAGAACTGAAGAGATACGTTTGTATTTTACTTCAGTCTTGTAGCGTAGGTAAAATAGTGAACTTAACTAGTATGTTTAAATCCCTCATTAAATAACATAATATATTTAAAAAAATGGTATTTGATGCAGCGCTCTGAGGTTATAATAACTAATTATTGCGAACCACATTTGGGAGAGGTAAGATAATTGGTAATAAAAACAATTCAGAAATTTAGTCGTAACCGCATAGTTATCCCCTTCAGTTCTACAACTTGGTTTGCAAGGTTTCATATAACATACACTCATGTAAAAGCCTTCTGTTCGGGGCGGGAAATGTATATAAAACTGTTACTCGTAATTGTAAATGCCACAGCTTCAAATAATGAAGACAGTTCATATTGGCGCTAGTCTTCACACAATTCGTGAGAAATGCATTTTTTTCTACGATTCGAACACGTATAAGTTTCAGTAGCAGTAGCACGTAATGTATAATTCCACTTTAATTGTTTGGTTCATATAAAATCTATAGTTTTACTTGACCAATGTATGTGATGCCAGAGTAGAGGTTCGGTAGCGCCTTGTACTGGATGTAGTACGTAATAAAGAGCATTATGTGTGTGACGCACTGTTCTATCCACTATTTTATACTTGCATCAAAATCGGTTTAATTACAAAACTTTAATGCAGTATCAATTTCATCATACAAAAAGTTTTATGCTCCATGTTTATTACACGACTACTCAACAAAATAACTAATTTACTCAGGCCGTGTCCGAAATGACAAATTTACTCAGGCCGTGTCCGAAATGACAAATTTACTCAGGCCGTGTCTGAAATGACAAATTTACTCAGGCCGTGTCCGAAATGACAAATTTACTCAGGCCATGTCCGAAATGACAAATTTACTCAGGCCGTGTCTGAAATGACAAATGTACTCAGGCCGTGTCCGAAATGACAAATTTACTCAGGCCATGTCCGAAATGACAAATTTACTCAGGCCGTGTCTGAAATGACAAATTCGTTATTTTGTGATTTGTCACTTTATAAGTTTCAATTCTAGCGTTGTCGACAGTCACTCGTTTAGCATTCGCGGCAACACATTTTTACATTAACAGTAGGATTTTTTTTTACCTAAATTTAAATCTTAAAGCGGACGTAATATTTTTACAATCATCACTGGAATGCTGCGAATATGTTAATAAGTAAGGAAATAAATTATGCAGTAACGACAAACTAAAATTTTTGTTGCTAAATTTTTTAATAAAGGAAAACACTAATCTGCTCTTTAAAACACGCCTAGCGTATTTTATGATCAGTTATTTGTTATAAATACATTTTAATTACGCATTCGCGTATGCATTTTGAAGGTGAAAACCAGCATGGCGCTGATTTTGTAATTTTGTATTTTTCCTAACATCCGTTACATACAAAATTATCAAATACGTCACCATTTCTGTGTTAGAATGGCGTCAGCTGAGGAAACAGTTACAATACCAGCATCTGTTTCAGCTGAACTAAATTCTCGAATATAAAACCTGAATCATAAAAATGCATTCATAGGCTTGTGTTTAGAGATAAATATCTGCAGGCTGAAAAAAGGAGTTATTTTAAAAGAACTTAAATATATCAAAACCAAGGAAAAGGTATCGATAGATGTAACAACCCAGGGAAATACTGTCCAATTGTTTCAGCCCCAGCCAAGTAAGAACAGGACTCACAAGAAAAAATTACGGGCCCACACACAACCGTTCAAGTAATTATGGCGAGATATTTGCTATTAAAGTAGAAACAACCTGTTTATTACAATGTTGACACCGCCATGACAATCAATTTTAAAGGAAGTTGTAAATTTAGAATTATCAGGATGTCAGGTTTATACAGCGACAGGTAATTTAAGGCTTTCTAACAGAAACCTCATGAACTTGTTCGGCATTCGTAAAAGTATGCTGTCAATCATCGACCCCGTGGATAACTCAAAAAATATTTTTTTTAATTTTTTTTTTGCCGATGGTTTACATTTCTTAAAACTGATAAGGAACCAATTTTCGGATAAAGGACTTATACTCGGAACTGGTGAGAAAGTTGACAAGACTACAGTGAACTGCCTCACTCACCCAGCGACCTCAAATTAGCTCATCAAGAAACTTAAACTCATTCAGATGTAACAAAACGTTAACATCAAAAAGTGAAGACCGGAGTGCAATTGTTTTCAAGAAATGTTTCAAAGGCACTGGTTTTTTTTTTTTTGCGAACGTAATATAATTGAAGGGAACCGAAAAATAAACCGCCACTTGCGCTTTGTACTAATAAAAACAAGATGCAGCTTGAAGTAAAATGAGGAAAGTAATCGCTCAAATAAGAGTTACTGAATGCAAAACAAAATTATTCTTCTAAACAGGAATTGCTACTGCTAGAATAAGTTATGAGGTATATTATGTGTTTTTCCTTATATATAATTTAAATTTTTAATATATTTTAATAATTTGGCCGTTTTCATACAAGTTACTTAATGAATGCAGGATCGTACTTTCTACTAAAGCAGATGACAATGTTTCCTCTCGGGACTGTTTTTGTTAAGTTTTTAAAAAAATGTGAGAAGCTCTCAAGTCCCGCAATGTCAANACAATGTTTCCTCTCGGGACTGTTTTTGTTAAGTTTTTAAAAAAATGTGAGAAGCTCTCAAGTCCCGCAATGTCAATTCCAGCAAAAGCAAGATGTCCTTACTGGTGTGAGTACAAACATATTTCCAGTACGCTAATAATTAATGGAATAACCTTTCAATTAGCTATTTCAGGCAAAATTAACTCGCGATGCAGAAAAACCTTACTGAGCAAATCTATGGTCCCTTCCCAAAATTGTAGACAGACAGATAAGCAGATAAATCATATTGTTAATAAAACCCAAGTGTGGCCGGATCGAAACCGCTCTCCTCCAGAGTAGTTGTTGAGTTATCATAGCACTCCTGGGTGTCGCTCGACAACTTAGATGCCAGAACCGATATGGCATTCGACCAATCGCATGCGTGCGTGCCCCTAGCGGACGACGACATCACCAAACGACAATCAAGATGGCAGACGACAAATGCGCACTCTAGCAGGTGACATCCATGATGGAGGATGCTACTGACGCACTCTATCTGACGATGAGAGAACTAGCTGACGAAACAAGATGGCTGCCTACAGCAGACGACATCTAAGATGGTGGTCAGAGGTGACGACAGGTGGGAAGGAATGATAGAGCGTGAAGTTATGGTGTTGTAATAGGGATTATGATGTCATAGGGGTGGTAACATCATAGGGGTGTTTACATCATATGTCATATGTGATGTCATATGGTAATGCCATCTAATATGGCCACCGTAATGCAATACAAGATGGCCGACCATGAGACACATTACCGGTTGTCCCAGAACACCCATTTATAACTACTAGTGTACGTTGAAAAGAAAAAAAAACGCCTTTATCACCTTCTATTATGTTTTTAATTAGCTGCTGAAGTTGTAATATGTGGCAAGTAGGAGCAGGGACTTCTTCCAGAGGTTTACTCCAGAAGAGGCCAGCTGACTGAGTGGCGTTACTCCAGACGGCCAGTTGTGATGTTACTCGCCTTGTACGCCGTGCCACTGGACTCCCAGGTCAGCGTTGTGAGCAGTACTGAGGCTTCCTGTATGCGTGGACAACTTGTAGCGATCACAGCACGCATCTGCCGAACACTCCGGCCTCCCTACCTCATTCAACTGTTACGTATAGCACTCCTTGTGTTCTCCCCTTCCACGCACGTCTGTATCACTTTCGCAGATGGCGCCGCGGTGGCTGAGCGGTTAGCAGGCCCGCCCCCCACCAAGACGAGCTGGGTTCAATCCCCAGCCGGCTCACTCCCGGATTTTCGCATGTGGGAATCGTGCGAGACGATGCCGCTGCTGGGCGGGTTTTCTCGGGGATCTCCCGTTTCCCCCGCCCTTTCACTTCGGCGCTGCTCCATACTCAACTCAATCACCCTAATCGACACTTAATACTGCGCTGTTAAGAGCCGCCCAAATCACTCACTCACTTTTGCTGGTATCACCGCATCCAAATACATCCTGTTAACCCTCAGCAAGTTGAAATATTATGGGCGTGTTTATCTAGGCTTAACACGAATTAGAGTTATCAGCTGTCGTCTAATGGTTTACAAGTGCCTTAACCTAGACAAAAGAAGTTCATGATGTTATACAAGTGCCAAACATGGTTCCTACCTGCACATGTTACATGTCATGACATTTCCCGCAAGAAATAGAATATTTATATTTCACAGTTACTTGCATAGTCACGTGACCAAATACCAATTTCTTTCTTCGGCATGTAAGTATTAAGAAAGTATCTTGCATAATTGAAGAAAATAAACAAATAAACACTCACAATTGAAGAACCACAAGCATATATCTGCACCACATATTAAATTGAGTTAGAGAGAGTTCTTTGCGAGTCAACTTGTTAAAATTTTTGCAAACGGTGTGATTTTATTTTATATTTGTGTTAAAAAAAAATACTAGATGTGATTTCAACGTGTATCACTCAAAAGCTATAGAGTTATTATTTTTTATTTGCACGTAATACCACCACGTGTAATATCTAGAAGTTGGGGTAGTTAATTTTTGATGTCCAGCACCTTTGTAGAAAAAGAGGGTAAAAGTCACCTTCATTCGTTCGTCTGAATATTACGAAATGCACGTGTAGACAGTCAGCAAAGTAAGTTCTTTGTCGCTTTCCTGGGACCGAGATGAAGATATGTGTTAATTAATTAATTTTGTACATGCATACATAATTAATAATTTGATGTAAAAGTTCATTTAAAAAATAACTCTGGCGATTTTTTTCGTATCTACACTTGTAAAGAACCTAAGGTATGTGACCCGAAATTTCTTTAAAAGCTTCTTTTACCAAAATTGAAGAAAGGGTGACATGAACAAGCAATAATTTAAAATTTAAAAGGCACGGAAGTAGGGGCTGAGGTCTGCGAACTGCGGTGCCTCGGCGGCCATCTTGGATTTCCCTTTTTTATCTTTTTCCCCTCAGAATACCCCTTTTCCATCAAAAACGCTCAAAATCGCCTGAATTTCTCTCAAAATTACCCGATTTTCCCTCAAAACTAGCAATATATCGTGCAAAAAATGTGCTTTGCACAATGTGGCTGGCACTTGCGGCAAAATTATGCAACATCCAGCCACATTGTGCAATCATTTACAAGTACCTTACGCTCTGTCATTCCATTCCAGCTCCATCCATCTTGTCTTTAGATTGTTTGAGTAAATGCCCTGTCATGAACCTGCATGCTCCACCTGGTTATAAGCATATGTTCAACGACCTATGTCGAGTACGCATGTGCTAAGGCTGCCTATACCATTCACACTCACATATATGCCAATTGTACATATACTAATCGCATTTATGCTAATCGCGCACACGTCAATCACCCCGCCATCTCGCCTTCGAACCTCCCGCCCTCAAACCACTGTTTGTGCCAGCTAGAGCGTATCATCAAGGCGGTTGCAGTAATATAAACAAACACCACCAACCTAATGCGAGACCCTGCAGCGTGCAGCCTCGGTAGCTCGGCTAACATGTAACAGCCAGAAACACATTGAAGAAAAATAAAGGTTTTATACAACTGCACCGTGAGCATGGCGCACTTAGTTGTGGGTTTCAGTAAAATAAATACATATAGTAATATAAATAAACACCATCAGCCTAACACGAGTGTCGGCTAGTACGGTAACTCTTAAAAACCAACCATACACTGTAAAAAAATTAAGGGTATACAATTGCACCGATAACAAGGTGTACATAGTTGTGGGTTTCATTAAAACACATGCACATTAATACAAACAAACCTTTTCAGCCTAACATCATGTCGGAAGGGGGAGGGGGGGTTGCCTTGTTCATGAACAATCAGTCGCCGTAAAACTAATAAAGGATCGACATACACACAAGTGCGTCGCGAGCAAGATGTCATATCGAGTTGCAATTATAAAAAAAAATACCAGGTGGTTCCACAGTCCATAATAATGATATCAGTGTTGCTATCGCGCCAAGAATTATCGATTTTTAATTTATTGAGCGTGAGTGTATTGAATGTATTGATTGTATTGAATGTTTTGAGTGTATTGAGTATATTGAATGCATTGAGTATATTGNCGTGAGTGTATTGAATGTATTGATTGTATTGAATGTTTTGAGTGTATTGAGTATATTGAATGCATTGAGTATATTGAATGCATTGAGTGTATTGAGTGTATTGAATGTATTGAGTGTATTGAGTGTATTGAATGCATTGNATTGAGTATATTGAATGCATTGAGTGTATTGAGTGTATTGAATGTATTGAGTGTATTGAGTGTATTGAATGCATTGGGTGTATTGAGTGTAATGAATACATTGAGTGTATTTAGTGTATTGAGTGCGTACATACAACGACAAGGCCTTAGCAGGGGGACTCTAAAAAAAAACTTCTGGTAAACTTCCTAAACCTAATTGGAATTTGTTAGCCCGTGTATCGTATGGAAATAAGACCACTCATCTGGCTACCAATATGGCATTTTTAGAGTAGCTACATTACAAAGTTGGGAAGTTTCCTACGCATTTGACTGTTTACTGAGCAAATGTACAAACGCCAGCATAAATGTATGGGAAATAAGCTNATTGAGTATATTGAATGCATTGAGTGTATTGAGTGTATTGAATGTATTGAGTGTATTGAGTGTATTGAATGCATTGAGTGTATTGAGTGTAATGAATACATTGAGTGTATTTAGTGTATTGAGTGCCTACATACAACGACAAGGCCTTAGCAGGGGGACTCTAAAAAAAACTTCTGGTAAACTTCCTAAACCTAATTGGAATTTGTTAGCCCGTGTATCGTATGGAAACAAGACCACTCATCTGGCTACCAATATGGCATTTTTAGAGTAGCTACATTACAAAGTCGGGAAGTTTCCTACGCATTTGACTGTTTACTGAGCAAATGTACAAACGCCAGCATAAATGTATGGGAAATAAGCTNTGGGAAGTTTCCTACGCATTTGACTGTTTACTGAGCAAATGTACAAACGCCAGCATAAATGTATGGGAAATAAGCTAACCATTCGCGCATTCTCGCTTTACGTGCACACGCATGTAGTAAATTTGCGAAGAGTGCAGCACTCACCTGGAGTGATTCCAGGAAACTCTGGGAAACCGAAATCATGCGGGACGGCCGGACCCATGACCTCCCGAACGAAGTCCAGTGTTCTCACAACTGTCTCACCACTGCAAATGAAAGGTGGCTGTGTTGAACACAAGCAAACATCTAGATCAGTGTTTGCCGCAGGACTTAGATAGTTGTGAGTCAGTGCTGGGTACTTCAACAGAAGACGACAATCTGTCTACCTCCATTCTGAAGCCCGTGCGCTGCGATGAAGGATTCCTTGGCTGATGCCATGCAAGCCTGCATGGTAGCTTTCATGGATGGTTCTATGGGAGATTTGAGCATTTACTGGCGTCTTCAAGGACTTGTTTGTAATTGGTTGCGTGCGATTTTCCATGGAATGTTTCATGCAAGGTTGAACGTTTAGTCAACCAGAGAGAGAGAGAGAGAGAGAGAGAGAGAGAGAGAGAGAGAGAGAGAGAGAGAGAGAGGGCGGTAGAGTCATTTTATTTATATTGTTTTGATAAAAAGCGTAAGACTATTAAACCCTAATCAATAGTAAATAAAACACGCGCAAATATTTACTGATTCTGAAACAGCGTTGTGTGAAAACGGAGGTAAACATTCGTGTTTATTTCAAACGAAAGTTCCGGTTATAATAACGAAACTATTAGGCTTTGTGCATAAAAGCATAACGCTGCAGCCGCGAGTGAAGACTGTTTCTGAACTGCAGTTACAGAAGTAAAAAAAAAAAAAATTACAACACGTATCGTTGAACATGTTATTGCAAATAATCCTCCATAACTGCTTGCATGCAGGTNCACAAATGTTTACTGATTCTGAAACAGCGTTGTGTGAAAACGGAGGTAAACATTCGTGTTTATTTCAAACGAAAGTTCCGGTTATAATAACGAAACTATTAGGCTTTGTGCATAAAAGCATAACGCTGCAGCCGCGAGTGAAGACTGTTTCTGAACTACAGTTGCGGAAGTAAAAAAAAAAAAATTACAACACGTATCGTTGAACATGTTATTGCAAATAATCCTCCATAACTGCTTGCATGCAGGTTCGGGTAGCAGGTCTCGTGGAAGCATCCTCCCAAGCAACATTTCGCCGCGGCATACAGGTTGAAGGAATTTTGCACGTCTGAGGCATAAAGGCGTGGGAGCGCTAGGGGCGACCGAGATACGCGCGCCAACTCTCTCATCGCCTCTACGCGCAAAGCACAGAACTGGCGTGCTGTCTTGCCGTCGATAACGCGCCTCTATGAGACTTTAAGCGGAGACCCTACCATTGTATGAAGTAATAATACAAGTAAAGGTTTTATGCACGTCCCTATTATTTTTTTAATGTTTTGTACCGGAATGTTCGTACCTAAAAATGACCGAGAAAACACCCGCTTAAGCTATTTTCATTATCACAAAAACACGCTTGACAGAGAAATGGAAGAACAAAAGAACGTATATAGACGCGCGACGTTTCTTAAGTGCTATTCGTAAGCAGACATTACTCAGACACGTTGGACTGTTTTTTTAATAAAACGTCTTCTGATGGGCTCTGCACACCGTTCGGTGGCCTACCCAGGCGATCACCTTCGAAGTGGCTAAAATTGGTTTCTAAACTACTATTGAATGCAATAAAAGAGAATTATAAAATATAGAAAGTTGTTTTGAAGTGCCCGTGAGGTAGAGAAGACCCGAGCGGCGACAGACACCTCGACTGCAGGACTGCGGAGCGCATTCAGTGGGAGCAAGTGAAGTCTGGCGCACGTGGCAGACGATACACGACGCAGAGACACTCCCGTGCTTCTGCGCAAGTCGCCCAGCAATGACCCGCCCTCGCTTGTACTACTCTCCACCTCACGTGATCTACTGTGCGCGAACGCGCTTCCTTCCGCCCGAATTTTCAACACACACGCCAGTTTACGTCAATTAAATATTCAGCAGACACTAAGTTGCGTTCGAGCTGGGTCAGACAAAATGTGGAAATTTCTGAAAACACTTTCTGAAGGGGCCGCGATTGCGTAGTGGTCAGACTACTTGCCTCCCACCGCGGCCCGGATTTTCGCACGTGGGAATCGTGCCGGACGATGCCGCTGTTCGGCGGGTTTTCTCGGGGATCTCCCTTTTCCCCCGGCCTTTCATTCCGGCGCTCTTCCATAC
Source organism: Clitarchus hookeri (assembly GCA_002778355.1). Classification (NCBI taxonomy): domain Eukaryota; kingdom Metazoa; phylum Arthropoda; class Insecta; order Phasmatodea; family Phasmatidae; genus Clitarchus; species Clitarchus hookeri. The sequence goes on along the minus strand of NQII01000248.1, from coordinate 186,273 downwards.
TCAGCTCACGTCACCTTCGTCGGCTGTCAATACCTCGATGTTAGGAGCCGCCCAAAACTCTCCACCCCCCCCCCCACTCTGCTCTCCATTTGCTGAAACAAACAGTTTTGCGACGTCAATCCGCACTCACACTGTTCTTGGTGGTGCTGTTGGAAGAGAAGCAGTCCAGTGTTGTAAAACAGAGGCGAGTAAGCAGCGACTCGACGCGTTTCATATCATCATACATTAGCCTCACAGAGTCTATCTTCGCGAATCAACGAACACCCTACTTTGTCCCGCCCTTAATCCAGTAAAGGAATATTATCTTGTCCTGCGTGGCTGTCGTACAGATTGTCCCAATGCCTTCCCTTTCTGTGCCCCGCCATCTAGACCACTCCTCCTTCGGGACGCGTCTCTGGCTACAATCGCGGCCAACTAGAGGTGGCTACTCTGCAGCTAGTGTGACCACTCTACCGTGCACTGGTGCAGGTGGATATGGGTCGCAGGTGAGGCTGGTGAGGCCATGGACCAAGGATGAGGCAGACCGCTTATCCGTCTCCTGCACATGTGCGTAACACTGACCTACCCCAAAGGAACACAACTGTCAAAGACACATGTTCAACAACGATAAACGTGTTTTTTTTATATCTTAATTTTTAAATGACGAGCACTACTGTGTTAAGGAAAATACTTTTACCGATTTTGATTTAATTAAACTGCATTGCAAATCGGTCAGGGAAAGTGTAAAGACATCTCAAAGCACTTGTTTTCATAAACAGTGTTCTGACTTCAAATGCAATCCACGCAGTTTCTGCTAGCCGTGTTAACAGAGAAGCGGATACACGTTATGTCACGGAGATAGGGTGTTGCCCAGCCAGCGAGATGTCTCCAGTCTGCGGGCGAAGCGGACCCTGGCGGTGGAGGTGAGTACCACTGCAGGCCATGCCGGCCGGCCTCGGTGGGTCGATGCACCCCCGTGCGTGCGGCGTGCGAGTGGCGCAAGGATGGCCTACTGACAGGCAGCAGGAATTCACGGCACCAATCGCGACCCACATACACACATTTCCACTTTCCCTTCCCTCGTTCGGGAGCCGCCTCTTACGTAAGGTTGCGTCACGAGGCGGACAACCTACTTGTCTCGTCGACTGCGCGGGGAGAGAGCGGCGGTGGAGGCGACTAGCGACTGGCGACTAGGAGAGGTGCATCGCCTTGCCCCCCCTCCCCCCAATCCTCCACTGCAATAGTGCCTTGCAAGCTCGCTCCTTATCGCGCCGTACATCAACAACTACACGCCCATATCATACCTTCCTCCATGCAACACAAACTGTCCACTGTTAACTAAGAGCTTTTGAAATCAACCTTTGAAGAAAAGAATACCGTCTACAACTACGTGTATTCCAGAGTAAGACCGCTGTCACGACTTTAGAAATAGCCAACTTAGAAACACAAAAAACAGAATCGTCCAAGTTACGTTAATTTAAAATTCTGTGGTTTAACTTGTGGAAATCTCTAAGTTTTGTGTTTCTATCTAACGATATTTCTCAGCTGCATGATTATATTGTACGATTGTTCTCAGTTGTATGGTTTTAAGTTGCAGGCCGTTCTAATTCAACACATTACTAATTTATGTGGTTCTGCGGTGTGTGTTTCTAAGTCGCGTGTTTCTACTGTATGGTTGTTCAATGTTGTATATTTCTAAGTTATGCCTTTCTAAGTTACAACTGTTCTAAGTTGTGATTTTTCAAGATATGTGTGGTTCCCGCTACAGCATTCAGAGGCATTCTGACTCGCACTTAGTTTGCCAGCAAACTAATAAAACTATTTCTAAGCCTTAACGTTGCATGCATGTTTAACGTTGAAATATAGCAACTATGAAGTTAAGGATTCTTGTTCACTGTGATTTTGATATCAGCAACACATTTACTTTCCACGCAGTTCCATGGTATTACTCGGATGGCGTATGAATAACGTGTCACGCGAGGCTCACGACAATATTAACTATACATATTGCCGGAGGATACATAATGAAAATAACATTAGATGTAAACCAGGGCATTCAAAAGTGCTTAGTTAAAAGTGAACAACTTATGGTAAATGTTCTTGTCTCTTACGGAAGTGTTTAGCCTGTACATCGTATAGAAATAACACCACATGTCACAAACACAGGAATGTTGTACCGTCGATGGCGTACTACACACTGCACTCCTTCTAGAGCAAGTGTAGGAGTGTTACCACACGCGTATCGCCATTCGCAAGTTGTCATTATACGTGTACGGTGATATGGCGCGTGCCAGTAGTTTCTTTGAATGTGTGCTAAACTAAGAGTAGATGCCATCTGAAACGCATGATAATTATTAAGGAAGGTACTCCGGCTTTAAACGCGAGGTTATCAAATGACATTAATTCCAAACTAAGTGGAAACTACCTGTTATGAAACGACTTCCTCAACAGAATAGTCATACTTCAAATTGAAACGTAGCGGTTCTGAAAATGTGGCGAGTTATGTCATCCACGTTCATTACGACCAACCGACTGGTGACGTAGTTAGCAAGCCAACAACCACACAGTTTGGAATTTGGTAACCAGTTTGTTGAGAACCATTCACCTGTGTGAGCTACACCAAGACAGCCGTCTGTCAGTAGGTGTTAACCATATACAGGAATATTCTAAAATCATGGGACAAACATTGAGGGGTGGTAGAGTTCACTAAAACAAACAACTATTGTGTAGGAATATATGGGCGGAAGTGACGCGTCGAGGCACAAACACAATAATAACACATGAAATGCAACATAGTGTTTATTTACATCGTCGCCGCTAAATGCCTTTTTACAGCAATGTTTATAATAATTGCTCAAAATTGCTACCACCGACAGTAATGCAAGCTTGGTAGCGTCGGTGGGGTGATTGGCGAACAGATTCAAATACGCCGGGTATTTCACGCACGCCGCCATTGTCAGCCAATCACGCCATACGTAGAGGTCGCCAAGCATGCGTGACTGTTGGTGGACGCATTTCCAGCAACTGTTTTAACATTTTCTGTACGGTATCACTTGTTAGATGTGCTGCTAATGAACATTTTATGTTTCCGTTAATGTGTTATTTTTGTGTTTGTGCCTCGACGCGTCACTTCCGCCCATATATTCCTATACAATAATTGTTTGTTTTATGGAGCTCTACCAGCCCTCAATGTATGTCCCATGATTTTAGAATCATCCTGTATATAATTCATACACATTATGCCAAAAAAATAACATCAGGCCAAAATATGTTACAAACATTGTTAGATGCAGCCACGGAACTGCTGTGTGTTAGTCATTGCTGTTGTGCTGACCTCGTTGTTTTTGTGTCGCTCGTTTTCTAACTAGATAGTCGTCTATTGTTCTATTTATGTGCTTATTTATATTATTACATTTTTATTGGATTTCTGTTTCGCATCCACATATTGCGTTCTTCGTTTTTTGTTACTTTTTTCGTAGTCATTGTAGGCAATCAATGGAAATCCTGTCAAAATTTGAATTCATTTCCACCACACCATTGCAATTTAACTTCAGAAACAACATGTTTTGTTGGTAACACTGCCAAAATTTTTGTGATAAACACAGCATTTTTTAATTTCTCCCCCAACAAAACATTTTGTAGCTGCCAATATATATATATATATATATATATAATGATATGTTACCTGCATTACATTGTTTCAGTCCCTGTAATCTTCAAAACAACATGTTTGGTAAAAACAATTATCAAACGAAAAAAGTATGAATACCAATGGTAAAATATTTGTTCTGCAACATTTCATAAGTTTCTTGGAAACAGAACTGTCAGAACTATCAACTTGCGAATCACCTATAGAATTGCTAAAATCAGATGTTATAAAAATGGCAAGGCCTTTTGTTTATATTTTGTTTTCAACGAACGTGAGATTTTATTCACTTTAATAATATTAAACGTAACTTGAATCTATTACAGTAGTATTACAACTAAAAATGCTGGTAATATAAAAACCAAGTTTATACCAACTTTATTCTGCAGTTTGGAGATGAATTGAAAAATAGTTTATGATCGTTATAGAAGAAGATATCATTAGGCTTGAGCTGCGTTAACAATACTATAAATGATTTGCAGATTTTGGTTAAGTTGTTCGAAGGTGCAGAGATGAAGTACAGATCTGTGGACAAATTTAGCAAAATTGATGATGCAGTCCATTACCCTGATATATTCATCAACGGCATCTACCCTCTTGGCCTATCACCGCACGAGCTTCTCTAGTCTGGGGCGCCAGTAGAATCACCGCTAACATACTGCAGTGGCACCGGGCTACAAGTCAACGCTTGGTAACAAGGCGCCATGGAGGCTGGATGTGCACGGGGTCGATAAGGTTCCATGTTGCAACCCCTCTCGAGGTCTGTCTCGCTATGACTATCAGCGAGGCTGAGAGACAGTCTCTGAAGGTGGCAGAGAGAAATGTGTGAGAGAGCTGCTCACACGAGCATCTCTACCTCTCCTGCTCCATAGTAAGCCCGCCCAGCATCCTAGCGCCTGGGTGCAGAGGCACTAATGTGGTGCACTGAGAGCTATGTAGCGGCCTCATGTAGCACCCGCGGGCGAAGTCGCGGACAGAAAGCCAGTATCGTAATATGTTTGTACAGTAGAGATACATGTAATTATATCCCATGCGTGATGAATAACTCGTAGTATTCAAATAGAAGGATTAAAGTGGATTATTTCATGTGCACATTCAGAAATATGTACAGGGAATATGCTCTGCTGGACATTATGTCTAACAGAAAGACACGAGTGTTTTCACGCAGTACTTAGTATTCATCAAAAACTATAAAAATTTATTATACCCTTCTATACGAATTATTTCAACAATTTAATATTGCCTGTCTTTCTCACGATTAATGAGCTCATACATGAATATAATTTCTGCATCTCCCAAGTGTATTTCATTCTGGAGGTTGTGGCCATAGAGTTTGAATAAATAACGGATGTCAATGCTTAGCCGTACGAGAGTTGTGATACAGATACGCCTGTACGACTCTTAATTTTTTAAGACTTTTCAATCTGAAACGCAACGAAGTATTTCGCGAGATTATGCTTAGGTAAATGAGGCTTACGTGCCTACGTGCTGTGACACAATATGACACGTGGAAACGCAACGAAGTATTTCGCGAGATTATGCTTAGGTAAATGAGGCTTACGTACCTACGTGCCTACGTGCCTACGTGCCTACGTGCCTACGTGCCTACGTGCCTACGTGCCTACGTGCCTACGTGCCTACGTGCCTACGTGCCTACGTGCCTACGTGCCTACGTGCCTACGTGCCTACGTGCCTACGTGCCTACGTGCCTACGTGCCTACGTGCCTACGTGCCTACGTGCCTACGTGCCTACGTGCCTACGTGCCTACGTGCCTACGTGCCTACGTGCCTACGTGCCTACGTGCCTACGTGCCTACGTGCCTACGTGCCTACGTGCCTACGTGCCTACGTGCCTACGTGCCTACGTGCCTACGTGCCTACGTGCCTACGTGCCTACGTGCCTACGTGCCTACGTGCCTACGTGCCTACGTGCCTACGTGCCTACGTGCCTACGTGCCTACGTGCCTACGTGCCTACGTGCCTACGTGCCTACGTGCCTACGTGCCTACGTGCCTACGTGCCTACGTGCCTACGTGCCTACGTGCCTACGTGCCTACGTGCCTACGTGCCTACGTGCCTACGTGCCTACGTGCCTACGTGCCTACGTGCCTACGTGCCTACGTGCCTACGTGCTGTGACACGTGGAGACGCAGCGTGGCGCATGTTGCGCGTAACCGGAAGGGGAAGGGGGAGAGATCCCGGATGTAGTAATCGTCACCGCATATTTGAAGTTTAATGGCAATGGCGAGTTCATATTTTTTATCTGACAAGGAGTACTTTTTCAGACTTGTGTTTCATTGTGGTTTTTGTCTTATTTTTGTGTGATTTTTTAGTATTTATTGTTCAGCTGTGTCCACTGATATTGTTTTTTGCAATGTTTTGATCACTTGTGAGGTGTTTTCGTTTTCGTCATCATGTTGTATTTTCTTTTTATTTGTCTGTCCTGTTTTGTAACGAGTTATCCGTCCATATTTTTGTCGTTTTAATTATACATATATATACACTTAAGTGCCAAAAAAACTGGTATAGGCGTGCGTATGCAAATAACAGAGATATGGAACCAATCAGAGTAACGCGATGCGGTCGGCAGCTAGATCGGTTACTGCTGCTACAATGGCAGGTTATCAAGATTTAAGTGAGTTTGAACGTGGTGTTATAGTCGGTGCACGAGAGATGGGACATAGCATCTCCGAGGTAGCGATAACATTTGGATGTTCGCGTACAACCATTTCACGAGTGTACCGTGAATATCGGGAATCCGGTAAAACATCACATCTTCAACATTGCTGCGGCCGGAAAAATATCGTGAAACAACGGGACAAACGACGACTGACGAGAATCATTAAACGTGAGAGACGTGCAAACCTTTCTCAAATTGGCGCAGCTTTCAATGCTTCCTGCATACCTTCAGACATTAGTCGAGTTCATGCCACGTCGTCTTGCGACACTTCTGCGTGCTCGCGGGGGCCCTACACGATATTAGGCAGGTGTACCAGTTTTTTTTTGGCTCTTCATTGAATATGTTTTATGTTGACAAGTAAACAGCTTTTTTTAATTATCTGTCTGTATCACTTATACTCTTGATAAAAAAACCGAGCTCGGTCCGCCACAAGAGACGCGCGTCATTGGAAAAGGCTTGAACGTTCCTGTAATTATCATTGTTCTCCGTGGTAACGCTATGGTTTGCACCTCATTTACTTTCGGCAATTGAGTGGCAGTCAGTTGGTTACAGTCTACTCCAATCAGTGAGAATCGCTGCACTTAGAGTCGCTGGAAAACACCTGGTCATTTCAGGGAAACCATTTCACTGATCGAGTGTCACAGCCAAATGCAAGCGGCGAACTAAATATTGTTATTGAATTTAGCCACATCGTTACGAGAAATAAACATATTTGCAGCAGTCCCTGTTGTTGTTGTTCGATTTAACGTAATTTTAAAAAAAGTAAAAAAGATTGCCGTGCCAGTAATTAAATCTGATAATCTGCTTTCAGATTGCCATCTTTTCATTTGAGATGCCAAGCTAACTTTGACTTCGATGAAAAAAAAAAAAAACTCTTTAAAGTGTTTAATCGAATATATATATATATATGTACCTTTAAATTTTCTGCAATTTCTTTTCGTTTTTAGTCAAAGTTATAACGTTAGGATTGTTAATAGAGAATTTACGTACGGGTGAGCTCACTTCACCACATTTCACGTAGTTTATATTTCCAAACACAGCTCTATGATGATCACGTGAGAACGAAATAAAGTACTGAACGTCCACGTCAAATCGTTAAATATTATTATTAAAGACAAACCCCACATTTTAAAATGCATATTTTATGGGTTTCATCAGTTCAAGTGGTGTTTACATTTTTATACGTTTATGAAACTACTTACATTCAAACGTATTACTTGCGATCGCTAACAATGTAGGGGGAAACTGTATCACTGAGGAATCAGTAGCACGGATGCAAGCCACTGAAAAAAGTCACCAATTCAACAAGTGAAGGAAAACGGTCGTGTTTTTGTTGAATTTACAAATAACTTTTTTGAAAACAACCGTTTATAGTCCATTCACGGGTACTTCCAACTTTTCTGAAGCCCTGCTTGAGATCTACTTTCAGAATATTTCTCCGCAAACAAAGCTTAACTGCGTCTAAAAATAACACCAGAGGGACTGCGCACCGCATTCCTCCGCAATCATTTTAATATTATTTTGCATGAGAACTATTTCTTACCAAGCATTACCAACATACTTTTTTCCTCCCTGTTTCCTTACGTATTAATTATAAATTTAATATTATTATTTTTGAATAAAATATAAATGCAGGAGTAACTACAGTCTAAATATCAGAACCTGACATCCCTTACGGAAACTAAGCGCAAACTACAGGATGAGACCAGGAAATGGACCGAAGAGCGCAAAATAAAGTTGAGCAGTAAAATGAAGGAATACTGGGCCAACAGAAAACCTCAAGGAACTAACAAGAACTCTGCATCCAAACCCACTATAAAGAACATCAGAGGCGGCAAACAACAACACAGCTAACACACAAGCACCGTGGTCCACAGGTGGGCCAAACTAACTAAAATAAATAAATAAGTAAAACTTTAATTTAACAAAAATAACGCTCTTTCGTGTTATCAGAAGTAAAAAACGCCTGTGACAGGTGACAAATGATACGAGACAAGCGAACATGCCATACGTGGAGAGATTTTTCAAATGTCTGATTCAAGAAGTGTGTGGAGAAACCGTCAATGGACTATAGTCGGTGAGGCGTCCTTCACTGAGTGGAAACGATATATTCTCACTGATTAAGGATTGGTGTGTATGAAACGAACCTTTGGCGAACTCCCTTCTGGATGCACGTTCAATGTTCACTCGTTCACTTACATGCGGCTGAACATGTTACACCGCGTGGGTGTTGGCGAGTCAAGGTAGGTCGTGCACTGCAACGGCGTTTCATTCGAAGTGCGATTTCTCAAAGTTATTTCCATACTGTTTTACTAGGAAAATGAGAAATTTGCGTTGTTTGCTGTCAGAAAGCTGGACTTAACCATCCTACTATCATTATAAATGCGAAAGTCTCTCTCTCTCTGTGTGTGTGTGTGTGTATTTGTTACCACTCAGCTCCAAAACGGCTGACCGGATTTTGATGAAATTTGGTATGTAGGTACTTTAGGTCCTGGAATAGGACAAAGGATACTTTTTATCCCGGAAAATTGTACGGTTCCTGTGGAATAACAACAAAAACTAATTCAGCAACGGCTGGGAACGTGACCGAAATATTTTTTTCCTCTGGTTCCAAGTTTATCAGACCACCCAAGGACCTCTGAAATGGCTTAACGACTGTTATCAATCCATAAAAACCGGGACAGAATATTTAACGTGCCCTCCGAAGACCGTGAGCGCTCAGATGTTATGCCATTAAACGGTCACCCATCCAAATGTGTGCCGCTGGGAACGTTGCTTAACTTTGGTGATCGATTAAGATCCCTCAGCCAAGCGCAAGAAGTAGTACCTAGGTACACTAATTTCTAAAGCTACAACTTGATGAAACGCACGTTTTGATTTTCATACATCGGCGCTGGAAAGCGGAAATGTGGTAACTACGCAATAGTTGCACAGATACATTCCAAAAACAATACCCTACTTCTTGGCTATCGGGTAAAAAATATTTCCTTCCTTTTGGGTTGCCGTAATCAGTTAAAAACCTAGGCCAACATAGTATAACTTTATAACTCTGTTTTCACATAAATGAATTGTCTTTTCCCAACTTATTTATTAGTGTATCACTGTAAAACTCAATTGTACCCGGGCGAAGCCGGGCCGGTTCGCTAGTCCTTTATACAATCGAGTCTGTGCAACTGTTTACTGGCATTTGCGACTCTGATGACCAAGTTTCCTTCTCCACTTGGTCTCAAGTGGTCGGGCACTCTTGTCGTTTGTTGTTCCCTATTGGTCCGAAGCCGTGGATAAACTGTCGTCCAATGGCAAACGCAAGACCAATTCACATTTTTTAAAAATTGCATTGTGTCTTGAAGTAATAACGCGAGTTTTCCAAAATCTTTTCGTACTACGCATATTAGTAGACACACGAGTGTTGCGCGGAGTGATATGTCAGTAGGCTACACAAAGTAGTGCTGTGTACAAGCGAGCCAGTAAAGAGCGCGAAGCTACTGGCTGCAGACGTACTGCAAATCCCGTACATTACCGCCTCACATACCACGTGTCAACAACTGCGGTATAGTGCATGCACGGTTACAAGCCCTGGTCAAGATCTACTTTCTAACCGTTCCTCCGCCTCGTGCAAACAAAGGTAGACATGATGCGACTCACCGCATTCGTATTAATTATAAGTTAAAGTGTATCATTTATAGATAAAATACAAGTGAAAGTTTAATTTCACCATATACTTTTATATTAACAAAAGTGTAAAACGTTTGTGATATGTGACATATTTAGGAGACAAATAAACATGTCACGTGGAATGGTTTTCCGAAGTTTTGATTCGAAAAGTGTGAATAGACCGCGTCACAATAGAACCACAGATAGTTAACTGGCTAGACGAGAAGAGTGGCGAAGCACTCTCGAGCCCTACACGTCATAGAGAAAGCGGTGCAGGTCTAGCATGTTCTTGTCTGTGTCCCAGGGTGCAGCATGGCTGGAGAGCAGAGGCAGTTGTCAGTAGCTCCACTGCGATGTCGCGTTGTCACGTGACTGAAGGAAGCTAAGTGGCCGTCATCATGGACCACGGCTGCACTAGCATTGCTTGGTTACGAACTATTAATATATCCAGTGGCGTAGCCCGAGTGGAGGGTACACTGACTGGAGGGAAGGAAGGGAGTTTACATCGGTGTTAGCGGAGTACACACGCGTGTTTATTATTAGTAAAAATGGTGTGTGGGGAGTGTACCCAGGGCAAGGCGACACCCTCCGAGTGACGGTCTTTCCAGCTGGGACCCGTAGGTGACCGTCATCCCCGGGCATGACAGAAATGAGACCCTTGAATGGAGCGGCGCTGGAATGCAAGGGCGGGGGAAATGGGACTACCCCGAGAAAATCCGGGAGTGAACCCGCCGGGGATCGAACCCGCTGGGGATCGAGCCCGGATCGCCGTGGTGGGAGGCGAGCGCCCTAGACACTACGCCACCGCTGCCCCCTTTATTATTAGTAAGATACCAGGAGGAAAACTACTTCACAATATAGGCCTAATATAATTCATCACAGTTTACGACAATTATGTGTTATATCAAAATTAAAGACTTATAAATAGTTTTAATACTTCAAGTAGAATCATAAAGGCGATTCTGGGGAAAAGTAATCAGGAGTAGAAGCCAGGCGCCGGCCGCCATGTTGTGACGTCACGCGGTCACCACGTTGGAACCAAGTGATCTTGACTTTGACCTCGTGACCTTTACCTTTACCTCATGTCCCTCACCTCTTGAAACCGAAATAATTGTAAAAAAATTATTAAATCCTAAAAAATGTAATAAATACTTTGAATTTTTTTTAATTATTAAAAAATATTTTTAAAAATTATTTAAAGATGTACATGTAGGAGGTCCGGGGTTCGATGGCAGGTAGATCAACCTAGCTCCCGACAAGACCGACCCTCGCCAGGTTGACCAGTGTCCATCTCGTCAGCCATGTTAGATGTTAATGACCTTGACCTTCGACCTTAACCTTAGATGACCTTGAAGCCAAAAAATTATAAAAAATCCCAAAAAATTCCAACAAATACCCAAAAAAACTCTTGACACTTGACACAAGACTCAAGAACCAAGACCCAAAACTCAAGACCTAAAACTGAAGACCCTTGACCCAAGACTCAGGACACTTGTCCCAAGACTAAAGACCCTTGACAGAAGACTCCAGACACAAGACCCAAGACTTAAGAACCTTGACTCAAGACTCGAGACACTTGACCCAAGACTCAAGATCCTTGACCCAAGACCCAAGACTCAAAGCTCAAGACTCAAGACACTTGACCCAAAACTCAATACTCAATACACTTGATACAAGACTAAAGAACCTTTAACCTAGACTCAAGCAAGACTCAAGGCCCTTGACCATAAACCTTAAACTCACAAAATAAAAACAAATCCTAAAATTAAAAAAATCCTACAAATTTTAAAACAATTATAAAAAAATCCCAAAAGTTACAATAAAAAATCCAAATTGAAATTAAAAGTTAAGATTTTGAATGTTTGGACGTAACAGCGTCTGAAATGATGCTCTGATATTCTGGTATTTTGGCTGCTACGTTATGATGTCACCCAACCACCATTATTAATTCCAGTGACCTTGAACTTTAGCTTTGAGCTTGACCCCATAAATTAAATACAAAAAATTCTAAAAAAGAATCAAATTATTTATTTATTTAATTAAAGACTTGTTTTTTATCAATCTTTCGGTCAATCTCACAACCTTTAAATTAATCAGCACCGCAATCAAAACCGCAATCAGCAATCCACACTAATCAACACATCCACACACCAATCCACACACCAATCCACACACCAATCCACACATCAATCCACACCAATCCATACACTAACACACTCCAATCCACACATCAATCCACATACCAATCCACTTCAATCCACACATAAATCCACAAACCAATCCACCACAATCCACATACCAATCCACGCCAATCCACAACCACCCACACGCCTATCCACACTCCAATCAGCACCAATCCATACCAATCCACACCAATCCTTCTAATCCTCCTCCGTAATCCACAGCATTCCACGACAATCCTTCGAAATCCTCCTCCACAATTCACAGCAACCCATGCCAATCCTTCGATCAATGCCAATTCTACCATCAATCCCAATCCTTCGATGATCCTTTGATCAATCCTTCGGTTTGTCCCCCACACATATGTATAGAAATTACATTCGTTCGCCAACTGTCTCCAAATTTGTACATGTCGACAGAATTAATGTTTTGTTTGCATCCAACTATCCATGCATTTATATACCAAAGTCGTTATTATCATTCTATATGCGGATCTTTCTGTCAATAGTCGAGCGCTGATAGCACCACTTAAAAGTTGTGAGGCAAAAAAAGATACGACACAAAAAAAACAATTATTTTATAATAATAATTTTATACTATTATGCACATTACAATATAAAAAAAGTAGTCCATCACATCATGCAATATATCCCCGATCCTTCAGTTAATCGATTATTGAAGATATCTCAACAATGCATGAAAGATCCCCGAGTCTCTGCAGGTCAATCAAATATCTGAGTCTACCAACAAGTTCATCTGGGTCTTCGGGAAATATGTAAAGAGCGTTCTTGATGCATTCTGCCTTCTTCACACCACTTGTCGAAGGAAACTCGTTGGTGAAATGTGTGGGTACGTCAAGAAAGTTTAATGGCAATGGTGAGTTCATGTTTTCATATGACAAGGAGTACTTTTCCTGACTTGTGTTTCACTGTGGCTTTTGTCTTAGTTTTTGTGTGTTTTTTTAGTCCCGCGGGTGGGAGCAAATATATGTCCGTTCGGATGATTACTAATGTGGCTCGTTCTGGTAACCTGGCAAGTGTCTCTGTACAAGCAGCAGATCGTCAAGTAACAATAACTTACCAACACAACTAATTGAAGGCTTCTGTTGGAAATAATTGCAAGCGACAAAGAAGTGGTTTTGTGTGATTGCAAAAAAAGTTTTTAAAACATTATCATTAATGAACTTATCTAAGCACGTTAAATATTATTATGTTTTTAGATAAATCATTACATTTTAGAAAATCCTGCAGCAATTACTTGTTTGTAAATATTAAAGTTATCTTAGAAACGCATAATTATAATTATGGCAATATGTTACTAACATTATTTACTTATTAACAAAGTGCACTTATATGGTTTGCTTTTTAAATATTTACACTTAACACTATTTACTTGCTTTGCGAGTTAACATCATTTTTCGATATTGAATCACAACGTAAAAAATATTCAATGAACATGTTTTACGATGTGACTTATTATGAAGTACGCCATACTGTTCAAGCTTTTATCACACTACAATTTTGGAGTTGGAATTAAGGATTTACAGGTTACTTTAGAACGAAACTGCTGAAATCATTTTTCTTAGTAATACATTTTGGAATAAAATTAAACTTTATTTTGTGTCACAGTATTTTATTTTTGGAGTTTGCCATATTAAATATTTTATTGCTAAATATTTAGTTTTAAATTATCTCGATATTACCTGCCTATTGAAACAGATATCACGTTATTGCCCAATCGTTATTTGCATAATGTAATATGCATTCACTGTGAATATGAATTTTATATGGTTTTCAGATTCATTGTGGAACATGGCCCCAACTAAGGACAAATATAAGGAGATGGGAAAACGACAACATAGACGTGTTAAAGACAAGAAACCTATTTAAAGCCTTGTTTGTAGCTGTAAGTAAGCTAAGGGAGCAAAATATATCTTTGTACAAAATCTCCAAAGATTTTGGGGTTCTATGGTAGACTCAGGAAATTTCCTAGCAAAAAATTACGATTCACATACACCGAGTCGTCCATTCGCCTTGACAGCCGAAGTAGAGCAAGGTGTTTACCATTATGCGATGGAGATGCAGGAATTAGGCATTGAACTGACTGTCTTGCAGGTAAGGGAGCTTGCGTACGGCGTGGCCAAAGCCGCCGGCAGGGAAAAATACTTCAATCCAGAAAATGGAACAGCTAGCAAATGACAGTGGTCGCGATTTAAGACCACTTATAGTTTGACACTCAGGGCATCGGAAAACCTTCCTGTTTACAGAGCATCCACGGCCAACCTCTCCATGATTAAGGGTTATTTCTGTAAATTGGACGCCGTCTTAACAAAACTGTGAATTAAAGACAAACCTTGCCGACTGTGGAATGTGGATGAAACTGGCGCGTCATACTCGGTCAAAGCCGGCAAAGTTATAATACAGATAGGTAAACGTTTCGTTTATAAACGAACATCTGGCGAGCATGCAGACACACACGCCTTAGCTGGCTGTGCATGTGCTGCCTGTTAGTTCTTCCCAGCCTTTGTAATCTTCAAGGGTGAAGGTGGAACGATGATCTGGAACGGTTGGCATGTTCAGCTTCAACTCTGCATAATGCTGTTGACAGGTGAGGTGGAACCACCTTCGGGTGGAGAACATCCACCCACTGCGATTGGAAAGGGGTGTAATATCTTTCTATTGGGGGCATTCAACTGCTTCCAATTAGGAGCTCTGATAAAGCTCCAAAATATACATGTTCTGGAACAATGGCCTGGATGAGTGCACCTCCACGTTATGATACCTGATGTGAATATGTCTGGAGTGACAATGTGGATGCCTGGAAGTCCTGAATCCTGAGGTGCACTCTCAATATTAAGAGCTCTGAATGGTTTCTCATGTTACACCATTGTGGATCAGGCACAGAAGAGAGAGCTCTGGCGAACACAGTTCGCTGCACTAGATTACAGATAACATGTCATTGACAGTGTTCCTGCTGCCAGACCTCTGGTTTTACTGCTCGACTCTCACAGCTCACACATCACTCCTCAAGTTCAAGAAACGGCTCGGAGCAATTGCGTCTATTTATTTACGTTTCCTGCCCACACTTCTCATTTGATCCAACAATTTGATGTCACCGTCTAACAGATATCTTTAAGAGTCGCTGGAACAAGAAACTTAATAAGTACATACATATTTCAATATGCATTATAAAAGCCAAACAGATACCATTTTATGAAATATTTAATTTAGTTTTCTTAAATAGTTTCACATGCATGAACATTAAAAACTAATTCATTCAAAAAAGTAGGTTCATGCCTACTTAACTACGATGCTGTTTCGAAGGAAGCAAATTCACCTTCAAGGTTAGCAGAGACAGGACGAGAGGTTCCAAAATCATCGCCTCAAGCGCTGACACCTCATCTGAAGAGACCACGGCAGGCTCAAGAGAGGTCTCTGTTGAGTAAACTGTGGATAGTCTTCTCAGGACTCCGACAGCTCAGAGAACAAGACCGAGACGCAAGAGGAACGGTGATTCTTCAGCAAAATGCCTAACACCAGCTAGCCGCTGGGCCCTCAGGAGATGAAGACAGTGATGGCGAAGACTGGGTGTACGGACTGTCATGGAAAGTATTCAGCAGGTGTCGAAACACGTACAGGGCTGCGAGTATTCGGTGTTCTTTTATGTGTGACTCCATACTATGAAAATTGTCAGAAAGTCCAACAGATGATGAAGTATATATGTGTGACAACTGTGCTGAAGAGGAACCCATCAGTGATAGTGATTAGATGGGTAAAATTTGATAAACAATATCTTTTTTTGTCAAAAAAAAAAGTCCAAAAGATTATGTGTATATATCTATGACAATCGTGTTCAAGAGGAACCCGTTAGAGATTGTGATTAGCTGGGTAAACTTTGAGAAACAATTTTTTTTTTTGTGTTTAGTAAATGTTTTATAATGATATTGCCTGCCTGATCTCACAACATTAATTATTATATCATTAAATTAACAAAATTACAATAATTATTATTTTATACAGTTTAATTAACATTAATAGTTTAGCTATTGTCTATAGAACATTTAGAAAGAATCAGTTTTTGGCTTCGGAAATTTTGTATTATTGCACTATGCTACAAAAGAGTTAGATATAAATTCTTGTCAAAATATCACGATAATACCTTCCTCTAGTTTTTACAAGTGTATCTATCTAAGTGTGTTTCTTTAAAGACACTTAAGTCTTACTTCCTTCTTCTTCCTTCTCGTCCTGTTGGTGAACTTGAGAATCTCCTGCTAGTTGGAGGGAATGGTACCGATCATGAGTGACACCACGGATCCATTTCCAATTGGAGATAGTGTCTTCCAGCTTGTCTACTTTGATGGGAAGTGGTCCAGAGTATTTTGTTTTAAGTTTATTCAAGAATAAATAACTGTTTGCTGGTCTTCCATGTTTTGTTAGTGCGACATATTCTAGAAAATCATTGTAATGATTACAAATTATCTTATCAATGTTGGAGTAGGCTGTTGTAACTCAGCAGAAAAAAACTAGTCGCACACAATTTTTTATGCTGAAATAGCTTTGCTTTGCAGATGCTGAAGGTTGGTGAAAAAGATTGTTTCAGTGAAGAGAAGTTGTAAAAACGGCCTTGACTCATTCGTACTACCTTGCGTGGCCTCTTCCTTTGGGATGTTTTAAGAACTTCTTCCCAGTGATCAGGTCCATACACTGTCTGATAATGAGAAGCGACATTCATCTCAACCTGAGCAAAGTCTGTGTCGTATGGGGAGCATGCTGTGTTCAACCTGATGAAAGGTGTGTTCAATGTACTTAAAACGACCGGACTTCAACAGGTAACATCCTAAATGCCACTAAAATCCAATATTTATTTTGTCCGCCACAATTTTTAGAAAAATAATATTATTATTTTCGAAATACATCATCAAACAAATTGCCACATCGCGCGGTCCCTTCTTAGCCGTTGTTTCATCCCACGAAAAAAATTACATTCTCGACCCTCTCCACATAAATGAACATCAAAATTGTAACACCATTTTTTTACACTAGTAAAACATTGACCCTGCAGTCGGTTTAGGTGTGGGCGATGTATGTTGCAAATCGAACGTGATTACAAGAACGTTGCAGTCCTGTATCGCTAGTTTAGTTGCTTCGTGTAATGCCGACTTCCCGTTTCTGCTTTTCGATGGTGCAATTGCTGCTTTGCTCGCCACGAATGTACTGCAGTTTCATTCTCACAGTTGCCAGCAAGTCTAACTGCTATATCAAGAGAATCATGCTGCTGGCAAGTGTCTGCTTCAGGGTTCTTGTTATACTCCTTGTAAATATTCTTCTGCACTTGACTGCTGTTTTGTTTGCAGCCATGCGTTCTCGTACACATCTATCAAAGCAAAGCTCTATTGAACATTCCATGACAAATATATTCTACAATAGGAGACAATCCTAACGAATATTATAAATGCGAAAGTGTGTTTGTTTCTTTGTCCTTCTTTCACGTCGCAACGGAGAAACGGATCGACGTGATTTTTTGCGCAGAGATGGTTGGAGGGCCGAGAAGTGACATAAGCTACTATTTATCCCGAGAAAATATCTCATTCCCTCGGGGAAATTCTTATTGGAAACTGAAAAAGTAGACAAACGGAATAACAACGCAACGTTGCAACCGATGAACAGATCGACGTAATTTCTTACACAGAAATCCCAAAAAATTTACAAACGATAATAGCGAATCAAGTCGGAAAAAAGTTTGCCACCAGCGCGCTCTCTTGCAATACGCTGTCTAAACCGTTAAATATGGAACAATATCATTAAGTAAAGAATTGTGTAGAATATAAAGACCTAAAGAAACTCCGCTGTAGCATATACATATATATAACAGAGAAAAACTAATAAGCGTTTTTACCATTTCATTCACCGAGACGTTGAGTTTTATAATATGTATAGAGTATAGAAGATTACTATTAAGAAAAATTCAACTTTATTTAAAAAAAAAAAAAAACCTAAACAATAATTCTGTAGTCTACGCGAGCGGAGCCGCGGGCAGAGCTGGCATGTCAATACATGCGTTCACAGCATTGATATATTCTGTTGAATATTTTCTACAGTGATAAGTATGTGTTCAGAATGAAAACCTTTCTGTAGAGGTGTGCATCTTCTGAGAATTGTGAGCACAAAACTTTACAGTAATAGTGGTCAGTTGGAGGGTTGGGGAGCGACAACAAAGGGAGGTAGGTGCCTGACAACGT